>CP139505.1:205925916-206006950 GCA_021014915.2 Artemisia tridentata subsp. tridentata
ACTTTCTAAAGTACAAGTTGAAATCTTTAAGGCTCTAGGGAATCGTTATTTTCATGAGGGTAGAACCATACACCCATCCTTTCTAGAAAACACAAACATTCCCGAAGAACTTGCATCAATCAACTTTGATTCTCTCCTAAATATCGATGAACAAATGTGTCCAAGATTTATCCTTGAATTCTATGCGAGCATAGTACTCTCTAGTGATATATGACCATCAATTTCAAAGCACACCAACATGAGTACCAATTACCTCTCTGTAATTTTGCCCAAGTTCTTGGACTTCCATGTGATGGAACACGCATTTACACAGATAAATGGTCTCTTTTTACTCTTGACAGAATTGTTGATCGTACTCCTCTATACCAAACTCCTTTAGTTGACAAAGAAACAATCCGAGAATATTTGTTCCTTCCTCGAGTTTCGGGTACTAGAACAACTCGTTCGGGTGAAGAAATCAACCAAGATCCATTCGGAATGGAACTAAATGAACTCAAACCACAATTCAAGAAATGGGAAGAAATCATTCGGGCAAACGTATTATGTACCATTGGAAATCGCGATCACATCAATGCTTGTCTTTGTTACATGCTCTATAGTGTATCAACTCATCAACCTTTCAACTTAGCTTACTATGTTGCCAAAAGGATGGCCAAGATACCCACTCTGGGAACCATGACTCTTCCTTATGGTATGTTTCTCACTCGTCACTATAGGGCATTTACACATATTCCACCTAATGCTAAGGGAATATGTCTTGAGTATGATCTTGTTGATCATGTTATGGTGCCTTTGAGTGATAAAAGGGTAGCTAAGACTAAGTCCACAGGAAAGCATCCTCATCCACCAACTTCATCATCATCTTCCAATAGCAAGGACGATGGACTTCCTAACTCAAAGCTCCCTCCTCTTGACTACCTCAAGCAACTTCCAAGGATTGAACAAGCATCGGAAGAGTTCAAGCAAACAAAAGGAATGTTTAAATGCTTTGGAAGGATGCTCAACAAAATCAACAAGAAGTTGGACAAGAATTGAGAGATTTATGAATGTTTGGTACAATGCTTCAAAACAGTGATGTGTGGTGTATTTCGTTATTCCTAGGATATTAACTTGTTATTTAACGTTATGTGAACTAACCAAGTGCAGTGCATGTAGATAACATCATCATGTTATCAATTTTCACTTTTCACGTTTTCGTGAAATTTATATCATTTGCCGATATTATCTATGCATATGTGAATACATGTTATTAATCATGTTTCTCACTCACAATTAATTATTACACATCTTCCAGGAAAAATTACGGGATTTGAACGGGTTTCGGAGGGTAAAAAATGCCGTCTGTGAAGAAAACTACCACCCAGGGATGGGGCGGAACCAAAAATTTAGTACCGCCCTTTGAAATTTTTGGCACCGCCAAAATTTGATTCACGGTTTGGGCGGTACCAAAAATTTTGGGTCCACCCGTTATAAATTTTGGTGGCGCCAGTTATCTCAAAATACTTTTAATTTTCATTTGAATCCCGTAGTTTAGATCACTTATTTCTTGTCATTAGGATATTTTTCACTTGTATTAACACATATTAGGATCATGCTACTTCATTTGCACCAATAGGATAGTCACCTAATATCAAAATTTTAAATTTTATGAAAATCCTCCAAGGTACCTTTCTCTATAAAGGAAGGAACCCTAAAAATGGTACCTTGCAATCCGTGGGTCTCTGACCTCAAAGATTTTGCAATCATTACACCACATTTACTGTATATCTTCTTCACTTTACTCAATCCATTTTCATTAGCTGACTTTTGTTTGATTAGACACCTGAATAACACCTCCTAATCATTAGAAATAACAAAATCTAAGTGGACTCACATTAAATTCATGCACAAAAATCCACAATTCTTGAAAATTATAAATTAGAAGCTCCAGGATCTTCACTTTAATCACCTTCACCACAACTTCCCTGAAACTTAGCAAGCTTCTTAGCAACCTCACAATGACAAAATCAACA
This sequence comes from Artemisia tridentata subsp. tridentata, assembly GCA_021014915.2. NCBI lineage: Eukaryota > Viridiplantae > Streptophyta > Magnoliopsida > Asterales > Asteraceae > Artemisia > Artemisia tridentata. Next base: position 205,927,929 of record CP139505.1, read on the forward strand.
AACTCGTCACCTTCAAGTAGAACATCTAGGAGAAACACTAGAATCAGTGTGTAACCATGTTGCTTCGTTAACTTGAACTCCTCCTCAGACTCATCACCCATTAACATATCCTTACCAATTCGCGATGATAATGTCATCAACCTAGAAACTCCTATCACCCAACAAAGTTCACCAATCATTGTGACAACTCCACCTCCCACCAAAACTCCGGTTGCTACAACACCACCTCCTGCTCTATCACAACCACCAAAATCACCATCACCAAAAATTGAACCACTAGAAATTTTTACTACTCCACCAACATCTCCTCATCCATTTATGGAAACCTTGGAAGACTTACCACCAAGGTCAACCAATCCACCACCTTTGCCATCATTTTCATCCGTTGAGCGTAATGCTCACGAACCACCTCGGGCATCATTCATGCCAAATGACACTTTTTATGATCAACCTCAACCACAACCTTTTCTCCCTACTTATAGGGAACTTGATGAATCGATGTGGATTGAACCTCCACAAACACAACAACAAATAAATAACCAACTTGATGGTCTCTATGCATTCTCAAACATGGTGGACTCCCACCTTCAAGAGGCCATGAATCTCTTAACCACCCTACTTGCCTTAACCATGGCACCACTACAAAATCTGAACCATCAATCAACTAATGCACCGCCACCTCCAACCGAACTTACTCTACCACCTAACTTTTCGCGTCATGGATGTGTTATGTGTGAAAGGACTGCTAGGATTAGTGAGAGAACTAAAATCATGGTCCGTGAGCTTCAAGATGAAATGAGGTTCATCCTCACTTACATCCATGAATGTCTCAATGCTCTCTGCCATCCTCCACCACAATAGAATACACTAGGATGGATGTTGTAATAAGTCCAACTATATTATGACTATCTTTATCTCTCTAGGATTTTTCTTTTCTAAATTACTTTTATTTTTGCATTCTCTTGGACCATCATTATTATTGTCTTCTCATTGTGACATTATTCATAATGAAATCTTACATAATATATGATGTTTTATTACTCTTGTGGGTTTTTTGTTCTCTTATTTATTTATTTTGTACATTGTATGAATGGTTAAATTACTTCACAGACTTGTTTTGGTTTAATTGTCACTAACCCTTTGTTTTGTAGCTTTCAAAATCCATGTATGATATACTTGGCACCCTAACAAGGGGGGGTATTGGCCAAGGGGGAGCACACAAGCTCAGGCTCATTTTGCATTCCGCTTCGCTTCTCTTTTTGTTTTGACAAAAAGGGGGAAAAAATAAACTTCATATTTTATACAAAATTTGCATAAAAACAACTTTAAATCTATATTTTTTAAAAACTGTCACATTTTTATCTCATTGCTTAAAAATAAACTTTATGTTTTGTCATCAATAATAAGGGGAAGATTGTTAATACAAATATCGTCTAAAAAACGTTATTTATATTTTACGATCTTTGCTATATTTTGGTGATGATAATAATAAACTTTATCTAAGCAAAGTGTAAAATTGTCAACTCTTTTATATAAGTTTTACTTAAACGTAATAAGATTTCAATATATGTTAACACTAACATGTACAAATCACTTGCACATTATGTTTCATAAGTCATGTTAGGAAAAGTGCCACGGTAGGTGTCAAAAATAAATAATGTGTCACATTAGGTGTCAAAGTAAAATAAGTATATTTTACAAATAATAAAAATGTGTCTTATGCTAACATAAGTAATCAAACATTTTTAGTAACTCATTAACTAACTTGTTACTTCTTAGTTAACATCATATAGCTAGTTACATTAAAATATTTTACAAGTTTATTTTGTTAATATATTTTTATCAAAAATGAAATTGTATTATAACATCACTACTTGGATCATCCTATACTAGCATAAAATCTGAGATAGCAAATCTAGTAGGATCATAGAGAATATTTTGGAGAGATCTGAACTAGATTTGGAAGATTTGCAAGATTTGCAAAATCTGGTGTCAGGACTGGCGAAACCAAAAAATTACAAGGGTGGACCCCTTTTTTTTGTTCCGGCCAATCCGTGGGTTGCTGAGCAAAATGGATATAAATAGCAGCCCAAACTCAGTTGTTTTCTTATCACTTACATACATAAACACACATACTATCTCTCATTTGTTCATATTTATCATCTAACTCATTCATATTTTTTTTGGTGAACTTCTTAAGTAGCAAGAAGATTACTTCATCAAGTACAGACTTACAAGCTTCAAGTATTTGTTGCAAGTCTCCATTCATACATCACAGTGTGTAGTATACTCATTCATACATCATTATTTGTACCAAACTATGATAATCCTCTGTAGTGATTGATTAGTATTTTAGTCCTTAAAATACGTAGTGTGACGGGAGTGGTTGTACCCTTGTAAAAGAACTCGACATCTAGCTTTATGTCGGAAATATTGTGTAAGCGACGTGTAAAGGTTTTCTCTGCCGGATAAAGGAGCTTGTTGACTAGCGAAGGATACTCTCGAGTTGGATACTCGGGGAGTGGAGTAGGGCAAGGAAAAAGATACATTGTAGACCGAACCACTATAAATCCCCGTGTTGTGGTTTGATCATTTCTTTCTTGCACTTTACTGACTGCTTGATATTGTTCATTTATACTTATCGAAGTCTCATAAAGTTTCAAAAGAAAACAAGTTTAAAAATGGTAAATTTTTTTTATATTTTAATAAGTTTAAGAGTCAAATAAAATTTACCTTTTTAATTTTTATAGCCCACAATCCACTTAGCCCACTTAATTTATTTATCCCATTTACTCCCTTGGGCCCTTTTCCTTTTGTTTCCACATTCCAGTGAGGAAAAAATAATAATAATAAATAAATAATAAAAAAAAGCTCTCTATCTATACTCCATACCACCACCACCACGATCTACAATACCACTCCACCAAGAACACCAGTCACGACCGCCGACCTGCTTCCACCACCAGACACCACAGATTCCAGCTTCCACCACCACTATCCACCAGGTTTGTTTAATTTTGTTTTTGCAATTACATCTACTCATTATCAGCCTCGTAAAACAGATCTTCATGTCACATTTGAACATTACTACCGAGTAGATCTGTTTACAGCCACATTGGACAAACAGATACAGGAGTTGAATAGTAGATTCAATGAACACGCGATGGAGTTGTTATCTCTTTGTTCGAGTTTGGTTTCAAAAGAGATTAACATTGATGATATTTGTCTTCTTGTTGAGAAATATTATCCTGAAGATTTTACGGAGCATGAGATAACTAAGTTAAGATATCAATTGGAGACTTTTAATAATAATTTGACAAAGAATATCTTGCTAAGTGGTGTTTCAACTCTTGCTGATTTATGCAAATGTCTTGTGGAAACTAAAAAACATGAAACGTACTATCTGGTTGATAGAGTGGTTAGGTTAATCTTGACACTTCCCGTTTCTACTGCAACAACAGAGAGAGGATTTTCAGCCATGAAAATATTCAAGACCCGCCTTCGCAATAAGATGTCAGATAGCTTGGTGATTTACATAGAAATAGAAATTGCTGAAAAGATTGATTCCATGTCGATAATCGATGCTTTCAAAGATCTTAAAGATCTTAAGGCTGATCTGTAACTCTGCTACCCGGTACACACAATTTCTCTCAGTATTTTCATATCTATTTTAGTTTTTTGTTTGTTAGAAACTATTTACTTTTTATGTGTAAGAACGATAATTTGAATGATTGAAGAAAACTTAGATTTTTAGTGTTATTTTTGTTTGACCCGACCCGAATTAGAAGACCATAATATACTAACCGAAATATAACGATAGGACAAAAAAATTTCTAGCCCCCTCCACTAAAAACTTCAAGATCCGCCACTGAAACCTTCTAAATAATTTTATTTGTTCTTGTTGTAATATTAGTTTTTTTGAAAACAAATTCAGCACAATAACAATTAATAGAAGTCAACAAAAGAACGTATTTAAGGACTGCCGCAACCTGAATCATTTGCAGTAGCAAGCCGTTATCATCAATCATTGGTTTTCCTTCAGTGTCAAGTCCTCCAAATGAGACCCCGAAGCATTAGGCCACGAGCTCCGAATAAACAACCAAGGCTCATGGGTAAGTTCCCTAGTAGTGGTCTGATGGCTGGCCCACATGGGGTATATGAAACTCAGCAGTAATTCTGATTCTAGAAACCTAGTTTCGTATGCAGATTTGTTAATAGTTATAGCCAAACTCTATTTTCTATGATCTTAATGATCAAATACGGAGCAAAATAACTATTTTTGGCTAATTGGTAAGAGCTTCAGAAATTCCTTTAAGCTTTAATCGAGTGTCCGTTAATCTCATTACAAGAAGACCACAGACTGGTGCAATTCTGAAAATAGACCCATTTTTATCCGCTCTCTCACTTTTGGAGTAATTGCAGAAACCCGGATATGCAGCAACCACCGGTTATACATAGTGTTACCACATGACCCACAATCCCTCTTGTCATAAGTCAAATTCACACACTCCCTCGCTACAACACGTATGAGCTAGTAAGTGTGCACCTGTTTTTGCATGCTCCACAGTTGTGCTTACAAACAAATCCCTTTTTCTATCTTGCAATGCTCCACGGCTCATGGGTTTTTGTTTTCAGCTAGGAACCAACTAACTCTTTATGGAAACGGGTCACAATCGGTGGTTTGGTATGATGAGCATTGTTTCATTATGTACTTTGAAACTTTGTTTTATCGTAGAAGAATGGAAGGATTTAAATTGGACGTATAGCTATTGGGGTTGACCCCATGAACAAAGGTAAAATGGGTTTAAACTGTAATCATTGGGGTTGACCCCGCGATTAATGCAAACTCGACTATAGTAATCAAGGACCTACGCTGTGGTAAAAACAACTGTCTTACAGCAAGATATAAAAGGAAGATAAAATAACCATTATAATACTTTCAATGCAGCTTTTTCTATGTTTGCATGTTAAGTTGTTAAGCTACTTACTGTCGATCTCATATGCTTTCACCCAAAATGTGGAAATCCTCAATGTTGTTTGGCTCTCAAATCTAAATGTGACTTGGTCTCACGAATTGACATAGAAGAAACTTAAGGGACATAATTCCTAAATAAGACCAATTAACCACTTGCAAAATAAAAGGTTGGAAATATAGTAGGAACTTAAACAACATACTTCCAACTTGTTTGAACTACCATTGCCAGAAAGATTGCTAAATCAAGAATACAAATTTTATGTTTGAAAATTCTGAAGAGTCCTGTGAGTCCAGTACTGTTAGTACTATTTCCTGCCTAATTACCGTTCTCTGCTGCATCTGCTCTTCTTGTAGTATGAAAACTTTTATGAAGTTGCTTGGGCTCCCTTGTTTTTCTATTAAATCCTCTCACACATATCGAACCTGCAACAATATAAAGACAGTACATATGAATACAGCTAGTGTGACTTCAATAATTCAGTGGTGGAGCCAAAACATCAAGTTCACAATACGAAAAATTTCGAGGGGTTGGTTATTTAGTACGTCTATATGTATACGATATTTTGAATAAATTTTCTAACAACAATGGTTTATTTCAAAAGTTTAGGAGCATCTCCCTCTAACCATCAGGAACATAGTCATCTACTAGCTTTTTCAACAGAATTTTAAAGGTGCCAAGATGTTTTTGTTCTTTTAAAGACACTGCGGATGTCTTTCCACCATCTAACCGTCCAAACCGTTGTTTGATTCCATCTCTTTCACCCGTTATAAATAAACATAATCCATATCGACCCATTTGTAAGTAAAGAGGTCAAATTTGACACCTCTAATGGAGATTACATAAAATCGTTTTGTACATAATATCGAAAGAAGTTTTGGCAACATACCTGTGCAAAAAAGGCGTTGAATGGCACTGGTTGACAGCTCTGATCAAATACAGAGTGGTTGAGTTAGCATTCACCAAGCTATTAAGAATACTAAAATCTGGAAGATAAAAACGCTGTATACACACCTTTATGTATTGATGATGTAGATATCCCACAACCTAATATCCGGATTTGCATGTTGATCAGCTCACTTCTTGGCATTTCTAATGGAACAAGACTAGTTTCATGATCGGCAAACACCTGAATAAAAATTACGGAGTACATGATTATTTTGCAAGCATTAAAGGTGGCAATTTCAGTTCATTTAGTTATGAATGGGGTGATTTGGGTTATGATTTATCTTTAACGGGTTGTTACGGGTCAAACAACCAAAAAATAATAGCTACACAGACTCCAGTCTCTTAAAAGTGGTTTTTAATGGATAATTTATGTTTTATGACACGCTAATGTCTTATACTGTTATTTTGGAAATAGGTGATATAGTTATGATATAAACTATAGTATATCTTATTTTGGCGGATAGCAAGAATCGAACCAGTGTCTTCTCCTTGGCAAAGAGAAATTTTACCTTTCAACTGTATCCGCCTTTTGTTTCTTTCTTGATACACATATTGTCCAGATATATACAATACATATATGATATATATGTTTCGAGCATATATGTGCAGTACTGGCAGAGACTCAAGTTAACCCGACCCAACCCAACCCAACCAAAAACTATCCATTTTTTTCCGTTACTCAACCCTCCAATTTTGCAACCTCTAATAAGAATCTGTGAGAAGCTCACATACCTCATTAACTTGAAAATATGTTCCATTAAGAGGAATCTGGTTGCAGTTCTACACGGAATCTGTTGATGCATATTTGTATTTGATACAAAATTATACAAAGTCATATAAGTAGCATCATATTATGTAGTTCGGGACTTCCTTACCAAAACTGTTGCTTTGATTCTTTCTTCTCGATTATCTTTGTTTAATATGTATTTTCTATTATATACATATTCTTGTGAGTTCCGATTCTCGCCTGTTTGAAAAAGCCAGTATGAGAGTTTGTGAACTGTAATACTAAAAGTGGCAACAGACCCAAAATAGCCTGTACATCAACTTTAAGCAATTAAATATAATACCTGGAAACCACAAAGCAAGGAGGTATGGTGTTGGATCTTCATGTTCCCTTGCCTCAAACTATATAATTATAAATTGCATCTTAGGCACACAGATTCATATACCGATGATTCATAAAATATTTAACACTCCTCTATCACCCAAAAAATGAGCAGTTTCTATCTTAGGTTGTCCCAAATAGTGCAACTCTTGCTTTTTGAAACCGTATTTTGCATTATTGCCTATATATTAAGGGAGTTGGAAAGAATGGACGGGTGGGTAACAGGTAGTCACGGATTCAGGTCCAAACTGGTTATTTTTCGTACGGGTCAAAATGGATAACATTGGATGTCAATTTAGAAAACAGCTATCTTTTAATTATAATTTTTTGGACATAATGATTTTAGAGGTTTTATGTATTATAAATACACCTTAGGTGCTTACGACCCAGCTGACCCATTTCCTTATAATGTATTGTTTTATTTTCACCCGTATAACTCACCAGTTAGGGATAAAACATAACCGGGACCCAATAAGTAGATGGAAATTGCCATCTCAACACTAGCAATAATTACAAGATATAAGTGAGGATGAGTGTTGTGCCTAAGATTTCTCAACTTTTTCTTATGTGCAAAGTCAAAAGAAGTAATTTGTGGAGCATTGGAAGTAGAAAAGATAGGTTACAAAAACTAACCCCAGCCAAACAGGGATGGTCGTCCGGGAGCTCATAGCTGCATTTACAATAATTTATTTTTATTTCCATTTGTTTCAAAAAATAAAGAAATAACACAAAAAAATGAAGAATATAAGACATAAAATGGAGATTATTAGAATACAAACTTACACAAGATGCATAGTCCTCCATTTGGCTGCAAATTTCTTTGGTGCACGAATGTCAAGAGCTTCTTCTACTGACGTAAGAACTAGAGCTTGTGACATGTCATCGTCATGATCACCACCATCATCATCATCACTATCATCCTCATCATCGTCATCATCATCGTCGTCGTCATCATCATCATCATCATAAACTAAATCTTCCATGTCGGCTATAAATGGCAATGTCTTCTTTCCTTCGGGCTCGGGAGATGGGGGAGTTTCGATTATGGGTTCACAAGTTTGACTATAAGAGCTTGACCCCGGGTTGTTTACTTCTTGGTCAAATGATGATGATGGTGGTGTAACATACGTTGAACGGCTTTGTGGGTTACACAAGTCATCAATGTCGCTTATGATCGGGTATGTCTCTTCTGTTAGAGGCTCGGGAGATGGGGGACCCTCAATTATGGGTTCACCATAAGTTGACACTGAGTTATTTCCTTCTTTTTCAAAGGATGATCGTGGTAGTGTATTGAATGCCTTAGTTCATCTGTGACTGGGATGATTGAAGTTACACTACTACTTTCTTTGGATCCAGAAATTGCAAGCCTACGACTATAGATAGCAAATTTATGTTGGTAACAGGCTAAATATAGTATGTTATCCCAAAAGTATAAATAATGTTTTCCGACTTTCTCTAGTTAGTATCAACAAAGATTACGCTATACTAAGATATAGGTATACAAACCTAGGGAAGGCACTTTCATAATGCAAGCACTCTGCTTTCATCGGACACGCTGTGCAATTTGGTTTTATCTAGGAGTAAAATACCTATAAAATACATATATATATTATACTTCGATTCGATTAAAAAATCGGAGAAAACCTATAATGGAAATAATGAGGAGAAGAAAAGCATGCCTTTCCGAATGTGATTAAGTGGCAATGCAGCTCGTATCTGTATGCAACAAAAGTTTTGCAATAAGGTTCGTAGTAAATATAGTGATGAATTAACTTAAACTTTCTGATGCATGTGATGTTTGTTAGTAGCAAGCAATTGAATTTATGAGAAAGGAAATATATTCGTCTTTTGATGGTCAAAAGGGACTATAAGTCTCCTCTGTGTGAATATTATTCTTATCAACCATAGCAAACTTATAAAATTAAATTATATCAAAAAGTAAATTAAACTATCTATAAGAATTGTAATATATAGAAAAAAGTAAGAAATCTCTGTCAAACTCGTTTGATTTTCCAAAATCAAAAGTCAGACTTTCGATTGGTAATGGAGGCATTTGCTAGTAACTTACAGTCGTATAAATTATATGTATACTTGAAATAATTGGGAATGCAGAAAGATAACGCTTACAATTTTTTTTTATCAAGAGTGCATAGCCGCGGGAAGAGGTATTTCTGAATGTTGTTGAATGGAGGGTACCTGGAATGAAATATCAAAAATTAATACTCCAGGTCCGTGATATTTTCTCATAAGTTACAAGATAGTGAGATACTTACGCATTCAAAAGATGAATTGGAACATGATTAGGGAGGGATTGGAGTGGGACCCAACCTAGACGTGTGGCCACCCGAGCAACGTTTGTGTCGACCTATCACAAACAAGGCAATAAAAGTTGAATTGCATGCAATGTAATATGTAAAAATAAAACAAAAACAATGAATGTCCAAAACCCTTACCGGAAAAGCAAGGTGGCGGAGTGTTAAAAGTCTTACACACTCCACACTTTTCAAACCTATTCCAAAAAAGCTCAACAAGAATTGCCTATAAACATAGAAAAGATTAACCTCTAATCCTCAGTAGATACAAAAGCTTATGAGATTGTTTTGATGATTATAACTCCATCACTTACTTTGCTTTATTGGGTGGAACATTCCTTAACCACTCAAGATCAAGACTTCCATGTTCTTTATATATTCTATCTAAAAAGTCCTCCTAAAAAAAGTCAATAAAAGTAAATTTTTGTAAGTAGACAACAATTATAATAAAACCTATAGACTGTCAGGTAAATAAGTTATATATACTTTTATTCGTTTGGCTAGCTTGTTTTGCATTCCTCTATCAGCTATAATTTGTGAAAGTTCTTCAACTGTGCAAAGCCTAACTGCATCCCAATCAACTGCATCCATATAATTCTCATTGACTTCTTTTTCTCCAATTCCGCAATAAGATTTCCTTAATTCTTCCCAGTCAATTTCGGTTTCTTGCTTTTTCTTAATTTTCTTTCTCTTGTCTCCTGTTCTCTTGTTTAGTGATGACCCACAAAACTTGTCTTGCACCGGTTCAGTGGTTCGAGAGGCATCAGGACATGAAGTACTTGCAACTGATTCTTGGCTTCTTGCGAACTCATCAAGAAAACTAAGTTCTTTGTTCCTGATTTTGGGCGGGAATCTTGCAGCTACTGACATGAAAGCAGAGCTGAAGAAAAAAATAAACTTTGTCAAGCAAAACTTTATGACAGAGATTGCACCAGATAACTTGATAAGTAAAAGGCAGTACAAATTGTTCTTAGAATATGGAATTTGAGAAACGTTTTCCCTTATTATCACGTCGGGAAACATGTAATACTTATTATGGACATTTTAAAAGACAAGAATTGTTGGTACTATGGCATTAAGAAAATTTACATTGGATACCCTTGTGTTTTAATACTTATTGGTGTGTGTGGCCTCCGAAATCCCAATAAACTAAATTAGCTCACAAAAATAAATGGAAGCTTTTGTACTTTACTCTCCGTTTTCTTCGTTTATAATTTGTACAGGAAGCCAATCCTTGGAGAATCATTTTGGGATCACATCTAAAATTCAGGGTCAGTGAAACATAATACGTGTACCTCGAGAAATGGTCTGTAACATTTTGAGTTAAATAAGCTCCGACCATGGAGTCAGTAACTGAACCCTTCCAAGGTGAGAACTGCATGTTACCTGCGAAAAATTTGCTTAACTCAGCCAATGCTCTTTCAAGTGATAAATATCAAGTAAAAAAAGGCTAATACTTCATGCATATGCCTACATTGGTTAATAATGAGCTGCTATCTACGACCATGCTTATAATCTGGGATATCTACAACAACCTAAATGGGTGACCTTTCAAAACATATAAATGAGATGCACCAATAGGTCAAACATGTCAAACGAGTCACGTGTATAAAATAATTAAAACCTCATACATCACTTTATTTCGACCAGAAAAAAATAGCTTAAAAATTACTATAGTTTTTCAATCACTATAGCACATAAATTTTATCAAATTTTCTAAGATGTTAGCAAGCCAACCTGGTCCATCGAGTATTCTGATGGTTGTCACTTCTATTAGCAAGCTAACAGGCCAAACCAGCTCATTTGCCACTTATATTTCTTTCACAAACTTCAGTTTTGTTTTACTCTATTCTGATGCTTGTTAATCAATTCTTATCTTATTTGTGAAATATTTTCTGCTACTACCTATACAAAACTGTCATTTGTTTGGTTTTCAAATGCAGTTATTCGCCTCGTTAAGGATTATTGACTGGGATATATCCAAGACAGAGAGTGTATTCATGAAGCAACAGTTATAGTTATACCCTGATTAGTGAAAATCTAACTGGAAAACAAAGAACTCAAAGATGTAACTAGAACTTACTGTTTACGATTACCCATGAATGCTCTATGTGAGAACAATTTGGTTGGTCAGCTAATACTAGAGAGAAGGCGGAAAGTCATTATGTACAGATGGACTGAATAACCCGCAAACAATAGTATTACAGAAATTATGCCAAATTATTAAAGGGTAGACTCAAAATAAGATCCACATCTCCCTATGATTTTCAACTTCTGGAGGTACCACAAAAATGCGGAAACTAAAAGCAGTGTTCGTCTATTTCAGTTTGAATCTGTTCATTACTTCATTTACATGTCTAGTAGATTGAACTTCTAAATAAACGTGACCCTTCTTAGTAAAACCAAAACTCAAACATCATTACTTCATTCATAAAATAAAATATTATACCTTGGACAACACGCATTTTTTCAAGAAAGGAATCCACTCGTCCACCAAATATTTCACCCTGTTGTTGCCACCATTCGTCCTTTTCTATATCAACCGGTTCACTTCCATCATTCTCCATAAGCATTTTCCAAACTCTCAACGACTTATGGTCAAGATCAACATTCGCAGTCACTTTAGGCTTCTTATCCACCACTGCCTTCTTTACGACAGTGATTGCATTGTCTACCTTTTTTTGGCTAATTTGGGTGGACTTTTTACTTGATCTTCTTACAAGACTGTTACTTTCTTCGTCTTCTTTGACGTACCACCTATTTGTATTCGGTTTTTTCCTCAACGCCCTTTGTTTCTTGTTCGGTTTTGGGAAGTTGGGTCCACATCTTTTGTTGAGTTGTAAACAAGTATTTTTCTTAGACCTCCTCTGATAAACGTGAATATCTTTTCTGCCATTTACTTTAATCCTCCTCTGATACAATTCAAATGCTGGGATGAATAAACAGATTGCATTTGAGCTAATATTGGAACGACGCTGATAGACGTGAAAATGTTTTTGACCAGTTTCTTCAGCTAGTTCTTCATTGCTTGTTTTAGAAATGTCTCCCAATAAATTCTGTGAAGCTTCAAGACTGTTTTTTTGATACCTACAATTCCTTCTCGGTAGATTTCTCTTCAATGTTGCAATCTTACCAGAATTATCAAGCTTTCCAACATCAAAATCCAATGAACGTTTGCATGACTCAAAAACAAAACTAGTTGAATTGTTATGTTTTGATTTTTGACACTTCTTTTGTACTCGACTTGGGGTTACAGGTTTTGGTGTTTTTGGTGTTGCAGTTGTTTTAAGTGTCGTGGATGTTTTTGGTGTCTTTGTAGTTGGAGTCGAAGAGGTTGAATTTTGAAATTTTGAGACTTTGTTCGGTTTTCTATCATCGTATATCTTAGGCTTGTGTTTTTTCATCCGGGGTCTCTTTTTCTTGTTCATATCAAGGGCTTCATTGCGCCTTTTCCTGCTTTCTTTTATATCAACTCCTGACTCATGGCCACAATGAGACTTTTCAGCTTCACACTCCTCATCTTGTGCACCGCTTGTGTCATCTGCACAAAAGGAAACAGTTTCATACTGCTTTCAATTTTGAAATCCAGTCACGATAAATACAATAACCCATATAGAACTTGACTTTACTGCATTTTACTCACAAAAGTCAAAACGAAACAATTTCATACTCCCTCTTACACGACAAGAATTTGACTTACAAAAGTCTCACTACTTTCAACTTTAAAATCCAGTCAAGTTAAACACAATTACTCATACAGAACTTGACTTTCATGAAGTACTGCATTTTACTCACAAAAGTCAAAACGAAACAATTTCATACTCCCTCTTACACGACAAGAATTTGACTTACAAAAGTCTCACTACTTTCAACTTTAAAATCCAGTCAAGTTAAACACAATTACTCATACAGAACTTGACTTTCATGAAGTACTGCATTTTACTCACAAAAGTCAAAACGAAACAATTTCATACTCCCTCTTACACGACAAGAATTTGACTTACAAAAGTCTCACTACTTTCAACTTTAAAATCCAGTCAAGTTAAACACAATTACTCATACAGAACTTGACTTTCATGAAGTACTGCATTTTACTCACAAAAGTCAAAACGAAACAATTTCATACTCCCTCTTACACGACAAGAATTTGACTTACAAAAGTCTCACTACTTTCAACTTTAAAATCCAGTCAAGTTAAACACAATTACTCATACAGAACTTGACTTTCATGAAGTAATTTTGATTCTCAAAAGTTAAAATGTAACAATTTCATACTCCCTCTTGCATGACATGAATTTACTTTCAAAAGTCTCTCTACATTCAATTTTAAAATACGGTCACGATAAATGCAATAACTCATATAGAACTTGACTTCATGAAGTACTGCATTTTGACTCTCGAAAGTCAAAACAACGAAGAATCATTTGTAAGACTGATCAATACTTCATTATACTAACAAGTCCAAAATCGAGAACTTAATGGTAGAATAAAAAAAAACTTACACTGAGCCGCTTCTTGTTCACCCAAAGCGGTAGCTTTGCCATTTTCTTTGATCGTCCTCTGATACACTTCAAATGCTGGGGTGAATAAAAAGATTGCTTTTGAGCTGATATTGGAACGGCGCTGATAAACGTGAATATCTTGTCTACCATTTTCTTCAGCTTGTTCTTCATAGCTTGTTTCAGAAATGTCTCCCAATAAATTCTGTGAGGCTTCAAGACTCTTTTTTCGAAACCTACAACTCCTCGGTAAATTTCTCTTAAATGTAGCAATCTCGCCAGAATTATCACACTTTCCAATATCAAAATCCAATGAATGTTTACATGACTGAAAGCCATAACTAGTTGAATTGTTATGTTTTGAATTTTGACTCTTCTTTTGTACCCGATTTGGGGCTACAGTTGATGGTGTTTTGGGATTTTTTGGTGTTTTGGGATTTGGGTTCGAAGAATTTGGAGATTGAGAATTTAGGACTTTGTTTGGTTTGCTATCATCGTATATTTTGGGCCTGTGTTTTTTCACTCGGGGTCTCTTTTTCTGGTTCAGATCAAGGGCGCTGTTGCGTCTTTTCCTGCTTTCATATCAACTCCAGACTCATCACGTACACAGCCTGTGACATCTGCACAAAAGGGAAACAATTTCATACTACTTTCAACTTTAAAATCCAGTCAAGATAAATACAATAACTCATATACAACTTGACTTTCATGAACTACTGCATTTTGACTCTCAAAATTCAAAACAAAACAATTTCATACTTTTCAACCAAAAAAAAAATGACTTTCAAAAGTCACGCTACTTTCAATTTTTAAATCCAGTCAAGTTAAATATATAAACTCATATAGAACTTGACTTCATCAAGTACTGCATTTTGACTCTCAAAATTCAAAACAAAACAATTTCATACTTTTCGACAAAAAAAATGACTTTCAAAAGTCACGCTACTTTCAATTTTAAAATCCAGTCAAGTTAAATATATCAACTCATATAGAACTTGACTTCATCAAGTACTGCATTTTGACTCTCAAAATTCAAAACAAAACAGTTTCATACTTTTCAACAAAAAATATGACTTTCAAAAGTCACACTACTTTCAATTTTAAAATCCAGTCAAGTTAAATGTATTAACTCATATAGAACTTGACTTCATCAAGTACTGCATTTTGACTCTTCAAAAGTCAAAATGTAACAATTTCATACTCCCTCAGCACAAAAGGAAACAATTTCAGAATACTTTTAAATTCAAAATCCAGTCACGATAAATACAATAGCTCACAGAACTTGACTTTCTTGAAGTACTTCATTTTGACACTCAAAAGTCAAAACAAAACAATTTCGACAAGAATTTGACTTTCAACAGTCTCACTACTTTCAACTTTGAAATCCAGTCAAGTTAAATATTACAACTCACAGAGAACTTGACTTCATGAAGTACTGTATTTTGACCCTCAAAAGTCAAAACCATGAATACTCATTCAGTCATATGTGAGACTAATCAATAATTCAATATGCTAACACGTCCAAAATCGAGAACCTAATGGTAGAGTTAAAAAGACATACATTGAGCCGCTTCTTTTTCACCTGAAGTGGTTGCTTTGCCGTTATCTTTTCCTGGGGTGAAAGGCGTCCAATTATCATCTATTTCCATTACCTGAATGTATAAATGTTCGAAACCAAATTACAGATAAATAAGGAAACTATAGTTGAATTATTGTGCTAATTATACTCGTATATGTTAAGTCTAATTCTATTAAAACATGCAACTGAAGTTTCACTATATTATATATGTACACCAGTACTAATTACTACATTCTTAATATGTGTTTAGAGCAGTTTCGATATTCATCATTAGAACATAATCAGCCGAAATTAATTACTAATTACAGTCTTAATATGGTTTACAGCAGTTTATTGATAACTGCGTAGCACACAACATTTTGAAGCAATTAGCGCTTAAAATTGTTAATTTCATAATTTGTCAAGTAACATATAGCATTTTGGATTTTGTTTAAACGCTAGTTTTACAAATGCTACTCAAAGATGCTTTAGAATTAAAAATACGGACTACTATTACCGCTAGTTTTGCCAAACACAAGTAACTCTACCTATAAAGCTGTAACGCAGTCATAGTATATAACCTTTTATTAAACAAAAACTACAAACAGAAATTTTAATTGCATATACTAAATCTCACTTTAATGATGATAACGCAGCCTGCAACATTTAGTTCATAACACTTAGCGGGCAGCATTTTTCAAGCAGCTAGCAACCAGCGTTCATAATATAAAGTTTATTTTTCAAGTAGTGAATAGCATTTTGGATTTTATTTAAACGCAAACATCGTTTTACAAACGCTACTCAAACAAGCATCAGAAATAAATTTACACGCTACCGCTAGTTTTTCCAAACACAACTGCCATAACTATACCAATAAAAATAACTTTATTGATCATAACACGTAGCGCGCAGCTGGCTCAACTACATTGCATAAACGAAATGCTAGTTTTACAAATACTGTGTTACAACTAAAAACGCTACGCTACAGCTACAACTAGTTTTGCCAAACAGCACAACTATTGTATAAACTCTGCCAATATTAAATCTCAACGTAAACCTAGTTTTACAAACAGATGGTTTATAAATAACAAATATACACGCCGCGGCTAGTTTTGCCAAACACTACCTAACATGGTATAAAACCATTTTTATTATTAAAGTAGTAAAACTAGAAACAAGAATTTTACTTGTAAATATTAGGGTAAATCTCACTTTAAAAAATATAAAGTTTTTATTATGTTTAAAATAAACCCATTTTAAAAAAGATGGTTTAGAAATAAATATACGCGCAACTCGGCTAATACTGCTACGGCTAGTTTTGGCAAACACTGATGAAGAGATAGTATAGTATAAAAGAAGCATTTATTTATTTATGTATATATTATTAAAGCTAGAAATAAGAAATGGTACAACCTTGAGGCGCATCTTTAATCCGGAAGAAGAAGAAGAAGGCCGTTTAGGGTTTTTGTTGGTTATGAATGAAAACGTTTTGTTGTGTGTCAGATTTCTGACATCTGATGATGTCTGATATTATGGACGTTATTTACATGCTTCATGGGCTCTCCTTCATTTGGGCCCAGGGAATGTGGGCTTATGTTGGGCTGTGAGATGCCATGTGGGTTTATCCTTAATCATATATTTTATTCACCACTTTGCACCAGTTAAAATGCATACGACTTGTTTGTGTAAATGCTTAGAAACTATATCGGATAAAATGGAAGACTTCTTTTTCTTCGTTGTTGAGTTAAAATTTAAAAAGAAATAAAAAAAATGAAAATGATTTTTGCGTTTTGGAGTTTATTTTAAGAAAAAAAAAGCAACTGAAAGGGAAATGAATGATTTTTTTTTTAAAGTCACCACCTTGCTTTTGGGAAGAATAGGAAAGAAAACATTAATATATTTTCTTAAAAGACCAATATACCCCTATTAAAAGTCTGGCAATTAGAGCAAAAGAGGTATGGTGGCTTGAACCGGTTGCCAACTCAACATTTCACTTTCACATTCACACACCAAAATAACCATTCATTAATAACTCAAGCCTTTACACCTCTTTTGAGACCCACCATACCTAAATTAAACACAAATCAACAAAAAACCCAATTAAAATAAAAATAAAAATATGGCTCAAGCCAATTAAAGGTCTATCATGGCATGAGGGGCGAGGCCGTTGTGGTGGCACCGAAATGGCTCAAGCCATTTGGTGTCCACGTGGGAATGGCGTCACTTTGGTATTACCATACCTGTTGATACAAAATCTGGCGCGGGCTAGATTCGACGACTCTCCCTGGGCCGTTCGTCGTCTTCTCGAGCCCTGAGTAGACCTGTTCAACAAAGAGAACCCGTTAGGAGTGGACCCGAGGCCGTAGCCCCGGGATCCACCTCCGACGGTCAAGTTAGTATCGATGCGATATAGCCTACAAGAGTTAGGTTTAGAATAACCTGTTCTGTTCTGTTATTATCTCTCTGAAGAAGGGGATCTCAGCCATATATTTATAGGGCATGGATTAGGGTTTAGGCGTAGAGTGGGCCGCTGTCTGCCGGGCCTGGCCCATTCCTGGCCCAGTCCAGGCTATACGTCCACAAGCCCCCCAAGTTTAGTGTGACATAGTGCATGGCTATGTTATGCTAGACTTAAGTTCTTGTTCATGGCCTCGTAGGCCCATGTGTGCGCAACTCAGGTGTGCACATGGGACGGACCATACCGCGCAGCCCAAATGCGACAGTACGCACTGGGTCCATGGCGCAGTCCTGTTTAGCCCATTAGACTATATCCGAATCCGCGACCTTGTAGGCGCGTCCGTGGTGACCATGTTCCATCCTGAGTAACACCCGTTCTTACATGACGGGGAGGGATGCGCATATGTTAGGTTTCCCGCCACAGTGTGACAGTAAAGACCCCGTAAGAAGAACACGTAGTTCTATAGTTGGGGTAACACTGACATTGCGATTGTGAGAGTCTCACAATGGTGAAGGTGGATCCCGTATGCCGCATCCTGGGTAAGGAGGTACCTTTTGTACCAGTAGCGATGCAGCATGGTGCGACAGAAGACGTGCTTCTGTGGCAGAGGTGCGCGCTGTGCGCGACAAGGAGGTGCGAACATTACATCCGTCTTTACAACCGACAGAGGACGTCTCCCCTGCGGCAAGATGGTGCGAATATCCAAATCCGTCTTTGTACCGGGCTTGCAATATCTCTTTCGTACGATCTGCTTCCAAATATACCTGCGTGACGCGTACGGAAACAGTGGTATTATATGCCCTGGTAGCCCCCCAAGTTTGATGGTGCTACTCATGTAGGAGCATTAAACTTAGTTATTCCAATCCTGAAAAACACTTAATGCAAATATTAAAAGTATATGCCGCGAATCGCAACATATAAAACCTAATGAAGTAAAAGATTAGCGGAAGCAATATATAGCACATAGCATGTGAAATTAACACATAAGAGAAGTAGCAGTGCGAATTACACCTATCGTGAGGTTTTACAAACTACATAAATAATTAATTGTTTTTTTTTTATTTTTTTATTATTTTTTTTATTATATATATAAAAAAAAAAACAATAACCCGGATGGACACACCGTGACCGCGACTAATAGTTGCAATGGCACGCACAGACACAGATGGATGTATCATGACCGCATAGACTCGAACGTTTGTGGATGATCACAGATGAACATAACATGACCACGGCTTTTGTCCAGTGCGCTCATGGCGATTGACTAGCATCGTAGTGCCTGTACTGTTCCCGCTTTTGTCCAGTGCGCTCATGGCGATTGACTAGCTAATCTGCGAAGATGTCCGAACGCACAGCCTAACGCGGGTAGATTTATCGTGACTGCGTTCGAACGTGCAAACAAGCGCGAACAAGCATACCAACCGTAAAAACATTATGTGCGCGAATTAATTCGCGGCTAAAAGATAAAGTAGGTCCGATCGTGCGGACTTAGTGCGACTATAGATAAAATCGTGTTTACCAAGTTAAAAGATTTACATAAAATCTTCTGAATATTTAAAAGATAACATATCTTACCGATTTAAAAGACATGCACAAAAAATATTGGGATATCTTTTTAAATTTTAGAAAACATTGGTAGTATCTTATTACCAATTTAAAAAGATCAAAATACCGGCTTTTGAACTCGATGGTTGCTTTCCGGTGATGTGAGAGCACGAAACTTGTCGGGTCCCACGGATGGCGCCAACTTGTTGATACATAATCTGGCGCGGGCTAGATTCGACGACTCTCCCTGGGCCGTTCGTCGTCTTCTCGAGCCCTGAGTAGACCTGTTCAACAAAGAGAACCCGTTAGGAGTGGACCCGAGGCCGTAGCCCCGGGATCCACCTCCGACGGTCAAGTTAGTATCGATGCGATATAACCTAGGAAAGTTAGGTTTAGAATAACCTGTTCTGTTCTGTTATTATATCTCTCTGAAGAAGGGGATCCCAGCCATATATTTATAGGGCATGGATTAGGGTTTAGGCGTAGAGTGGGCCGCTGTCTGCCGGGCCTGGCCCATCCCTGGCCCAGTCCAGGCTATACGTCCACAATACCCCATGCTCTTACAACTAAATGAAATACATGTAATTTAAACAAGTCATTTTCTTTTTTCTGCAACTTAATTCCATTATGAAAAATTTAGTTCTTGATTTATTTAATAAATTATAGCTATAGATAAACAACTTTTAAAAATATGATGAATATTGATTTATTGATGACAACATCTTAGTATTTGATGAATTTGTATTAAGGAATCATATTTTATGATTTTTCTTAGGGCCAAATATACAAGTAGTCCGGTCTATTAATGTGTTGGGCTATTTTAGCCCCAAAAAAGTCATTTTCTCAAAATAGCTCAAGAAATAAGCGACTTTCAAAAAGTCGCTTAAAGCGATTTTTTTGTCAATTAAGCGACTTACTATTTGTGTCATTTTGCAGCTAAAAAGTTACTTTTTTAAGCGACTTTTGCTAGATTTTAAGCGACTTTTTGACTTTTTAAGCGACTTTTCGCTAGGGGCCAAAAAGTACATGCCACATGTCGCTCCCATATTTGGTCGCTTATTTCTTGGGCTATTTTGAGAAAGCGACTTTTTTGGGGCTAAAAAAGCCAAACACCTTAAGCGACCGGGTTATTTGTAGAATTGGCCCTTTTTCTTATCGTTTTTTTCAAAACATATAGAGAAAAAATTAATAAAAAAGGTGTTCATGTAATAAAAATTAAGCGTTTAACAAAATGTTTGATGAACAAATTCACATTTTATGATGAACAAGCTCGTAGTTTTTGTATGAAACAAGTTTGGAGTTTGTGTATTCTTTTATCCATCAAACATAGGATCCTCAGACATTTTGTTCATCGTTACTCCCTCCATCCCAAATTAATAGTCTCTTTTTTCATTTTGAGTTGTCTCAAAATTATTATCCCTTTACAAATATAGTTGTGAATAATGTAACAAGTTTATCATATTGCATAGAGTGATACTATACAAATATCATTCAAAGATTTAATTAATTGCATAAGGGGTAAAACTGTCATTTTGTAAAAAAATAAGAGAGAGAATGCAGTAATGTTTATGTTTTCTTAAACTGTGTGTTTTTTGTCGGGAGACAATTATTTTAGGACGGAGGGGGTATTATTTTCACCATGATTATTGAAAATATAACAAGTTTAATATTTTTTTTTACGAGGCAATTTCATATCTCTCCTCCTTTTAGTTGGAAATTTCATATATACCCAAACATGCATTAAAAACATTGTACATTATGCATTCAATACTTGCACTTTGGGTATATATGAAATAAATAATAAAAGCAGGATGATATATGAAATTAATCTTTTTTGATGAAAAAAACATACAATAATAGTTGATGAACAAGTCATGGTTTATAATCAATAAGTTCTCAGTTAGTGATGATTAAGTTCACATTTTTGATAAATTATTGTTTTGTTCTATCATTCATAATTTTCATTATCGAGATTGCCAGTTGACTACTACTTGATATGGTTCAACCCAGCAAACAGAATCACGCACAGGCATAGTATGTCTTTCTAGCATGAAAAACACTTGACATCTTGAAATAATCACCATTGGTTGGTGAAAAACCCTTGACGCTTGCAACAAAGACACATTCTAAAACCCTTTGACATCTTGAAACCATTGTAGATGTCTTTCTAAGATGCGACTACTTGTTGTAAATATTTTTCTAACCACCTGTAGATAGTTGAAATAATCATCCGTCTGTCATTCTCAAGATCGCACAAGATTATATTTGCACCAATCATAAGAATCGGTTTAGAAGACTTACTGATAAGTGCCCTGTTAATTATATTATATATGTCTATTTATTTGATGAAGCGAACCAAACAAAAAGGGCCATAAAACAACAATTTACTACTAGAAAAAGACATTTCAGCTGAAAGTTTGCAACTCAAGAAAGATGGAAATCAGCATGTTAGGGTAGGTTTTTCGAACGAAAGAGAGTAATGTTGCAAACTGTATAAAATCACAAGTTTTTAACTGAAGTGTAGAAAAATTGTGTGCTAGCTGCAATATCGTCCCATTTTAACTAATATCTGACATATGCAAACAAAGTAAAATGATTGACATTTTGAGACAAAGAAGTTAAGTAAATCATTCATCTTGTTATCACAAATAAAAAGTAGGAGTACAACAGTATCTAGTCCAACACTTCACCTAAGTTCCATCGACTGTTGTGATCAAAATTTTATACACAAAAGGAACAACTCAAGCCCTCAATGTCTCCTTTGCTTTGCACGCTTCCATGAGCTTTTACCTTTTATCTTCCATTTATCAACCCCGCCTGGCTGGCTTTTTGCTTCAATCTCTCGAACCTTGCGCTTTCTGTAAGCCTTGAGTGATTGATCAGCAAGCAGCTCATCAGCAAGAGTAGGCTTTCTTTCTCTCTTTGTAAGTCTGCTGTTGTAATATTCTGATACAGGCTCCACAACCGTCCCAACCTGATATTTTGAGATATTATGTCATTAATCTACCTCGAGATAGAAATAAAAGGAGGACAAAGTAATTGAATAATGATGCACCAACCTGGAAATATTTTGGGAATGAGTTTAATTTGGAGTCACCTTTCTTGTAATGTCTCTTTGGATCCATCACGTTTCGCAACTGTATACATAAAGAATGTTATAAAGTGAACTAGTGAAGTTTGTAATGATATATTCAAAGTCGACAACCATTATAGTGAGAAATCAATAAAGTAAATACTAAAGAATAACTTTGTGTCACAAAATAAATCGATGATGTGGCAATGCAGACAACAAAGCACATAAAGGGACCGGTCCTCAAGTAAATATAACACAAGATCCATTAGAGCGATCCCAAGTCACAGGAAATGCTAAGCCGAAGCCATAGTCAAAGGAAACGGTAAATCACCCATGATCCACGATCCCAAGCGAATCGTACCAAATTTGGTATAGTAGCGTTCCCAAAAGGTTGTGGTAACGTTTCCAACTTTCCATCCACTACTTAAACTATATCACTCTGACTAGTACATAAGTATTTAAAACGGTATTTTGCAAATGGAAAATTGTGAGATATATTAGGAAGTTTGGATTTTACACCTTAAAAAACTTGTAAAAATATAACGAAATCGATCCAAAATGAGCCTAACCCGAACCTTGTTTTAGGTTATGTGGAAAAGGAAACCAAAACCGACTAGGGTGACTACGGGTTCAGGTCGGACCACTCAGCTCGGCTGTTAGGTTGGGTTTGTGTCAGATCATGTAAACCAGCTGTTAATCAAGCTATTTGTTGACTAAGGCATGAAAATTTTGCATTTTATAGAAGGCAGTAAGCATTTAAGTTATTGTTCAGCCGATACAGGACAATACTCAGATATAAAATCTAGCTCCATGAAAAATTAAGTTAGATCAGTTTTTTTAGTATACCCGTGAACAAACCAAAATATTCAGTTTTTTGGAGTTTTGATAACAGAGTAAAAAAGAGGGACCAAAATGTCAAAGATTTGTAAATCTTTTGTCAGCAAACTTAAAACTTTGGACTCATCCTACAGGTCATGAATTAAAACTTTGGCCATGGATAAATTTGTAATTTTTCGTGTCACAAAAATCTACTGAAAAAAATTTCTCAAGTATCAAGACAAATAACAGCACCTTAAGCAGCTGAAGATCCTTTTTCAGCTCAGGCATGAGTGTAGGAGCAGGCATGTCAAACCTGAGCACATTTAAAAGTAAACATAAGCCGAGTCCCAAAAACTTTGATATACTTCAATTAGATTATAAGAATATGAACATACCAGCTCTTTCCCGCTGTATCTTTGACTTGCTTCTTTAGTATCTTGTTCACCTTTTTGGGGTCGTTAGGTGGAACAAACAGCCCATCAATGAGCTCCGAGTTGGGTTTATATACCAAACTACTTTCTGGTACGCTCTTAGACTTGTCATTGGACCCACTTTTAGTACCAAATAAAAGAGATGAAACTTGTGGTTCCCATGATAGACCAATACGTTTCTTATCTTCAAGCATTCTGTTTCATATGAAAAAGCATTATTGTTAGCATCTGCTTTCAGTAAAATTAGCATATCTGAACAATAAACTCATATCAAAGATGGCAAAATTTTCACACACGAAGTGAAGCAGGCACAAGAAACATGCAGCACAAGAAGTTTTGGTGTGGGTGGTTATTTTAACTAAACCAGCCTTCAATTTTGAAGAACATGCCTAAGCACCTGTTTCCTATCTTGCAATATGGCTTTATCCATTTAAGATGCAACACTATCGCCAGAATATTATTCGCTTAACATGACGCTATTACAAAAACAGTAAATTTATTCATCCCTTAGCGGCCTGTTTGGCAACTGTATTTTTAGAGAAAGAAGGCTGAAGTACGAAATACTGAAATAGACCCTGTTACTTTAGGTTAGAGATCTGAAAACTGAAATACGTCTTATATACTCATTCTGTTTCTAATAACTAGTTATTTTACAAACATAAAGAGTTTGAAAAGTTGTTCGACTGAACGAAAATATTGCATTTATTTCATCGAGCAAAGCACCCATAAAGCAAAAACCACCAGATAACTTAAATTTCTAATAAAATATCTACAACAAAAAGAATCCCACACCTATTTATACCAAAATTTGATTGGTTCACTAATCAGAAACCTATGTAGTTATCTCGGTCAAAAATCACGTATCGTTCAAGGTCCGATATTTGAAATAGCGGTTTTCGCGGTGAGATATCGGTTTTTAGATATCGGATATATATATATAGTAAACTAGTAATCACAAAATCAGTAGCCATTCAAAAATTCAGTAGCCATTCAAATTCATTTAAAAAAAAAAAAAAAAAAAAAAAAAAAAAAAAAAAAATCAGTTGTAAACTAGTAATCACAAAATCCGTAGCCATTCAAAAATTCAGTAGGCTAGTAACAAGTTATCATATCACATAAGTTAAAAATTCAGTAGGCTAGTAACAAGTAATCTATTCAATTAAGAAACCACAAAACAAGGTCAAGTAATCATATCATCAATTAATAAAGTCAAGAAGAAAAGAAGTATTTAATTACCTGTTAGACAAAAGGAAGAAGAAGAAAGAATGGTTGATTAAGGAAGAACTAAGAAGAAGCTACCTGTATTGTATCTGTATCATACTATCATGTCGATGTCCTTAATTAGGGTTTTAATTGGGTTAAAGTTGCCTTAAAGTTGGGCTATTATTAGTGTTAATTGGGCTGCAAAAAAAAACACAGGAAATTAATAAGTCTTAAAATCTCGCCAAAATATAGGAAATATCGCCGATTTCAAAATATCGGGAAAATATCGGCAAATCTCGCCGATATTATCGGATCCGAGATTTTGGGGCGATATTTTTATCCGAGATATCGGCGAGATTAACTACATAGTCAAAAACATGGAGACTCAATTTATCCTCCAAATGAAGCAAAGCAATGCAAAAAAGTATCCTAGCACCAAACAATAAGCGGGAAATACAATAAAGTGTGTTCAACCAGAGAACACCTCTGTTTCGGTCAGATGTATTGTTGCTTGGTTATCGAGGTTTCAAGTCACAACCAGCCATTTTCTGGTATATTGAGTGCTTGTTTATCAGATTATTTAGGCTAATATCTTTCTAGACAAAAATAAAATAACAGATAAGATACAAATACTATAACCAGCAGTCTATTTTGTCACAATTTCATTATATAATTCTAGAAAATAAACTATAATTATTGTTACAATAAACAACTACTTCATCGTGACGGCAGTCTCTAAGCAAATACCAAACTAGCTAGTCTCTTTGTCGCCCCCTTTAGGGTTTGTCTGAATATTTAGCAAACCCTAGTAACAGGAGACACAACCTAATTTCTATCTATGGAGACAATTATGCATAATTGTTCCCTTCAGTTTTCAAGTTTCCATCAATATCCTTTGAACATTGTTCTATTAACTTATCTTGCATATTTTTACAAAAAGCTTAAAAACTCTAATGTCGACTATGTAGTTAAGGACAAAAATTTCGGTGTTTCGGTCAAGGACCGAGATACGAAATTTTTGGTATTTCGGTGGTATTTCGGTAATTTTTTTTATAAAGCTATTAATTTTATATTTTTTATATATAAGTTTAAGACTTAAATGTAAACTATTAAAGATAGAGGGGTCAAATGTTTAAATACACAAACTTATTTTAAGGTTTAGACCCTAAATGTAAAATAGTAAAAGATAGAGGGGCTAAATCTTAAAAATTCTAAACTAATTTAAACCCTAAAACACTACCACAATCTTACCAGCCGTATCTTTTAAAAAAAAAAAGTTCCAAGCCTTTCTTCCCTCTTTCCTCTCCTCCCTCCTTGGGTTTCTGCCGGAAGTTGCAGCGCCGCGCCGCCGCCGCCGCCGCCGTCGGAATTCATCTCCGGAAACGGATTCAAGGTACAAAATCAATACTATTGACTGATTTGGCCCAAAAAAACATAACAACCGGTAAATGGCGGTAATACCGCCTTTTCCACCGAAATTTTGGGTCAAATTTCGGTATATTTTCGGTCATTTTCGGTCAATTTCGCCGATAATTTCGGTACCGAGATTACAAACGAAATTTTGAAACGAAATTTTGTAGGACCTCCGAGATCCGAAATACCAGTGGTATACCAGTGGTATTTCGGCGAGATTGACTACACAGAATGTCGAACCCTGAAACCATGACTTTAGACACTGATAGTTTAACCCTAAGCTGAAAAACTACAACACTAATCCCTAAACCTTGAGCAATACTCCACAACCCTCAGCACAAAACTCTAAAACAGAGATCCACAAACCTTATATCACCCACCAAACCCAAACTTGCACCCAGGAACCTAACCACAAACCTTGAACACGAACCCTTAAGTAAGACTCCACACTTCGGGGGTGTTTAGATTAGCTTATTTTCAGAGCTTATAGGGTTATTTGAGCATGGAATAGCACATGAGCTCAAACTTTAACAGCTTATGAGTTTATCAAGTTGAGCTTATGGCTTATTTAAGTTCATAAGCTCAAGTAGAAAACTCATAAGCTGTGAAAAGTAACTTTACTGACAGTTCTGAATTTAAATAAACCCAAAACCAAATAAACTAATCCAAACACCCCCCTCAAACCCTAAACCATGAATCATTGATTAAAACCCTTGAACATTAACTGTAAACCTTTTAAGTATGAATTCTAAACCTTAAAGTGAACAAAACAAGGCCAATACTGGACCTGATTATTTACTGAGTAGTTATCACATGCAAATGAGAGAAGTCGTGGTTCCCATTACAGACCAATATGTTTTTTATTATCAAGCAATTTGCTTCCTATGCATAAAAGAAATATTGGTATGGTTCTACATCAACAATTGTCTCCCTGAGTATGCTACATTTTATGCATGAAGCCGGTCATCTTCTATATAATTTGGTGGAGAGAAGGGACGTGTTCTTTTAACTAACTCAACTGACATTTAAAAGTTAAAATTTGTAGATCGCTATTTCTTTATGTGATAGACTTTAATCCTTTTGATGTAGCCTTTTCACATAAAGAAAGATCCGAGTTCAGATGATATAAAAGCTTTGAAAGCAGGTGAATCTGAATATCAACATAACACTGTTACAAACTAGTAAACGAATTATTCTCTAATGACCCCTTTGGCATTTATAACTTTGATTCAAATATCTAATCATTGCAATATGTGCTATATACACTTTTATCTGATTACTAGTTGTATCAAAAAATTTAATACTTGGAATGATATTTGACTAAACAGAAAGCTGCTATTCATCAAATCAAGCAAGGCACCCCTAAAATAATATTGTTCACGAGTTACACAGAGCAAAAACAGATAACTTTATGCAGTCGGGTCTTAACTGAAAGATGGCCGAGTTATAATAAAAAACTTGTTAAGACTGGTGTCTACAATAAAAAGAACCAAGTTGGAAACGAACCACCAAATTCTCCAAATAAAGCAAATAATGTAACTACTAGGTTATGCTCAACAAAACCGGTAAGCTAGTATTCTAGGACCGAACAACAAGCTGAGGTGAAATTATAACTAAAATGAAGTTGCAGTGTATTAGTTGAACCATAGGACACTTCTCATTCGATAAAAGGTGTTGTTGCAAACATAGTTGTTAAAGGCGACGGCGAGGCGAGGGTTCACCGCCCAAAAACCTAGGCTCAGGCGCACAGAAATATTAAGCGACGGTGTGTGTAAAAGTGTGATTAAATGGGTGGGTTTTGGTCGGAATCATGTTATAAACATGATACAAGGATCCAATCATACCCAGAAACACGTTTGGTTTGATTTTGGAAATTAGGGTTCATGCGTACGATTTGGGGTTTTTTGATTTAGAGTGTTTTAATCCAATTAAGTTAGTGGGTTTTGGTCGGAATCATGTTATAAACATGATACAAGGATCCAATCATACCCAGAAACAAGTTTGGTTTGATTTTGGAAATTAGGGTTCATGCGTACGATTTGGGATTTTTTTATTTAGAGTGTTTTAATCCAATTAAGTTAGTGGGATAGTGTTAGAATGCAGTGTGAATCTTATTGCAACCCTTGAATCTAACCAGAAACACAAAATGAATCAAAATCAAAGTTTATTGCAACCCTGCGCTTTTTTTTTCGGGCCCGCGCTTTTTTTGCGCCTCTCGCCTAGGCGACATTTTGGGTCTTTGCGCCTTGAATTCGCCGTCGCTTTTGACAACTATGGTTGCAAAGGAGAAAAACCAAAGACTTTTAATCACTTGATTCAGATTCTGATGCCTCCTGTTTTCCAAGACTACCCTTAATACTATCATCTATGACACATGAACCAATGTTTCCTAGTTGCCCCAATGATTTCAGGACCACCACATCACCTAAGTTAAAAAGTGTTCTAACAGTGGGGCCTCAGAAAAAAACTAGCACAAGGATATCTACAAAGAAGAACCCCAGGTGCTCTTCAACCCGTCTGGTTTCAACATTTCTCCACTACAACAGAGTCAGATTTCTAAAAGCTTGTTGTAGACATAAAGTTTTTAGGGGATGTATAAAGATGAAGATTACAATAAACAAATATAAATTCAATATCCTTCAACGCTTCAGCATAAAACTTCAACTTTGCACCTATAATCACACGTACTCACTCACTAAATCACGTATTCACATTAAGACAACTTTTGAGTAAACTAGTATCCTAGCACCAAACAAAATGCTCAGAATACAATAATCAAATGAACTGCGTTCAATCAGATCAGATGTGTTGATGTTTAGTTATCGAGGTTTCAAGTCCCAAGTAATCATTTTCTAGTATTTTTAAAGCTTGTTTATCAGATTATTTGAGCTAAAATCTTTCAAAACAATAAAAAGATACAAATACTATCACCAGCAAGCAATTTTGTTACAAGTTCAACTTGTAATTCTAAAATATAAGCTATTATCATTTGCATCTTATGATAAAAGTTTACCTCAGATCGTGACAGCCGTCTTTATACAGACAACAAACTAGCTACCATCTTTTCGTCTACTCTTTAGGGTTTGTGAAATATTTTCCAAACCCTAGTAACTGAAACACAATCCAATTTCAATTTAATGGAACAATTGTGCACTTTTGGTCCCTTCAGTTTTATGTTCCCATCATTCACCCTTGAACGTTGCTCTGTAACTAATCTTGCATATTTTTACAATAATATTATTAAAAGCTTAAAACTCAACCTAGAAACCTCAACTCTAGACACGGTTGTTAAGCCGTAAGCCGGAAAACATAAACACCAACCCCTAAACCTCTAATATGACCCTATAACCCTCAAAACTAAACTTAGAAATCGAAGGCCACAAACCATCCCGCCCCCTTCCCAAAAATCCCAAACTTGCACCCACGAAATCTGAACCGCAAATCTTGAATAATGAACCCTTAGTTGAAAACCCTGAATTTCAAAGGTGTTTGACTTGGCTTATTTTCAAAGCTTGAAGGCTAACTTGAGCTTGGAAAAGCATATGAGCTCAATTTCAACAGCTTAGGAGTTTATCAGTTTGAGCTTATGTCTTATTTAAGCTCATAAGCTAATAAGCTCAAGTAGATAAACCATAAGCTATTACAGGTGAGTACATCGAATTACCCAAATCTAAAAAACACCATAAGCGTAAATAAAAGCTAATCCAAAACACCCCCCTCAAACCCTAAACCATAAATGCTTCACATAAACCTTTGAACATTAACTCAAAACCTTCTAAGTGTGAAATCTAAACCTTATAGTGAGCCAAAATAAGGCCAGTACTGGATCTGATTAGTTACTTGGTAATTCTCACATGAAAAAGAAAGAGAAAGAAGTTATAATTCCCATGACAGAAAAATACGTTGTTATCTTCAAGCATTTTGTTTCCTAAAAAAAGCATTACTGTTGCGGTATGCTTCTAACTTTTTAACAAATACTTACTAATTCTCACGTGCAGCTAAATTTTTGTAAATGATATCCTTTTTACATCAACAATAAAATTATCGTACATTCGGCTTCTTCACTTAAATGGAAATCAAATTACATAGAAGATGACTAGCTTCGCACATGACGTGAAGCACACTCAGGGAAACAATCAGGTAGCACAAGGGGTTTGGTGGGCTGTGGGACTTTCTCTTTTAGCTAATTAGCTTATTTGTTATAGGTCAAAATTGTAAAACGCTTTTCATCTAGGAAAACTTGTATCCTTTTGATGTAACAATTTAACATAAACTAACATCCAAGTTAACATGAAATACAACTTTGAAATCCACTCGAACCAGAATATCGGTATAACACTGTTACAAAACTAAGGATCATTCCTAGAGCGGCCGCTTAAGGCATTTATAAGGTTGAAATACAAAGTAAACCCTGCCACTTTAATTCAGGAATCTGATAATTGGAATATTTGCTGCATATACATATTTTTCTGATTAATAGTTATGTCATAATTAAAAAATTACAGAACCTTGGAAAGGTATCCGACTAAACCAAAAGCCACCATTCATCACATTAGGCAAGACACCCTTAACATAGTGTTCATGAGTTACACAAAGCAGAAAACACATAATTTAGACATGCAGAAAAATCAAATGTGGATCCAGTAACTTTCCTGAAAGTTGGTCGAGTTAAGATAATAAACTTGTTAAGACTAATATCTACATTAACCACATGATTCAGATTCCGAAGCGTCTTGCTTTCCAAGACTACCTTTCATTCTATCATCTACGACACACGAGCCAATGTTTCCTAATCGCCCCAATGGTTTCAAGACCACCACTTCACCTATGTTATAAGCGTTCTAATAGTGGTATATCACAAAAAAACTAGCGTAAGGATATTTACAAAGAATAAGAAGCTGCTCGGGTGCTCTAGTCTTCGATATTACCCTTCTGGTTTAAACATTTATCCACTACAACAGAGGATTTCTGATTTCAACATTTCTCCACTCTATATTTATCCGGTTTATATCAAAGACATCAAAAATATAAAACTTCCATATACAGTTTTGAGCATCTTGGTTTTGAACATCTGATACTTCCATAACTTGTTACGTATTTGTTGTTTTAGTTTAGTTGTTTGTCCTTTGATGTCATAAAGTATCATCATCAGCAAGTGTTCACACATGTTCAACGCAGACGTAACACAAGATGAACTAATACGGATTCGATATCCTTCAACGCCTCATTGTTTCAAAACATAACTTTCACTAACGGGGTATCTGTATTAGCTTAATAACTGGGCTTATGAGCTTATCTACCGTTTAAAAGCTCATAAGCCCATTTTTCAGGCTTATGAGCTTATCAAGTCAAACACGATCCTTTCAAACATAAGCTCATAAGGCCAGTAGATAAGCTAACACAAACACCCTATTAGCACCTCTAGTCACATCACATGTACTCGCTCACTACATTACGCATTGACATTATAACCTTTACTTAACTCTTTAAACTCTTATCCGCGATACGCTACTTGTACACCAATTATCATAATTCCAATTCACAAACCAATTATATTAAAATTTTCAACCAAAGGACAAATAACTAATAATCAGTTATAGTACTATTTGCAATTAAACTAATTTCGGATTAATGGGTCATTTTCAATGTTACAAAACATACAATTATCAAACAACAGAAGACAAAATAAAGTTTCACCATTTAACAGAAAAGATTACCTGGGATTGTGATGAAAGGATCCAGAAAACGAATTAATTACTATGTCGCAGGTGGGTTTTGGTCGGATTTTGGTTGTGGTTCAGTGTATTTGGGGGTAGTGATTAGGGTTTATGCAAAAGAGTCAATGCACGACTGGTGCCTTTAGATTTAAGCTGTCTTTATTAACCCTTGAACATTTATAACATGCCAAAATACTGTACTTGTAACTTTTATATCCACCTATCATATAACTCAGACTTCACAAAAAAGACACCTCTATTATATACCAAGTTTTAAATTTATAAACATGAGTTACCTCTAATTCAAGCGAAACACATACAAGCAAGTATACTCATCCGTGTGTAGTAAGATTTGATTCGGTAAGCCGAGATCATTCGCAAGAATTTGTTTAGTTTTGTATATGTAGGATTTAGAATCAATAATTAAGCTAATAACGCTAAAATATCAAGCAAGCAAATAAATGATGATAGTTCAATATGGAAAACTACACTTGCTTAGACTAGTTTTGACACTTCGTGATGCTTGATTGTGACAAGTAATTTTACCAAGTTGATTACGATAATTAGATGATGATCTAATCTATTTTCTTAAGACTCGCAATCTTCCTCAAGACCATAAACAATAAAAACAAGCATTAAGGCTAATTAACCAATTCAAGACTAACACAATTTCAATAGACTCGATTCGCGGTAGTTTCACAAATCTATCGAACAATCACACTTATGTTTCTTGTTTAATCAAATTACTTAGGAAATGGTCAATACAAAAGGTAGCCAATCATAAACAAAAGGCTACAATTGATTAAATAACAACATCTCTTTCGGCCTATGACACTATTACCAACCAATCTAATATGATGAACAAATTGTCATGTGAAACTTTAAGCACATTTGGATTTTAGTATTAGCATGAAATTGAGTAAAATTATGTAGTCACAATCAATCAAGACATCATATCACTAACATCATCTAATCAAGTGCATAAAGGCACTAGCCACTCATAGCAAACAAATAAATAACTACAGAAAATTAAGTACTAGAAATCATAATGAAAATGTCTTAAAAAGTGTAATTAAGATTAAAAATGGTTAGGCTTGATACCTACTCAATTGGTGATAATTACTTGATGTTTAGCCCTTGGTAATATTAGTTCTTGATCCTCCTTGTTCCTGCGTTTCTTCTAAGTGGTATGAAGGCTTGAGAAAGTCTTTAACTTTGTATGTGATAATATGGTAGAGTTTGTAGCAATTGATATAATAGGTAGGTGATAAAAATGGTTAGGCTTGATACCTACTCAATTGGTGATAATTACTTGATGTTTAGCCCTTGGTAATATTAGTTCTTGATCCTCCTTGTTCCTGCGTTTCTTCTAAGTGGTATCAAGGCTTGAGAAAGTCTTTAACTTTGTATGTGATAATATGGTAGAGTTTGTAGCAATTGATATAATAGGTAGGTGATAATTGGTTGCCATAGGAGGGTATATATGGATGCACATAGGCCTTGGGCATTAAATAGAACTCCTTGGTGCCTAAGGGCATGTTTGGTACAAGGAATTGAGATGAGAGAAATAGAAATAAAATCATTTCCAATGTTTGGTACGTCTAAGAAAAAATAAAGTGAAAAATTGGAACTCTTTAGAAATGACTCCTTTGCAAAAAGTGGAGAATTGATTTCCACTCGAGAAGTGATGGAATTAAATTCTTCCATAATAATAATAATAATAATAATAATAATAATAATAATAATAATAATAATAATAATAATAATAATAATAATAATAATAATAATAATAATAATAAAAGGATAAAAGTAATAAACGAGCTGGGAAACCCGCGCGTTGCTGCGGGAGTGTGGTGTTGGTGCATGTCTATAAAAGACCAAAGTATATGTTACATGGATGAAAAATGTATATGCAACGTATTTTGTATAATTTTCACATTTCTTATGATATATTGTTACATTTATAGTAGCATGTAAAATAAATATAAGATACAATTTAATATGTTTAGTGTCGTGGTGGTTATATCCTGTCACGTGTAGTAGTTAACGTCTTCTTCTACAAAATGCAAAAGTTGAACATCCGGATGCTTTTCCCATTGACATTACTTCATGTTTCCCACCAATGTTGTCACTGAAATCTAAGAGTATCTGATTTCACTAAAGGCACGCCATTCCTCG
This sequence comes from Artemisia tridentata subsp. tridentata, assembly GCA_021014915.2. Taxonomy (NCBI): domain Eukaryota; kingdom Viridiplantae; phylum Streptophyta; class Magnoliopsida; order Asterales; family Asteraceae; genus Artemisia; species Artemisia tridentata. Next base: position 205,962,164 of record CP139505.1, read on the forward strand.
ATTATGTCTTCTGTCAGTGGCATAGTCTTGATGAATGAGTCCAATGAGAACAGAGTCTGAAAGTAAAATTGAATTTTGTCAGCGCAACAATATTTGAAGTCAGCTATGCATAAACTTAAAAATTTCCTTGCAATTCTCCTTTGTTTGCTTTAGAATAACTCGCTATTTAGTGATATCAAAGCAGTTACAGATTAGTGAAGGGATATATGTCAAAGGACAGAACAACAAACGCTGCTCTCATCCAATTTACAATGCAGTAGAATGTATTACACTTGCTTAAAGGGATCATTTTTAGCAATATAGTGACAATTTGTGTACCTTCATGTAGGTCTTTAGATGAAGAAGCGAATCTGGAATTGTCCACTTCTTGTAATGACCCAAAGCAATTTCCAAATGGTACAGTTTTGGTCCAAGTGATAGGTCTGCAGTAGAGATTTTCTGTCCATTGATAAATGGGCCCTTCAAAAAAGAAATGAAACTCAAGTGAATAACCAAACGTAAGATATAGTCCTTGTTTGAATTAAGATAAAAGTGATAAGGTATTGACAGCTGTGTATATACGGAGGGGACTCACATTTTCTTTAATGTGATCATTGAATGCAGACAACTCATTCAGTAAAGCTTGTTCTGTTCCATCATTAGCATCTGGTATACTAAGTTGAAACGCCCTACCCAGTTTAAAACCAATGCATAACAATCCCATGGTTCGACACACAAAATAACTCATTCAGGTTTTCTCTGTAGACTCGTAGAGTATGCCAAGTTAATAGTACTATGTTAAAAAGGATTTGGTATTTCAAGTACCTCAAGGTACTGCAAGTAATATGGGAAATGAATGAAATAGTACCTGTGTTGCCAAAATGGCATGTTTGTTTTATGACGGCATGACGCTATCTTTTCTTCTAAACACAAAGCCCATAGGCACTTGCACTGCTGCCTCAATACCTGGTAAATCGCATACCATAGTTAAATACTATTTAATACCTTCTATTTGTTTGTATCGCTTTCCTCTCATAGTTGTACTAAACCCCTAAATGGCCTAAATCGACAAACAAAACATAAATTAATTCAATACACCAAAATCAATGAAAACCTAAAAAGTAAAAAATTGTATAAAGCTTACACTCTTTGCGGTGAGTAATTTACCTCATTGGCAGACGCCTCATTATCCCTTATAACTGCATCATGAGCATGAATTCCTTCACCAAATTCAGACCTGGTTAACCCCAAAGCTCGTCAGTTTAAGAGGCCATGGTTCATGTTTACTTCCCCAAGTTAACTCCACCATAGCCTTCACATCTCTGGCGATGAACAAATGATACTGCAAAGTCAAAATATATATATATATATATATATATATATATATATATATATATATATATATATATATATATATAGGGGGGCTTTATTTTCAGAACCCTGTTAAGTGCGGGAACTGCGAGAACTCCAATTTTGCATTAGAAAACATGCATGTTCATATAAAACATGTATGTTTTCTTACATACACCTTAATACGCATGCATGCGTATTAAGGTGTATGTAAGAAAACATACATGTTTTATATGAACATGCATGTTTTCTAATGCATAATTGGAGTTCTCGCAGTTCCCGCACTTAACAGGGTTCTAAAAATAAAACATTTTGCATTGATTTGTTGCATTAAGCAGGTTTTTATTTGAACATGTATGTTATGCATGTATGTGTATTAAGGTGTATGTAAGAAAACATACATGTTTTATATGAACATGCATGTTTTCTAATGCAAAATTAGAGTTCTCGCAGTTCCCGCACTAACAGGGTTCTGAAATAAAGATAACATATATATTTTATATATATATATATATATATATATATATATATATATATATATATATATATATATATATATATATAAAATATAAAATAAAAGAATTTAAAAAAAAATTCCAGCTTATTTAAACTCCCATATCAAAACCCAGATTTCAATTTAACAGAGTTTGGTCTCGAATTAACTAACTTTGTATCGCCCTTTCTTTCCTCCCCGCTATCCTCATATTGCTTCATTCTGTATGATATAATAAGCGTACTGCCCATAAATTTTAAAATAAGCCTGAGAATTTGATCTTATGAAATGTAAGCCGAATCAAATAAAATGAAGAAACGACACCAAAAAAAACAACATAGAACTTACTGGAATTGTAAAAAGCTAATAAGCTCGGTTTTAGCGGCTCATCAACTTGAGCTAATAAGCTTGGCGCCGTTGGGACTTTTCCTTGTAGGCTTCTGTCTTAGATCCTTTTCTTATCTCTTTTGTGCTTACTGTTAATTTAGCTTTTACTAAACGGAGCCTTTCCTTTGCCCCTTGTAGGTTCCGTAAGTGAGCTACTTTCGTGTCATTTCCTACAAATTTAAACCACAAAATAGGATAAGTCAAGTAGCATGTTCCCTATGCATAAAGTGAACAGACATTAAGCTAGAATATGATAGCCGGATAACAAGAGTCGTTTCATAAGCGAAGAAGCTAGAAAACCTGATGCACTGGTACACACACATTAAGCTTTATAAAGCTCAGCTACATCATTTAAATCTTCTTCCTTTGTGATCTATCAAGCTTCAATCGATTCCATCTAGGCGGTTTCGATCTATTTTTCAGCATGTCCTGATTTCTGTTACCACAAACGTAAACATTATGGTATTTGTTACAAAGAAACTAACTGTACAACATTTTTATGAGGTGCAAATTATCATGCATTCTTTTCAGCATACAAAGAAAGTATCCTCATGTATATGAGGTGCAATTAATATTTCAATTCCCATGACCCATCAACAGAAACAATTGCGGGACCGATCTCATACGAATGGTTTTACTTCAGAATACCTACGTAACAATGTTTCTTATAAATAATCGATGTAGCAACTTTGACCTCATTCAATTAGGAATGGGTCAATTTGGGGTTATGTTTATATATTAATAGAGATATACTTTTTTTTTGGTAAAGTAAAATAAATGTTTACATATAAATAGAGATAGACTTTTGTGCCAATTCTGTAAGCTTCTAACACTTTTGTTGACTTTTGATACATTTGACCCAAAGAGAAGATAGGGCAAGCACATTAAGTTAACAATACATACCTACAAAAGTGCTAAAACGTATCATTCAAAATTTATAGTAGGTTTAATAAATATGAAGAAATAGTGGCAAACAATGCACATTCTGAAGTATATCATTTTATATGTCTAAAACGCACCTTGCTGTCAACCTTAAGGACATGCTTGTTTCCCATATAAGGAGCTCCCATCAATTGGAACACATGAATCTCTAGAGGGACACAAAATGCATAAAATTTGTAAGACACAAAAGTGCATAAAACAGACTGCGTTGCATAGCGATTATCAATATTCAATGTCCATTTATATAATCGAAAGGATTCCTACAGATCCATAAGACCAGCGGAAACCAATGAGGTCAATTGCAATTAACTTACCAATTATCCTTATAGCCTATTTAATGTATAAAATTAAATGAAATACCTAACACTTGCAACATACTACTATAGTAGTAATGAAATAATCAGTATAACCCATTTATCTATTCTACATCTGACAAACAATAGCAATGGGAGAAAATACACCCTCCATACTCTATCTACCCTTTGATTCAATTTTTTTTTCTCACTGTAACTAAAAAATATGGAAAACCTATATTCAACCTAAAATCAGTTGTTCTTTTCAACAAATTTAAAAATCGAATCATCGAAAAAACAATTACCTTGTGGATATACAATTTCGCATAATTTAATTTTGCCCCAAAAATTAGGGTTCCTCCAACTGAAACAAATCATTCTTGAACGATTATTGATTTGAGGTTAGGAATCGATCCCCAAAAAATGTAAATGGATGATTTAATAACGACGTTCATGATTTCTATCATGATATATAAAGTATGTTGATTGATCTACCGAGGTTTTGTTTGGTGCCTTACGGTTTCGAAACCCTAGAAATTGTGGGTTTTTTTATTTATGGGATGGTATTGAAATTGGTTCAAGGGTTTTTGTGGGTTTTTTATTTCGAACGTGGGTTTAAATTTTTGGAAGATTTTATTGAGATTTGGTTATGAATGGAGAAGAAGAGGCATAGGGAAGCTTCAAGAGAGGCGGTTTGTTTTTTTTATTTAATTGTTTGTAATAGATTTGGTTATGAATGGAGAAGAAGAAGCATGGGAAAGCTTCAAGAGAGGCGGTTTGTTTTTTTTATTTATAAAATATGTGTTTGTTTTATTTATTTAATATGTGTTGTGTACAACTATTTACAGCGAAACACTGTTACATATTTTTTCCCCTAATTACAATCAACTGTTGATGAATAGTATCTTACAGTTGTTTGTACAGTAGGCCCATATATAAATCATCAACATGCACCACAAATTCATGTATTAATGACATTCCTAATCACTTTTGAAGATTTTTTTTGCCCCACTCCAAAATTCACGATTATATATATTGGATAATTGGTTGTAACAGATTTGGTTATGAATGGAGAAGAAGAAGCATGGGAAAGCTTCAAGAGAGGTGGTTTGTTGTTTTTTTTTTTTTTTTGGTTTTTTTTATTTAATATGTGTTGTGTACAACTATTTACAGCGAAACACTGTTACATATTTTTTCCCCTAATTACAATCAACTGTTGATGAATAGTATCTTACAGTTGTTTGTATAGTAGGCCCATATATAAATAATCAACATGCACCACAAATTCATGTATTAATGACATTCCTAATCACTTTTGAAGATTTTTTTGCCCTACTCCGCCTCAGGGACGGGTTTTGGTGATTGGCAGTGGCGGCTTGCCACTCTTCCAATCAAGTTGGGTGGTTTTGGAGTCCTTTCAGCGGGTGACATTATCCAGTATGCTTTTCTCGCCTCTCGTTTGCAAACGAGTGATCTACAAGACAAGATACTGACTAAATCTGGTAATGTCTCATATGGCCCTTCTTTTCAGTATGCTCTTGATACTTTCAACAGTACTTGTAACATAGACGCTCTCGCTGTCACCAATGACGCTTCTACTCCCCAAATGATGAAAACCTTGGCAAAGTGTTACTTTGGTGTCATTGAGAAAGACCTTGTTTCTAAGTGCTCGCTAAGTCCAAGACAGGTCGCTGTTCTCAGTTGTATACGCGCCCCACATGCACAGGATTTTCTTTTCACCATCCCTATTGACGGCTTGGGTCAGAGGATGAACCATCGCCAATTCCGATATGTGTTGTGTTATAGGCTTACCGTACCTATGTTCTCTGAAGGCAGCCTTTGCCCGATTTGTAATGTGCATCGTATGGACATATGGGGGGATCATGCTGTTCACTGTTCCAGTGAAGTGGGTGTGAAGTTCAGGCACAATCTGGTGCGTGATATTCTTGTGGATATTTGCTCTAAGGTTGGGATCATGGTGCGTAAGGAGGCCCCGATGGAGTTCCTTTCGGAGGATGGGAAGGAGCTACGACCTGCAGACTTATTATTATTTAATTGGCTTCAAGGTAAAGATGCATGCTTGGATGTGACTGGCATCTCCCCATTTGCTGGTAGTGAGGCGACTTCATGGGCTCCTGGGGTAGCCTTGCACAATGCGGTGGAGAAGAAAAATAGGAAGTATGCATCCAAATGTGAGGACAATGGATACAAGTTCATACCTTTTGCCTTTTCTACGTTCGGGGAATTCGATACAGAGGCTTTGAACACACTTTCGCGTATTAAGTCTATTGCCAATAGTCACTCAAATAATGCTAAAAGTGGTGTTTTTATCTTTCATAAAGTTAGCTTTTGTATTCAGAAAGGAGTGGGAGCACAACTTGTGTCTAGACTCCCATCCAACTTTATGTAAATTTTGTTATGTATAATAATAATAATAATAATAATAATAATAATAATAATAATAATAATAATAATAATAATAATAATAATAATAATAATAATAATTCATTGTAAGGCTGTTAAAACCTCCATTATAAAAAATATGTAAATTTTGTTTATTTCTTGGTTCAAGTCTATATTGTTACCAAACATTGGAATCAATCTCTGTAGAAAACTAGAATGGGGGGGGGGGGGTTGAATAGTTTTCCCGGTTTTTATTTAGTTATAAAACTTTACTTGTGAAAAACTTTGATTCGATTCTTTTGTGAAATCAATCAACACCAATATGAACACTAAGCTATACTATCTAATATAAACAATAAGTATAAAGAAATGAGATAGAAGGATCAAACCGAGACAGCAAGATTTATAGTGGTTCAGTCACGAAGCTCTTCTTCGCCCTACTCCACTCCCCGAGTACCAAACTCGAGAGTTCTAAACACTATGTCAACAAAGCTCCCTTCAGGCGGAGAAAACCGTACAACGTCGCTTATCCTTATTTCCGACACTAAGCTAAATGTCGAGTACTAATCTTAGCTAGTAGCAATCTACCACGATCCACAAGATCCTTACTAAATCACACAATCAACACACTTGACACGATCTACCCGTTCTACCCTTGATCCACTTGATCAACACTCAAGCACACAAGCTACAAGATCTCGACAGGATCACAATGTTCTACTCTCATAAACTACACAAAAGAAGATTCAACTTGGTGTATGCTAGGATACAACAAGTATGTAACAAATATTACAAGTGCACTAAACTATGACTACAACACTTTGTATCTTCTTGATACTTTGTGTTCTTCTCTTGCACTAGTAGAGGAATGAAGGTGATCACTTGGTTGGATGATAGGATCACTCTTTAAACAAAAGAAAACTAAACTAAATGATCAAAGGAGAGAAGATGAGATAAGAGTTTTAAACTCAGAAAGCCGTATGTGAAAAAGGATGCCTAAAAACTGTGAAGAGGGCTGGTATTTATAGGCATAAGAAATTTGTCCGTTATAAGGTCACGGTACCACTACATACCACACGGTACCACTAAATTTAGTGGTACCGTGGTACCGTGCCAGACAAGGACGCTTCAATTTTTGTTTTTAGTGATGAAAGTTTATTTGGGGAAGTTTGGAGCTGATTTTGGGGGGAGGGGGCGAATGGCTGTTATGATTTTTAAACTTATTTTTCAAATAAAATATTTCTTTATAATTCAAAAATAATTTGTAAGGTATATTTTTGAAAAAAATGTTTTGTCACATTAAAAATGTGAAGTTTGAAACACAAATTCACTTCTTTGATCATTTGTCAAGTTGTAAATTTGTTTGTTCATACCTAGAGTGATTTACGTAGAAATGGGTTATTTCGACTAAAAACTTGTTTACATTAATTTTGACGTAAAGTGTTTTCACATTTTGTTATCATCAAAACGTAGAGTTATCGAAAGATATAAATAACGTTTTTATAACATTATTTGCATCGACAATCTCCTCCTTTTTGATGATGACAAAACATAAACTCATTTTAAGTAAAAGATTGATTTTAACAAGTTTTTAGCATGAGTTTATATCTCATTTCTCCCCCTTTTTGTCGAAGCAAAAAGATCGCAAAGGCTCCCCCTTGATGTATACTCCCCCTCGTTTGAAGGACACCAAAGAATCGAGCAATGGTTCTTGCTACAAAACAAAGTTAGATGACACACATACAATATCTAACATGTAGCAACCAAGACAAATATCCAACCATAAACTATGAAAAGGGCTAAGAAGCCAAAAACCATAAAAGATAAAACAACCACGCAATAAGCCCATCTATTCATAGAGAGAAATGTCATACATAAAGTATGACTACAACATAAACATAAAAATAAACTACAAGAAGCACATATAAATCTTTAGTGACAAGAGGCCCTAAGATTTGCTTCAATTCCAAAAGGGATCCTAAATGTTTATTTTTGGAAACTAAACATCAATATGTTTAGTTAAATGGGCTAGTGGGAGGTGGAGAGGGTGACATGATTGGAGGTGGTGATGGTGTCAAGAGATGTTCAACATAGGAGAACATGAAGTGTATCTCATCTCTCAAAGAAAAGATGAGGTTGCGGTTATGAAGACAACATAGGCAATTTGCACTATGTATATCAATCGGATGACGTTGGATAGGTTGGCCCATGATTGGAGATGGAGGTGGAGGTGGTGGTGTGTATGTTGGTGATGGGGTTAGCATGGCATAATCCAATGGGGTAATAGGTGAGAGTGTGTAATCCATAGAGGATGACATGGTGTTCAAAGAGGGAGATGATGAAGATGTTGTTCTAGATGATGTTTTAGAATGAGCATTAGGTGGAGATGGTGATTTAGGAGTGCTTTGGGAAGGTGGTGTTGTGACTTCATCATCTTTGGTGAGATCAACAAAGAGAGGTTTAGATGGTGGTCTAACGGTGATCCTAGGTTTCTTGGAGATATAGGTTGTTGATCCTTGTGTGGAAGACATGGTGCGTGAGTAATGGGAGGTTGAAGATGAGATGCAAGAGATGCTTGCAATGGTGAAGCTTTAAATAGGCAAGAGTTGTGGGATTTGAATTAAAGTTGGTGGAAGTGTCCTATGGTGTAGTGAGGGAATCTTAGGGTGTATGAGAGTTTGCAAAATATTGCAGGTTTGAGGTTAGGGATGCAGGAATCTAGAGGAAACAGTGAAAATTCATCAAACAAGGGCACGGTACCACTAAATACCACACGGTACCGTTAAATTTAACGGTACCGTGGCCTATTTAACGGTACCGTGACCTGGGAGTCATGAATTTTCTTGTGTTGCCTAGTTCTGGGCAGCTAAAGGGAGTTTTCTAGGGGGACTATTTGCAGGAAATGTTAGTGCCTCAAACCACTAAAGATTAAATTGCCAAATATATCCCATATTTAGCTACTCCTAGTAATTAAAGATTATCATGCAATTATCTAAGATAAGCATGCAATCAAAAAGGACAAAATAAGCTATCATCTAAGAATCACATAATTTAAAATCATGCAAGGTGATAGAACAAAAGTCAAGTATGCAAGATAGATAGGAGTATTAAGCCCTAATATAATTTATCATAGATAAATCCTAATATAAGATAGAAGTACTAATCCCTCCCTAACTACTCATGACGTGGCTTCTTAAAAGTGACTTGAACTTGCTCCCGTTTTTATCACACTCTCGACATGAGCTTGAACCTCTTCCTCATGATTCGGATCATCAAAGGGTGCATGGTTGGTGGAAGATTCGGAAATGAGAATGGATGAGATATGTGACTCATTAAGGGGTTCCATGACGGGATTAAAGAGTGAGTATTGAGGACCACGAAGGTATGGATGAAAGTTCATGAAGTGGTGATAAAGACGAGTTAGGAACATCCCATAAGGTATCAATTTATTTTTGTTACCCTTTGAGATGTACAATTCGCTTAGCGAAGAAGTAGGCGAGATTGTATGGTTGTTTAGTATAAAGACAGTAAATCATATGAGCACAACACGCCGGAAGTTGCTCACGATTTCCTTTTAGACTGAGAACATTTTCTCGCAGGATGACTGCCCAAGAGATTAGTTCATAATGAACCTCTTCCAAACGAATTTTTGTTGGATCTGGGTAAGAAGAGTACTTATGAGTACGAATGAGTTTGGTAAGTTCAATTGGAGAGGGTATGTAGGAACAATACGGACTATCCTCTTCTCGATAGTTGAAGAGAGACTCAAGACACCAATCTTCAGTATAGGCACATTGCCCATGATTGGGGATTCGGATAATTTGAGAAAATTGCTCAAGAGTTAAGCCAAATTTGAAATTTCGGATCCAAAACCAAAGTGACAAAGATTGATCCTCGTTACGTACGAGTTTAACTTTTCGAAAGAATTCCAACACAAAACGAGGACAAATGTGCTCGTTGATGTGAAGCAAGCAATCGAAGCCTATAGCTCTAAATGAGGTGTTGATATCCCTATGATAAACTAAAGATGGATCAACGACTCGACCTTCATGAAACCGACGGGTTTCAAGATTAACATAGGCACGAATGTGACTACCGAGTGTTGTAGGTTCACGCGAGATTTCAGGAGTATAGGTGTCGGTTAGAAGATGATCAAAGTCATACTCATGAGACATTTTTGTTAGCTATAAGAAAATTTTAAGAAAAATTAAAATTGAGAATAGTTGTTTTGAAGACACGTGCCTAGTGTGTGCCTATATGCAAACCATGTGGAGGTGCGGTAATCTCGACTCTAGAACTAAAAGTAATAAGATTACCCAAATGCTCCTAACTTCACTTTTGCTCAAACGGATATGTCGAAAAATACATATTAGTTATGTAATTCGATCAATATTCATGAGATCATGTATGCATGAGAAAACATTTTTAATTTGTATCAACAATGCAAAAAAAGTGTTTCATGATCCTAGTTTCGTGAAATTTTTCGAAAAACAATGGAATTGGGGTGTTTGGCAACTTCAAGGTTTTGGCGCCAAGAGTTTTAAGTTTGAAGAATTTGAGTATTAATGACTTCTAATCCTAGTTTCAAGTACCCTAGACATGATTCCTCTTAACCATGCTTAATCTAGTTATAAAAACAAAGTTTGGAGAAAAATATGTGATTTATGTGGGTTTATGCAAATCCTATGTTAAGGGAATCATGAAGGTTATACATTGTCTAATCCTAGTCCTAATTTCATAAAGACTTAAATCAAAATTGAAAAACTCCAATTCAATTTTCATGTATGAACAAACCCTAGACTCAAGATTAAATAAAATTAGAGTCAAATGACTTACAATTTATGTTGAAAAAGTTGAAGTAGTTGATAATCTTGAAAATTAATGCCTCAAATTTGATCTTGAAAGGGTGTAATTAAATTTTGGGTTATGAGGTTCGATTTTGACAGCAATGGCAGAAGTTGGGTAAGTTTAAAAGTGAATAATGTGGGAAAGAGGACTGAAATACGAGCTGTGTCAGATACACGGTACCATTAAAATTAATGGTGCCGTGATCTGCTAGGATGAATTTTTGTCCCATTTTGATTTTTGACGAATAACTCTCGCTGTTTTAGTGAGACTTTTTGACACGAGGAAAGAATTTATAACTAATAAATTCTTTTAACGAGAAGAACTAGACTGGACGATAAGATATGACTTTAAATACTGAGGAAATAAGTAAGTAGTCATTAGAGGGATACGAGGGATGACTTTAATATTTCCAGTGAAATATTTAGATAGTCATAAGATTTATGGAATATGTTCCATCATTCCTAGACCTAGACGAAGATAGTTGAAGGATTCTCGTTTGAGAGGTTTGGTCAAGATGTCGGCGATATTGTCTTGAGAGGGAACTTTCTCAATAGAAATGTTTCCTTTTTGAATGTTATCACGAAGGAAGTGGTGACGAATTTTGATGTGTTTAGTACGAGAGTGTTGAACGGGGTTTTTGCTCAAGTCAATAGCACCTTTGTTATCGCAGATAATAGGGATGTCGTCGAGATGAATGTCGTAGTCAATAAGAGCTTGTTTCATCCATAGTGCTTGTTGACATGCCTTTTCGGCGCTTACGTATTCGGCTTCGGTCGTGGAGATAACAAGAGCCGTTTGTTTCTTGGAGAACCAAGAAGTTAGACAACAACCCATGAAGGTACAAATGCCACTCGTACTTTTTCGATCCACATAATCTCCCGCATGATCAGAGTCAGCGTAGACAATAGTTTCTACACCGGTCCCTTTGGGATAGAATAATCCCAAGTGTATAGTGCATTTAATGTATCGGAAGATACGCTTAACCGCTTCAATGTGAGAGATTTTGGGATCCTCTTGGAAGCAAGCACAAAGGCAGATACTAAACATGATATCGGGCCTACTTGCCGTTAGGTATAATAAACTTCCTATCATACCTCTATACTTAGTGCTATCCACAGACTCACCTTCTTCATCTTTCGTGAGTTTCGTTTCCGTGGACATGGGAGTTTTCATGGGCTTAGACTCTTCTAAACTAAATTTCTTAAGCATCTCCTTAATATACTTAGATTGATTAAAGAAGATACCATCTTCCATTTGTTTTATTTGTAGACCAAGGAAGAAATTTAATTCACCTATCATGCTCATCTCAAATCGTCACGCATGATCTTTAAAAAATCATCGCACAGTTCTAGACAAGTTGAGCCGAATATAATGTCATCGACATATATTTGAACAATGATGAGATGTGAATTTCATTTCTTCGTGAAAAGTGTGTTATCAACCATTCCCATGGTATATTCATGTTTAAGCAAAAATGCTTTTAGTCTATCGTACCATGCTTTGGGAGCTTGTTTAAGACCATAGAGTGCTTTCTTGAGTTTATAAACATGATTCGGTTTTTCAAAATCAATGAATCCTGTAGGTTGTGCAACATATACCTCCTCGTTGATATAACCATTTAGGAATGCACTTTTCACGTCCGTTTGGTATAGTTTAAAGTCTAAGGCGCAAGCATAGGCAAGGAGTGTCCTAATAGACTCTAATCTAGCTACGGGTGCATAAGTTTCATCGTAATTTATTCCTTCTTGTTGGTTATAGCCTTGTGCTACCAACCTTGCCTTATTCCTAGTTACGACGCCATTTTCGTCAAGTTTATTTCTAAACACCCACTTAGTTCCTATGATGGTTTGATTCTTAGGTGGAGGTACTAGATCTCAAACTTGATTTACGGTGAATTGATTTAACTCTTCTTGCATGGCAACTACCCAGCTTTCATCCTTAATTGTTTCACCGGCATTCTTAGGTTCTACGGTAGATATAAAACAAAAGAAATTACTTTTGTTTTGTGCTTGTGACCTAAGGGTTCTTTGGTTTAGGTTTCCTATGACATTTTCAATTGGATGGTTCTTGGATTCCTTAATGTTGACAACTTCGTCAACCTCAACTAATTCATCTTCAATGTCATTTTCTAAGGTTTTCTTGCCATTGACCTTAATGGCTTCTTCCTCATCTAAGTCATCATCCACCAAGGGTGATGTCTTAGTTGGTGGAGGACTTTCATCGAATGTCACGTTGAGTGATTCTTCGACTTTCATTGTTTATTTGTTTAGGACAACATAGGCTTTACTATTTTGGGAGTAACCTAGGAAAACACATTCGTAAGATTTTGGGTCAAACTTGGTGAGGTAGTCTTTTGTGTTTAGTATGAACCACTTGCTTCAAAACACTCTAAAGTAATCTAGAGTAGGTTTTCTACCTTTCAAGATTTCGTATGGTGTTTTTCCTAAGATTGGTCTAATCGAGATCCTATTAAGTATTTAAGTTAAGGTGTCCACCGCGTTACACCATAACTTTTGCGGAATGGATTTTTCATTCAACATCGTTCTACTCATCTCTTGTTGAGTACGATTTTTTCGCTCAACTACCCCATTTGATTGTGGAGTGCGTGGAGCCGAAAAATTGTGTGTAATACCATTAGCATCACAATATACTCCAAATTGCACTTCATTATCAAATTCCCGACCATGATCCGTCCTAATTGAGACTATTGTACACCCTAGTTGATTTTGGACCTTCTTACTAAAGATTTCAAATTCCTCGAAAGCTTGTGTCTTATCCTTAAGAAATCTAGTCCAAGTATACCTAGAGTAGTCATCAACTATTACTAAGGTGTAGTAATTTCCTCCGTAGCTCTGTACGGCGGATGGACCGAATAAGTCCATGTGAAGGAGTTCTAAGCATCTAGAGATCGAGACCATATTCTTAGCTTTGTGACTAGAATGAGCTTGTTTTCCAACTTTACAAGCGTCACAAAAGTGTTTATCAAACTTAATCTTAGTTAGGTTTCTAACTAGTTCCTTGGACGCCAATGATTATATTAAACGCATATTGGTGTGACCTAGTCTCCTATGCCATAGATTGGAATTATCATCTATAGTTGCTAGGCAAATCTTATCCTGAGGCTTATTTCCTATTTTCATGACAAATAAGCCATTCTTCCTAACTCCTTTGCCTATGGTCTTACCATTCTTAGTGATCTCACTACCCTCTTCGAAAAATATAACTCTACACTTATTGTCAACCATTTGACTAATACTAAGCAAGTTAAATCCTAAGTTGTCTACATGCTCAACATTTCTAATAGTGAGGGAGTCTTGAGTAATCGTACCTTTGACTATGATGTTGCCCTTAAGTTAGCTACCAAAAGTGACATTACCTCCGTTGTAAGCCTTGTATGATGAGAATAAACTTCGGTTACCCATCATATGATTAGTGCATCCACTATCCTTGACCCATTCATCGGGCTCCAAGTCGATTCCCAAGCATATCTATTGAATAAGACAAAGATTCAAACATTTGATCCCCAATATCTCATGGGTCCAAAGTTGTTAGTATTAAACATCCCATGCATTAGTTGCATTTGGTTAGGATGTTGGAACGGAGGACAAATTTTCCATGGCAAATAACTTCGTGGTTGAAAATTATTCCAAGTTACGGGATAGTTACTTGGATAACTTGGTCTTCTAAAGTTACTTCTCGGTTGAGGAGTTCTTGACCGAGGTTTAGGAACATTTGTTTTTCTAGGTGGAGGAGTCTTTGATCTAGTATCGGGTTTTACAAAGCCAAGCCCGGGGGTTGACAAAGGTTTGTAAAAACTTTTGACCTCCTTTTTACTAGCAATATGTATTTTAACATTGTTAACTACTATATGACTTTGTTTAGGACTTAGGTTATTTTTCAGACTTGACTCAGTTCTGTCTTCAGTACCAGACGGTACCACGGTACCACTAATTTCAGTGGTTCCATCTGTACCTTTAATGGTACCGTCCACTGTTTCGACAGAACTTGTGGGTTTGATAAATTTTACTTGTTTCGTTTTACTTGTCGAAGCTTCATTTTTATTAAAACCTAGACCCGCACCGACATGTTCACTATATCTAATATTATCTAACATGTCACGTAGTGTTTTTATTCCTTTTTCAAACTTAATGATCCTTAACTCATTTTCTTTGAGTTTTTCATTCTCTACTCGAAGACACATGCATGACCTACATCCAATATCTATTTCTTTATTTTTCTCAAGTCTTTTTACTTGGTCTTTTAGTTCTAAAATTTGCACTTCGAGTTCATGCAATGTTGCTTTTAGTGTTTTGTTTCTAGTTATGATTTTAGAACTTACTTCATATAGTTTATTATATTCATCATATAGTCTATTATCATCTATTGACGAATTATCTTCACTATAGTAAGAAGAGTCGGAATGTACCTCATTTGACGCTTGAGCCATAAGACATGTTTCGTCGTTGGGCTTCTTCTCTTCTTCTTCACCGCTATCACTCCAAGAGCCTCCTACAAAAGCTCTTCGGTTGTTGGTTCTCGGAGGTTTAGGACATTCTCCGATGAGATGATTAGGATCTCCGCATCTAAAGCATTTCCTATCACTTTTTCCTTTCTTCTCATCTCGGTTCTTTTGGAGCGACTTCTTTTCATCACGAGGTTGTCTAACAAATCTACCTCTTCTTCTAAAGAACTTCTTAAAATCTCTAACCGCTAATGCGTACTCTTCGTCTTCACTATCGGAATTTGAACTTTCCTCATCACTAGACTCCTTTTTGGCTTTCAACGCTAGAGATCTAACTTTCTCACTTTTGCCTTTGACTATGTCTGAGTCTTTCTTGATTATCATTTCATGAACCTTCAAGTTTCCTATAAGTTCATCAAGTGATAATGTCGCCAAGTTCTTTGACTCTTCAATGGTGATGACCTTTGCTCTCCATTTGGGATGTAGAGCTCTAAGAAATTTCCTAACATGGTTCTTTCTAGAATAACCTTCATCAAGAGCATTAAGACTAGTAATAATAGTATTAAATCTAGCAAAGGCATTATCAATAGATTCATCTTCCAGAATGAAAAATTGTTCATATTGTTGCACAAGAAGATCTATCTTGTTCTCTTTGACTTGATTATTACCTTGATGAGTGACTAACAAAGTTTTCCAAATTTCTTTTGCCGTGTTACACATAAAAATTCTTTCAAATTCCTTTTTCCAGCAAAGCATTATAAATAACCATTTTAGCCTCATCATTTTTAGCTAGTTTTCTTTTAAGGTTATCACTTTGTTTATTATAAGGAACTATTTCATCCCTTTTTGTTTCCGGATTCTTTTCAATCGGTTGAAAGTCACCCTCGGTAATAATATGCCAAAGATCAATGTCTTTTGATTTCACATACATTTCGAATCTTGTTTCCAATATATAAAACAATCGGTTTCAAAAAGTGGTGGTCTTTGCATAGATTGCCCTTCTTGATATTTGTCAAAATCCATTGATCTATTCAAGTTTTAAAACACAATTTATTTTAAAATCTTGCCTGACGTGGCTCTGGTACCAATTGTGGAAAACTAGAATGGGGGGTTGAATAGTTTTCCCGGTTTCTATTTAGTTATAAAACTTTACTTGTGAAAAACTTTGATTCGATTATTTTGTGAAATCAATCAACACCAATATGAACACGAAGCTATACTATCTAATATAAACAATAAGTATAAAGAAATGAGATGGAAGGATCAAATCAAGACAGCAAGATTTATAGTGGTTCGGTCACGAAGCTCTTCTTCGCCCTACTCCACTCCCCGAGTACCAAACTCGAGAGTTCTAAGCACTATGTCAACAAAGCTCCCTTCAGGCGGAGAAAACCGTACAACGTCGCTTATCCTTATTTCCGACACTAAGCTAAATGTCGAGTACTAACCTTAGCTAGTACCAATCTACCACGATCCACACGATCCTTACTAAATCACACAATCAACACACTTGACACGATCTACCCGATCTACCCTTGATCCACTTGATCAACACTCAAGCACACAAGCTACAAGAGATCTCCAAGATCTCAACAAGATCACAATGATCTACTCTCACAAACTACACAAAAGAAAATTCAACTTGGTGTATGCTAGGATACAACAAGTATGTAACAAATGTTACAAGTGCACTAAACTATGACTACAACACTTTGTATCTTCTTGATACTTTGTGTTCTTCTCTTGCACTAGTAGAGGAATGAAGGTGATCACTGATGATAGGATCACTCTTTAAACAAAAGAAAACTAAACTAAATGATCAAAGGAGAGAAGATGAGATAAGAGTTTTAAACTCAGAAAGTTGTATGTGAAAAAGGATGCCCAAAAACTGTGAAGAGGGCTGGTATTTATAGGCAGAAGAAATTTGCCTGTTATAGGGTCACAGTACCACTAAATACCACGCGGTACCACTAAATTTAATGGTACCGTGCCAGACAAGGACGCTCCAATTTTTGTTTTTAGTGGTGAAAGTTTATTTGGGGAAGTTTGGAGCTGATTTTGGGGGGGGGGGGGAAATAGCTGTTATGATTTTTAAACTTATTTTTCCAATAAAACATTTCTTTATAATTCAAAAATAATTTGTAAGGTATATTTTTGACAAAAAATGTTTTGTCACATTAAAAATGTGAAGTTTGAAACACAAATTCACTTCTTTGATCATTTGTCAAGTTGTAAATTTGTTTGTTCATACCTAGAGTGATTTACGTAGAAACGGGATATTTCGACTAAAAACTTGTTTACGTTAATTTTGACGTAAACTGTTTTCACATTTTGTTATCATCAAAACGTGGAGTTATCAAAAGATATAAATAACGTTTTTAGAACATTATTTGCATCTACAATCTCAATTCTCTACTGATTTCAATTCTCTGGATTTCAATTCTTTTACTTATTTCATTTCTTTGAATTTCCCTATACCAAACGTGCCCTAAGGGTCATGAAAGAGCTGAGAAATGAGTTAATGGGAGTACATGATCGGATTTGGAATAAATGGTGCATTAAAACTGAGTTTGGCCACCAGCCTGCGGCTTGTGGTACAGATTCTGCGTGCGCAATTTTTCTTCCCAACGGTTGTTATTCCTTTGGCTTTACCATTTCTAGACTACTCACGACTGGGTACACTGCCCGTTAGTGCTCACGTAGATCATAGGTAAACGAGTATTATAAATTTAAAACGTGATCTAGGAAAAATAACATCAGAGATATTGCCCCTGATTTCCAGCTTGTTGTGAGTTTGTGTTAAGGATATGTTTTTGTGGCCTTTCCTGGTTCTCGGTGTAATTGGTGCTGCTTTCAGGTGTAGTCCTAGAGGTTGACCTTATGGTGAGTGGTGTATGAAGTTATCATTCTGCCTTGAGGCGTTAACGGTGTTTAGTGGTGGACTTCCTGGTAATAAAGTTATGTTTATTGCAGTTTGTTATGACATGACGTTATGGTTGTTTTGTGTTTGAATAGCCCGTCCTTCATCTTTGTTAGTGACGTCCTCGGGACCGGATACACCAGACTAAGGTGGTGGAGGTGGGATTTGTTGATTTTGTTGTTCCGACATTTTCTTGAAATGAGGGTTTCGTGTTGTGTAAATGAAGCTTTTGTTGAGGTGAAATGATAGTTTTTGTGTTTTAAAATGAAAGTAGGTTGTAGATCTTGTGTTTTTCGGTGACGGGGTATATGAGTTTTTGTTTTGAGGAGGCTTTTGCGAGTGTTTAGATCGAAAAATTGTGTGAGTTTTTGGTAGAATAAAGTTTTCTGGTTATTAGAAAAAAGTTTTCCGGTAAGTCGGAAAAATTTTCCGGTGAAATGAAAGGTGGATTTTGTGGCTATATGGTATCGTATAGTACGGATGGCACCATGTTTATGTAAGGTACGCATTGAGGTTGAATGTAACCAATTGTTTGGTTTCCCATGTACGGTAAGGACCCCAAGGTATGATAGGAATAACGAGTTGGGGTAACACTCACTATAGAAAACTAGAAGGGGGGTTGAATAGTTTTACCGATTAAAACTTCGTTTTAAAATCTTTAGATCAACTTATGTCAATCTAGTTTGATGTGTTGGATATTGATAGTAGTAAAGCATATAAACTAACTACGAGAGAGAGAGAGAGAAACAGAGAGAGAGAGAGAGAGACAACCACTACACAAGTATTTATAATGGTTCGGCTACAAGGACACCTTCCTTGCCCTACTCCACTCCTCGAGTACCCAACTCGAGAGTTTCGTAAACACTACATAAGACAAACTCCTTTCACTGGTGGAGAAGCCTTCACAACGTCGCTTACACTTTATCCGGTACAAAGCTAAATACCGAGCTCTTCCACGTGGTAGAGCCAAACCTTCATCGCCTACACTTTATCCGGTACAAGGCTAGATACCGGGTTCCATTACAAAGGAGGAACCACTACCCGATTAACACTTCTAGCACAACACAACTAAAGGAACCAACGTCCTTTTACACCTAACGACTCAACACATCTACAACACCCTTGAGAAGAAGAAAGAACAACAAGTTACACTTCTGTGATCTTGTGAAGAAGAAGAATCCTAGCAACTAATATCACGAGCTTGCAAGTCTTCGAGAGGTCATGATCTCGCCTTTTAAAAGGAACCTAGAGAATCACAAAGAAATACTACATAGAAAGATCCTTGGAAATGAGGTTAGAGAGTTTAGAACATAGAGAGAAGATATGTCTAAAAGGTGTGGGAAACAAGAGAGAAATGGCTCACTATTTGTAGGCAATTCTGAGCACTGTTCACCCAGATCCGGCGAATCCCTTCCCAAAGGGATCCAGCCAGTGTAAAGCCAGGGATCCGGGCTGGAATCACCAATCCGGACTTTGGGTTACAATTTTGGGTTTTGGGTTATGGGTTATGATATGTGATGTCATGCATGATGTCAAGGATATCTTGGGTCATGGGTTATGGACTTTGGGTCATGGATCATGGGTTTTACCCATTTAGGTGTCATGCATGATGTCATGTAATGGGTCATGGATCAAGCTCCATGGGTTATGGGTTGTGGACTTGGTTTTGGGTCATGGATAGTCCAAGTCTTTCCTAGTTTATTTTTACAAGTTGCATGCATTTTATAAAATGTAAGTAACTAAGTTACTCAAGTGTTTTTATAAAATGATTTTGGTTTTATGTAAACTTGTTAACTAAACATGTTTAAGGTTTATTTGTTTAGTGAAATGAGTTAGTAAACTTTTGGCTCAAAGCATTACGTATTTTATTTATCTCGTTAAAATGATTTTACGTTTGTTATCGACAAAACATTAGAAGATCGCAAAATATAAATAAACGTTTTTAAGGTTTATTTGTATTAACAATCTCCCCCTTTTTGTTGATGATAAAACAAAAAATTATTTTAAGTACAACGATAAAATTCTTATGTTTTGAATTTAAGTTTTTACTCTTTTCTCCCCCTTTTTGTCGAAACAAAAAGAGTGTCGAGAAGAAACTAACCCGAATGCAAGTTTTTGAGAAAAATAAATGAAAGAGATGTGTAAAATGGAGTAAAGAGAGTAAGGAAGTGCTTAGTTGCTCCCCCTTGTTGAGGGTGTCAAGTAATTAGGAAGACTAAGACGTGATCATTGCAAGTTTTTGCAATGGTTTTTCTTGGACGAAAGCTCCCCCTTATTGAGGGCGTCAAGTACTCCATGTGTATTTTTGAAAATCTACAAAACAAAGGTTAGAAAACAAGTATATGTTGTGCCTTTGCTGAGAATTGAACAGCATAAGAGTTCTGTTAGTGTTCTAAGTGCCCTGATCCATCGGATCCTTTTCAGAAAGGATCCACTGATGAAGCGAAAAGTGTACCGCTTTTAGGGGGTCATTTAAGCCCTAAATCGTATTTATTTGATCAAATATTGCCCTAAATCGTTCCTTTTGTCATTTTAGGTACTTTGGAGAAGAAATCTGGAAAAGGAAGCATTTTGGACGTTTTTGGAGCATAAAAGTGAAGAAAATGACAAAGTCTCCAAAGTTGCTGGAAAAGTACACTTGACGGCGTCAAGGATTGCTCCTGACGGCGTCATGGCTTGGCAAAAGAGGTGGATATGAAAAATACACATGATAAGCCAGGGAGTTTTACAAAGGAAGTCTGACGGCGTCACCCTTTAAGGTGATCATGGCCATCACGGTTTATGTTAATGAGAGACGGCGTCAAGCACTATTATGACGGCGTCAAGCCTTGATAAGCCAGGGAGGATTTTTGAGGATTAAAGAGGGACGACGTCAGGAAGACCATCCGGGAACCCTAGACACGGCGAGGTGACGGCGTCAAGATCTATAACGTGACGCCGTCAGCCACTAAGTTCTATATATAGTTTTGCAATTTTTTGTCATTAGTGTGCAACTTTGTGAGGAGAAACCCTAAGACGAATTTCTGCCATTTTTAAGGGTTTTTATACCCTTGGATCTCCCATGTTTAATTAAAGATAAGTAATCATTTAATCAATCAATATGTCTATGTGTTGTTTGATTATATCTTGTTCTTGTCTTTTAATTAACATGCTAGGCTAGATTTATCTTGTGTTTGCTTAGATCTAATGAAACCTAACTATTGATTATTAGTTGTTGGTGTGTTATTAATTGTATTGGATGATTGTTTATCGATGTTAGGCTTAAGAAAACTGGCTAACCTCCTATTCGGTAACTTGCTTGAACGTCTTAAGAAACATGAACCAATGCGTACTAAGGTTTTTATGGTTGTATTTAATGCATGAGCGAATTCTAATGATCCCATGTTAGGAGCTTCTTAGCCGGCTCGACATAGGAGTGAAGTAGGAGCTTGTAGAGTTGGGGAAGTACGTACGCCACCCCACGATTGGTATTAAGGAATACACCCGTCATCCACGCAATTAATACACACTAATCAACCGGTAAAAGATAGTTAGGGAGTAAGGAAATCTAAGTAAACACATTTCTCTCCATATAAGTTTCACAACCTTTTTATTTTCAGTTATTTTATTTTATTTGCAATTGTAGTTATTTGGGTTAGTTGACTAGCAACTAATTCCGCCCACTCCTTCAAACCCGAGATTTTACTTGCTTTCATAAAAATATAAAAATACAAAAAAGAATCTTCCCTCACCCTTAGACCTATTAGAGTAGTTTTTCAATCCTAACGACACTATTCCCCTAGAGAACGATCAATCCCCCAGTACTTGCCACTTCACTATACTACATCGGTCAGGTACACTGCCTGGTGGGGATTGCAAGCCTCTTGAGATCCCTCGAGAGGTAAAACCTGTTGTAAGGTCGCAAAACCATGCATCATCCACCGGCTATAAACTAAAGGATCCGGGTACCTGAAACTTGTTAGCAGTAGTAAAAGAAAGAAAATGGTATGAAAACAAGTAATATTCACACTAGCATGCTCACATAAACAGGAAGCACATAATCATGTAGATTCATTTAATAAAAATAAGAGAAATGATACAACTTTGGTCAATTCTCTAAAACTAAGGAAATGATCTAACATGGAAAAGAGAAGTCCTACTGACATAGGTTAGGCCTAAGACTAGAGGAGGAAGACCACTTGTGCTTGCACTTCAAGGATTCTAGGGATGGTTAGGTTTGGTGACGTCTTCTAGACGTTCAAGTAGGTGATGAAACATGAAACGCATTTCATTGCGTAATTCATGTACCAAGGTTTGGGTATGTTTGAAATGAAAACAAGTATCCTCATGACTTGGTTGGTAAGGGCCTAAGATAGAAGGTTGTGGAGGCATGGTTGAGGTGGATGGTCCTACACGAGGAGGTTGTAGATGTACCACGGGTGTTGGTGGAGAAGTATGTGTGGGAGGAAGTGTGTCATTGTTTGGTTGAGGTGGTTGAGATGGTTGATATCTTCTCATTACCCAAAATGGGCCATTTGAGGGTGGAGGAGAGGAAGGCAAGTTTGCTATAGGTGGTGGTATGTTTATGTCAACACCTATGTTGTGAGAAGAGAGTTGAGTGGTCATTCTCTCAATAGAAGAGAATGTGGGCAATGGTGGTGGATTGAAGGTTCTATGAGGTAAGTCCTCCAATGTGTTCAAGAATGGGTGAGGAAAAGTAGGAGGTGTGGCAAACGAAAGGAGTTGAGGTTGAAGAGGTGAGGCTTGTATGGGTTGAGTTGAAATAGGTGTTGGTTCAAGAGAAGTAGGTTGTGGTGAGGTTGGTTTGGTGGAAGTAAGTTGTGGTTGAGTTGGTTCAGTAGAAAGAGGAGTTTGGATATAGTTTGAAAGAGGTGTTCTAGTAGAGGGTGTCTTAATGGGAGAGGTTTCGGTTGAGGATATCTCATACACAATACGTGCGGTTTTTCTTGGAGGGCTTCTAGTAGATGATCTTGCATTAGGTGCTTTAGTCATATTTTGAGATGAGTTTAGAATGTGAGTTTACAGTAGAAGAATGGCTGTTAAGGGGTGAATTTGAAGCACAAACACAAGTGGTTTATATAGTGAATGATCAAGTAAAGGAATTAAAGCCTAAACCACTAAAATCCTTTAAATTACAATGATTTGCATGCACCAAGGGTCAAATACAGTGATACAATCCTCTAGGAGATTTATTAAAAGCAATGTGGAGTGTTTGAATAGATAAAGTTGAGTTTTGGAAGACTTTGATTGATCATACATGTATCTGTTTGCCCGGATCCACTGGATCCTTTTCCAAAGGGATCCAGCTAGCTTTAGCCAAGGGATCCGGTTAACAGAATTGATGAGAAGGGGAAATCATTAGGATCTAGCTATTGAAGCCCTATGTTTCTTGTTGTAATGAGTGTGAGAAAGTGTCTTAAATGAAGAAATCCTGAGTGGTTTAAGAGTAATGATGAGAGGTTGCCATTAATTGACTTTAGAGGAAAGAAAGATGGCTAAAGAAGACCAATAAGTGATTAAGGGTGAAGATAATCATATTACTAGGTGTTTAATGATTGTAGGATTCAGGGAAAGGTGAAATGAAAATTTTAAAAATTCTTTAAAAATTATAAGAATTAAAAGATTGATTTTAGAGATTTTGAGAGAAAGTTGGTTGAAATAAATTTATGAAAAATTTATTTATTTTGTAGGTAAGTGTATAATGTTTAGAGAAAGGTGATGCAAGAAGCGAAAATGAAAAATGGTGATTATTTTGGAGATGATGAATCATAAACATCTTGGAAGAAACTTAAGTTATTCCTAATGGATCAAAAGAGCTACTAACCTCAAGGTCAACTCAAATGTGACTAATAGGAGGTGGATAACTAGTGTAATAAGGTTTGGAAGGTTGAAGGGGATAAGAAGTGGTGTAAATTTCTCTCTATTTGGCCGGATCCGCCGGATCCATTTTAAAAGGGATCCGCTCAGTTATATCCAAAGGATCCGGATTCTGAGACATATTTGTTTACAGTGGGCTCACCAATCTTTGCATACTTATCGAATATAATCTCTAGTGATTCAAACAACAATCATGCATATATACAAGTCTGGTATAGCAAGTAGAGCATGTAAGAGGCACATATAGATAATCAAAATGATATAACGACCAACTCTTGATATTACATGAAGTGTAGAATATAACTACCAACTCTTGAAAACTCTTGTGCTAAACTTGAAAAACAATCTTTAATGTTTAAAGCAAACTTGCAGCAAAAATTGAAGAAAACAAATACGACAAGCTTTCCTATGAAAATTCTTTGAAAATAATCTTAAAAGAGAACGAGGAACTCAAATTTAAAGTGCTTGATTTGATGAAAACAAGAATCATGAGTTTGTTGCTTCACGCCAGTTGGAAAATCAAAATTTTTCATACTTTTCAAACCAACCAACCTTTTTGGCAAATCAAAAACAAAAAACTCATATTCTTGAGCCAAAACAAAAAGAGGTTTTATCTAATAATAAAGTAATTGCTCCTGGTATGTATCAAATTGGATCCACTTCTACTAGAGAACCATATGGTTCAAATGATATGATTCATAACAAGGAATTAGAAATAGCTAGGAAGCAAGCATTACTTAGTAAGGATATGCCTCTAGATGCACCAATGTGTTCTTTGACTCCTCCCCCTATAGAAAAGAAACCCAAAGAGTGAAAGAAACATAAGAACAAGAATCGTAAGAAACAGAAATTAGCTCAACATGATCAAATTACACAATCTCCTAACGCAGATTTGATTTTTGATCCAGGTTTAGACACTACTTATAGCAAGGAGAGACCACCTAAGAAATGTGCGTTGAAGACTAGTGCCTCTCAGTCTAAAGTTGAGAAAAACCTAGACATTTTAAAGCTTTCAATAAAAAAACGCTCTAAGAGAATGGATGACTGTAATGACTTAAATGTGCATGGATCTGTTGCTTCCAATAGCAAGAATGCTTGTTTTAATTCCATTGCTTATAATTCTGCATCTTATATTTGTGTGCATGTTGATTTGAATTGTGATCATTTGAATGCCAACACCACTAGGACTGCTTCACCAAATCTAAGAAACCATAAGCAAAGAGAAAAATGGGCATGGATCCCAACGGGTAGAATATTTGAATATCATGAGTTATTCCCTAGATCCTGCTTTTAGTGGAAACCCACCAGAAGAGTGTTCAAACACGTAAGTTATAGATGGAAACTAGTTAAGAAGCAATCTGAACCTAGCACCACTAGAATAGAAAAGTTTAATCCACTAGGTTCGCATTCTATACTGTCTAACTACGTGGAACTACTTTATCAGCGGGTTCCCAATTTTCTGTTTCTTGCCTTGATGTGCAGCTTTTCCAAGTGTGCCTCTAGTAACTCGACTCGGGGTGCACCCGAAATATAACCAGGAACAAGGCACTGCTTAAGAACTTCGTGGCCAAATTCTTGGGTATAGTGCATTTTGGGAATGATCACATTGCTAAAATCACCGGCTATGGGGATCTCATTCATGATAAGGTCACAATTCAAAGAGTCTACTTTGTCGAAGGACTAGGTCACAACTTGTTTAGTATTGGCCAATTTTGTGATAGCGGTTTAGAGGTGGCATTCAGAAAAAATTCGTGTATTGTTCGCACTCTTGAAGGCGTTGATATTCTCAAAGGCTCCAGGGATTCGAATCTATACCAAATTGCACTTAAAGAAATTACATCACCAAAACCGATTTGTTTGCTTGCAAAAGCTACATCATCATAAGCCTGGCTATGGCATCATCGATTCTCTCATTTGAACTTCAGAACTATAAACGACCTTGCTCAAAACAACCTAGTTAGAGGATTGCCAAAACTATCATTCAAGAAAGATCATCTTTGTTCAGCGTGTGAATTAGAGAAGATGGAACGTGCAACACTCAAATCCAAATCCGAACCTAGTTTCGTTGCACCATTGCATTTATTGCATATGAATTTGTGTGGCCCAATGCGCGTTGTCAGCAGAAATTGAAAGAAATATATTTTGGTTATTGTGGATGACTACTCACGGTTTACTTGGGTTCATTTTCTTGCTTCTAAAGCCGAAACTCCAAATGTAATCATCAAGTTTATCAAAAGAGTACAAGTTGGTCTACTAGCTCAAGTCCGATACGTAAGAATAGACAATGGAACGGAGTTCACGAATCAAACTCTTCAGAATTTCTTTGATTCACTTGGCATTACTCATCAGGGATCTGTGGCTTACACTCCTCAACAAAATGGTGTAGTCGAAAGGCGAAATCGTACATTAGTAGAAGCTGCAAGAGCAATGCTAACCTCCATAAATCTTCCATTAAATTTATGGTCTGAAGCAGTGTCGACCGCTTGTTTCCACAAAACTGATCTATCATTAATAAACGATTCAACAAAACTCCATATCACATCCTTCTCAAACGCAAACCCGATGTAAAATATGTTGGATTTTAGAGCTGCTGCTGCTTGATTAGTTAAGAGTGCTGATGTAATTTGCTCAAAGACATTGTTGCTACTAGTACAAATTGTTACAACTGCTTTTGTATCTTACTACTGCTAAGTGTTGCTGAAGGTGTTCAAGAAAAGATACAAGCGGTTACTACTGCTAGACAACATGTTACTACTGCTAGTTCAACATTACAACTGCTTTCACTATTGATGAACTTGAAGAAAAACACTCTAAGTGTTTAGTGCTGCTAGAAGAAAAGTTAGTACTGCTAGTACAAACTTACAACTGCTGAAGAGTTTATACTGCTAGAGTTAGAGTTAAGACTGCTAGAGTGTATAGTTAGTACTACTTATGAGATAAACATGTATAGTCGGTTAGATAATTATAGAAAAGATTCTTTTAAGATTTA
This sequence comes from Artemisia tridentata subsp. tridentata, assembly GCA_021014915.2. NCBI lineage: Eukaryota > Viridiplantae > Streptophyta > Magnoliopsida > Asterales > Asteraceae > Artemisia > Artemisia tridentata. The sequence goes on from CP139505.1 coordinate 205,989,107, forward strand.
TCTTCGATAGCAAGCAATTGTAAGCCGACTAGGACTCCTTAGTCTATAAAAGGAGGATCTAGGGCATAGAGATAGAGATGATTCTTTAGAAAACATCAAGGTTGTAAAACCCTAATACTCAAGAGTATTCATATTATTAATAATATTGAAGTGATTTGTTTGAGATTGTTTTGTTTAATTCTTCTTAAGATTAAAGTTTAGATTCCGCATAAACTTTAATACAAATCAAAGACAGTTTCTACATAAGTTATATTGGATCTATTCAATATTAACTTAACCTTTACAAGCTAAAGGAAATCAATCAAGTGCTCAACTGGGATCAACAAGTGGTATCATAGCTTGTGATCTAGAGATTGTGAATCAAGAAGAACCTGTTTAAGTCACTGAAGAAGGAAGACATGGACTCAGAATCTACTCACATGATTACTGCATCAAAGGTGCCCATGCTTAAGTCTGGAGAGTATGAGCTATGGAAAATGAGGATCGAGCAATACATTCTGATGGTTGATTACTTTATGTGGGAGGTCATAGAGAATTGAAATCAACTACCTAAGACTGAAACTTCTGCTGAGGGTGTTACAATTACTTTGGCTATCATGACTACTGAAGACAAGGCTCCAAGAAGGCTGGAAGTGAAGGCTAGAAGCACTCTTATGATGGGGATTCCTAATGACCATAAGCTAACCTTCAATCACATCAAGGATGCTAAATTGTTGCTACAAGCAATAGAGAAAAGATTTGGAGGGAATGCTGCAACCAAGAAGACAGGGAAGAACCTCTTGAAGCAACAATATGAAAATTTTGCTGCTTCAAGTTCTGAAAATCTTGATCAGACTTTTGATAGACTTCATAAACTCATCAGTCAATTGGCACTTGTGGAACTCTCAATTTCTCAAGAAGATGTCAATCAAAAGTTTATGAGAAGCTTGTCACCAGAGTGGAATACACACACTGTGGTATGGAGAAACAAGGATGATCTTGATACCATGAGTTTAGATGATCTGTACAACAATCTTAAAGTCTATGAACCTGAAGTCAAAGGATCATCAAGCTCATCTACAAGCACACAAAACTTAGCTTTTGTGTCCTCCTCCAATAACAGTACTAGCAGTACTAATGAAGCAGTTAATACTGCTCATGGAGTGAGTACTGCTGGCACACAAGTTAATGCTGTTGGGTCTTCAACCCTTGATAACTTGAGTGATGATGTTATCTATGCTTTCTTGGCTGGTCAGTCTACTAGTCCTCAGATTATGCATGAAGATTTGGAACAGATCCATCCAGATGATCTTGAAGAGATGGATTTGAAGTGGAAAATGGCAATGTTGACCATGAGGGCAAGAAGATTTTTGAAGAAGACTGGAAGGAACCTCAAGGTTAATGGGCAGGATAACTTGGGTTTTGATAAATTCAAGATTGAATGCTACAACTGCCATAGGAAGGGCCACTTTGCAAGAGAATGCAGGGCTCCAAGAAACCACGATTACAATACTGGAGAGAACTCTAGGAAAGCTGGGGAAAGTTTTAGGGGAGGCTAAAGAGGGTGAAAGTGTTGGTGCAGAGAGTGAACCTATGGATTTTGTAGTTGCTGATAACCAAGGGAATCAAGTGGTGATTGATAGCTATATGGCCAAGGTTAATACTGCTGATCAGGGTGTTAGTGCTGCTAGTTGTCCAGAAGTTATTGCTGCTAGTGAGCCAGTTACAGCTGCTAGTAAAAAAGTTAGTGCTGCTACACCAGATGTTACAACTGCTGCTAGTGTACTTGCTGAGCTGAAGCCATCCAAGCCAGTAACCAAAGGTGTTGTGATACAAGAGCCATCTTTAAAGTCAAAAGCTATACAATCAACTCCACATGTACAAGGCAAAGGCAAAGGGATTCTTATTGAAGAGCCTGTAGAGAAACCACTATCAAAAGAAAAGCAACTACAATTAGATGTTGAAGTTGCAAAGAAATTAGCACAAGAATTTGAGGCAGAAAACAAGAAAATTTTGGAGCAAAGAAGAATACAAGCAGAAAAAGATGCTAAGAATGCAGAGTTAATTGCTGCATGGGATGAGGAAAGGGCCCAGGTTGATGCTGATTGTGAGCTTGCTAAGAAACTCCAACAAGAAGAGCAAGATCAGTACTCAATAGATGAAAGAGCCAGGATGCTGAAAGAACTCATTGATACAAGAAAGAAGTTCTATGCAGCACAAAGATATGCAGCTAAGAAGAACAAGCCACCCACTCAAGCACAAAGAAGAGCTTTCATGTGTGCCTATTTGAAGAATATGGACAATTGGAAATTAAAGGATTTGAAATTGTTGAATGATAAAAGAATTGAAGAATTATATACAATTGCCAAGAGAAAGATGTGCTGAGGTGGTGAAGGGCAGTGAAGAAAAGAAAAAAGAGAAAACAAGTTCAAAGAGAGCAAGTGAACAGTTGGAAAGAAAAAGTAGTAAAAAGAAGAAGAGTGAGCACAAAGCAGAGAAAAAGCAGAGCAGAGATCAAAAGCAAACTGAGCAAGCTGATGCTGATATAGAACAAATGCAAGCTCACACTGAACTTGCAGTTGTATCTGTAGAAGGACCTGAAGGAGAAGCCATGGATGCATAACCTTTAAGTGTTAAACAACCCATTGTTGCTTTCAAGTCTTGATTTCATGGGAAAATAGCTTTTTGGGATATTAAAAGGCATGATGGTTCATCTCTAAGGTTTGTAAGCTTTTTGCAAATGGTTCATAATTTTGACAGAGAAGATATGGTGGCTCTATGGAGGTTATTCAAAGAAAAGTTTGGTTATAAAACACCAGAACAAATCTATGATAGAGTTATCTGGGAGTACTTGAAGGTAATGTTTGAACCAAATCATGAGGATGAATGTTGGAGAAAGCTAAGGCACAACACAGTCATAGAATGGAAACTTTATCAGGGTTGTGGAGTTCATGTTTTAACTGCACATGGAGTGATGGTCTACATGCTTGTAGAAAAGGATTACCCTTTAAAGTTTCATAAAGACATTCTACATCAGATGTTGTTTGGGAAGAAAAGACTCCATCTTCAGTTTCCTTATGATGAGATGGCTTATCAGTTGCTTAAAAAGATGGAAAAGGATCTAGGACCCAAGAACATACCACATAATTAATTGTTTGGGATCATCCTCTTAGTGTTTGTTCAAGCTTAACGAGAAACTTGATGATTTTGGGAGAAAATATCAAGTTTAGGAGAGGATTGTTAGATTTTAGAGATGCTGTTGCTTGATTAGTTAAGACTGCTGATGGAATTTGCTCAAAGACATTGTTGCTGCTAGTACAAATTGTTACAACTGCTTTTGTATCTTACTACTGCTAAGTGTTGCTGAAGGTGTTCAAGAAAAGATACAAGTGGTTACTACTGCTAGACAACAATATGTTACTACTGCTAGTTCAATATTACAACTGCTTTCACTACTAATGAACTTGAAGAAAAACACTCTAAGTGTTTAGTGCTGCTAGAAGAAAAGTTAGTACTGCTAGTACAAACTTACAACTGCTGAAGAGTTTATACTGCTAGAGGAAGTTTTAAGACTGCTAGAGTGTATAGTTAGTACTGCTTATGAGATAAACATGTATAGTCAGTTAGATAATTATAGAAAAGATTCTTTTAAGATTTATCTTGTATAACAAGCAATTGTAAGCCGACTAGGACTCCTTAGTCTATAAAAGGAGGATCTAGGACATAGAGATAGAGACGATTCTTTAGAAAACTTCAAGGTTGTAAAACCCTAATACTCAAGAGTATTCGTATTATTAATAATATTTTAGTGATTTGTTTGAGATTGTTTTGTTTAATTCTTCTTAAGATTAAAGTTTAGATTCCGCATAAACTTTAATACAAATCAAAGACAGTTTCTACATACGTTATATTGGATCTATTCAATATTAACTTAACCTTTACAAGCTAAAGAAAATCGATCAAGTGCTCAACTGGGATCAACAAAATACTTACGCACTTTTGGTTGTCGGTGCTACCCTCTAAATGATCGTGAAGACCTTGGTAAGTTAAAAGAAAAAGGGGATGTAGGAATTTTCCTTGGATATTCTTCACAAGCAAGTGCACATCGTATCTACAATCGGAGAACCAAGTTGAAACAAGAAACAATCCATGTCCACTTCGACGAAGTAGAAGAAATGGCTTCTGATCAAGTCAGTTTAGAACCCGTGCAAAAGACTATGGCTTCTGAACAAAACGGTTTAGGACTCGTACCAAAACCAACATCATTAACACCGAAACCTAAACATATTCAAAAGGAAGCGTTAGATGGATTGTTTGAGAACTTCTATGATGAATCATGTGGAGGAAATAAGATGAAGGTGTCTACAATATCCGCTGCAACTTCGATTATTAAAGTTAATCCTCAAGAAGACATACCATCTCCTATATCCGGTTCATCAACAACTACTTATGAAGATGCTGATCTAGTACCAGATACCCCTCCAATCATACAGATTCAACAAGAACTTTCACCAAACAATACCACTCTAACCTTCAATGTTCATGTTGATGATCAAATAATTACCAATGCATCGTCTGGAGAGGAACCATTCATAAACCCATTCGTGACTCCCGAAGCTGAGGTCGGTGGACCTTCTGAGACGCAATCTGTTGAACCTTCAAACATGCAACCGCTTTACCAACCACATCCGCATAGAAGAAGATGGACTCACGATCACCCTCTACAACAAATAATTGGAAATCCTTCTCAACCAGTTTAAACAAGAAGTTCTACCGCAGATTACTGTTTCTCACCTAAGTAGAGTTGAACCTGCCAACGTCAAAGCATCACTTGCAGATCCCAACTGGATTGTCGCAATGCAAGAAGAAATAAACCAATTCAAATGCCATGGCATCTTGCGAAGGGTTCCACGCCCTCTAGGAAAACTCATAATTGCATTGAAATGGATTCTAAAGAACAAGCTTGATGAAGATGGTGACGTAATCAGAAACAAGGCTCGCCTTGTTACCAAAGGTTACAATCAAGAAGAAGGAATCGACTTTGATGAATCATTTGCACCAGTTGCTAGGATTGAAGCAATACGCTTATTCTTGGCTCATGCAGCTCATAAATCATTCACCGTATACCAAATGGACGTGAAAACGGCCTTTTTGTATGGGGAGTTAGAGGAAGAGGTGTATGTGAGTCAACCAAAAGGCTTCGTTGATCTAGACCATTTGGATGATGTCTATGTTCTTGATAAAGCCGTCTATGGACTCAAGCATGCACCGTGTGCATGGTACAAAGTGTTGTCAGAATATCTGCTAAAACACAAATTCATCAAAGGTTCAATCGATCCAACTTTATTTATTAGAAGAAAAGGTGACGACATCATGCTAGTCCAAATTTATGTCGATGATATTATTTTTGGATCGACGGATCCTAAATATTGCAAAAACTTTGAAAATATCATGCGACAGAAATTTGAGATGAGCATGATGGGAGAGTTAAAATTATTTCTTGGTCTACAAATAAACCAAACTCCTCGTGGTATCTTTATTCATCAAAAAAATACGCGATGGAAATTTTGAAAAAGTTTGGAATGGATAAATCTGACTCTGTAAGTACACCTATGCAACTTAAGCCTAAACTAGATGAAGATAGAGGTGGTAAACTAGTTGATGCTACAAAATACCGTAGTATTCTTGGTTCACTCATGTATCTTACAGCTAGTCGGCCTGATATTCATTTTGCTGTCTGCATGTGTGCCCGTTACCAATCAAGGCCAACAGAAAAGCACCTTACTGCTGTAAAACGGATCTTTCAGTACCTAAAAGGCACAATTCATATGTGCCTTGTGTATCTGAAAGATACCGGTTTCAAACTAATTGCCTATTCAGATGTAGATTATGTAGGTTGCCAAATTGATTGCAAAAGTACTTCAGGATTTGCTCAATTCTTGGGGGAGAAGTTAATCAGCTGATCTTCAAAGAAGCAGAATCACACTGCCCTATCCACTGCAGAAGCTGAATACATATCCCTCTCCGGATGCTGTGCACAAGTACTATGGATGAAAACACAATTGACGGACTATGGTTTCTTTTACGACAAAATCCCAATTTATTGTGATTCGCAAAGTGCCATTGCCATCTCTTGTAACACGGTACAGCACCCACGGACAAAGCATATAGCAGTCTGATGTTTTATACTTTTATGAATTAAGCTACCACTAATTACCTACTAATTACCTACTAGATCTAGAGAGAGAAAGCTAGAGAGAGAAAGAGATGGAAGGGAGATAATAACACATACTTAAGAACAATATTATGAATTCATCAACCAACCACCCTCTCCCTTGGATGGGAGGGGTATTTATAGTTTTACATGAGGTTGGGCTACTAGCCCTACATGCTTAACATAATACATAATTAACATAATAAATGAACTAAACGACACAGCCCATGGGCCTTCTACACGGGCTGGGCCTAAAAACAAACCTAAAGGCCTAAGCAACCTAATACAACTGATCAATACTTGAAATATTACAAAACGTGTTCCCAACAATCTCCCCCTAAGTATTGGTCATCAAGGTTGCTTGACGTCGTCTTTGCTTCTTTGGCTTTGACATCTTCATAATCTTTGTTCTTTGTTCTTGAAAGTGATGTGATATGATATGGTGGTGGTCTGCCATATTCCAACGATCTTTTGATACTGGTGTCTTCGTGTCCTCTCCATCATGTTCATATGACTTGTGACTTTCGTTCTTCAACTTGTTCTCACTTCTTCAATCTTTAACATATGAAAGGTTGTAGTGCTCGAACTTAGACTTTTCTTAAACATATTCTGAACTTTTGATGATTCTGAGTCTTGGTGAGAACTAATCTTCAGGACATGAACATGATGGAGTCTTGGTGATGGTTGAATTCCAGGTCTCCAAGCTCCTCAGCAGCAGCAGCAGCAACACGAACCAACCGACACTTACAAGCTCAGACTTCGAGATCGTCAACAGCATAGTGTGAAGACTTTCTCTAATCCTTGCCCAGGCCGTTCTGAACCGGATACCCCCGAGAGGGTTTACACGGACACACCGAAGTGCACCCACGATTCAGTGAGTCGCTGGAGATCACCCCACGACTGTAGACCGTTTAAAACAAACACTAAGCGTAACCCACAAGGAGTTACCGAAGTGACCTGCTGTCAGAGTTGTTTGATGTTGCTCTGGCAGGGTTTCCATTCAATCATTGATAATCACAATTGTGACTTTTCTCATGAATGTTCTCGGCAGATTGCTAAGATCTGCGAAGGACACTTTCTTAATTTTACATCTGCTGCCCATGATGTAGAACAGCAGAGTAATACTAAGTGTACCTAAGATATCTTTTATGAATCTCATGGATCTAGACTCAATTAGTGCACATTTGGTCATCGGAGGCGTAGAGCAGAGTGCCTCCTTTTCAATACCAACCATCTCGTAGTGAGAGGTCGATAGATGATGAAGGGTTCTCCGTGAGAATGAAACAAGTGTCTTTTGAGAGACACCTGAGTGGCTTAAAAGGTTTACTGTAGTGCGTCACTGGGTCCATGACGAATTTGATCTTCAATACCGGTGATTCTTGATCAACCAGTAGATTATGTATTGAACCCGGTGTCTGCCCTAAGGTTGACCAAATGGAGGGCTATTTCTTTTCACCCTTTTCTTTACTTTTCTTTTTAATTCTTCAACCCCTTCTTTCTCCGTTCATTCATTTTCTCCTTTTTTATATCATACCTAGGAATTTCTAGTTCTAAACTATTGGTATTGTCCTTGGGTAGATCCCTCCGGCTCTGGCGGATCATAGGACGGTTTTCCCTAACCTTAGTCACCTTATAACTCTATGACTATCCTATTGATGCCATATACCAAACCTTTTGAAAATCTCTCAAAGTGTTTATGATTGTAAAACACATTTTGTTAACACTTTGAGAGTTTTGTTATTTTCAGAAGAACTCCCCCTTAACATGTGCTCATATTCGTTAAAGTAAAATCTGCACATGTCGGGAAGAGTTGGCACTTTTTGAATTGATTGATTTTCAGTGAACCTGATCATCGCGAGACACGCTTACATCACCAGTTGGACTGGCTTGAAATTATTACCCGTCCAGATCAGATTCAAAGATCATCGCTCGAAATTGGTACATTCTACTCAGACGTATCCATTGCGAGACACGCTTACATCACCAGTTGGACTGGCTTGACTGTTGTTATCGTCAATTCGAGGGTCAATTCTTGAGTCTTACACTCATGAGATATCATCGTTGCTTCCACCATATTTTAATCACATTTTCATTCTCCCCCTCAAAAATAGCATAATAATGTTGTTTTTGAAAAACTTTTGATTAAAATATGCTCTTTTTGAGGTGTTTGTGGAAGAATGTCAAGAACGTTTGTTGACAAAGATTTTTCAAATACTCCCCCTTAACAGGAAAGTACTTGTCCTTATGAGCAGAATGTTTGAAAAACATTCTGGTTTTAATTCTGCTCATAAGTAAGAAGCTTTCGCTCCTTTTTCAGGATTGAGGCACTGAAGCGTACCTCAGAGTCCTTTCTTTACAAGAGCGGGTTGTACACTGTTATGTGTGCACAAGCCGTAGTGATAATTGAAAGTGAATGATGAAATGAAATGAAATGATGATGATCAAATGAAACAAATTGTACCAATCAACTTAGGCAGGACGTCAGAAGGTGAGAATGTTTGGAAGTCTTGCTCGTCCTCCCACATAACTCTCCAATCTTCGCATTTGAGTCCGAAACTAAAGCTTATCGTTGATTCTTTTGATGAACTTGACTGCTTGCTTGGCATCATTTCTGCTCCATTTGACCTCTTGCATGACTCCCGTTTTTGAACCCTTGTGGTAGTTATCCAAGATTGACTCAAGTTCTGTCTTGACCATTACCAATGTCTTATCCCCAAATTTTCTCAGTTCTTCAAATCCCATGAAGTGTGGACTGCAGTTGTTCCGTTTGTAAACCACTCCAAACGGTTTATCCATGAACGTATAAGGAGACTGGTCATGAACACCCGGTCGGTCAAGATCTGGCTTGATGAGATTAACTCGTTTTTGGTAGCTTTCTACCCCAAGTTGGATGTCCTCAACTCGATGCCTTATGACAATGCTGCGGATGAATATGAGAATGGAGTTGATGATGTCATACTGAAGACGGCCAGGAAGATGTTCAAGTTTCCCCTGAATCTTCAGTAGGTACATGTCTTCTATGTCATTGCGGGACAAATATGGGTAGTCAGCTTCACAGAACGAATACTCTTGGTCATCTGATCTTCTCACGGTGATCTTGGTTAGAAAGTTATACCCGTACAGTGGTTCGGTTTCAGCACTGGTTATGGATAGAATCCTGTTAGGATTCCTCCTATCTATGTTTCTTGAAACTCTCGTGGTGACCAAGTATTTGTAGGACAATCTCCTTATATGTCGCCAATGATGAATCCCAAAAACAGCATCGTCATTGTAGACATAAACGTCATGGTTCCATAAATCATCGACCTTTTCTTCCAAATCTTCTATGGAGTATGAAGCTGCTGGATACTTGGATAGTGATGTTGCATATCGTACTATAGGATCCGTGCTTCCACTCATGAGATAGCCTAGGTCTCGATTGAAGAAGTATTCTTTTGGTAACTTAGGATTCTTTGGGTGACCAATGAGGGGTAATGGTTTGGTGTAATCCTTGTAGTGTAATGGTTCTTTTGATTTATGGGTTTGTTCATCAGAAATATTTTCTCCAAGGGCTCGTGCAACTTGTTCAATATTGTACTCAAACTCTATCTCAGTAGTAGTGACCGTCTTAAATTCAGTAAATCCTGAGCTACGAACTCGAATGATATCTGACAACCCCAACTTCTGAACCTTGATTGCCTTTTTCAGTCTTTTGGTAAAATCTACAATTGATCCTTCCACGGGTGTGCTGTGAACTTCATCAGGGTAAGCATCAACCATATCTTCAAACCAGTCGTACTTTGAAGCTCCAGGATCGACCCATTCTGGTAGTGGTATATCATTTACTGGACCAGAAGGAATCACAGCTTCTTGAACACTTGTAGGTACAAAGGGTATTTCATCATCTGCACTGATATTCTCGTGAAATTCTATGTCCTCAAATTGACCACTTCCAATGGGACTGAAGACTGGTCCACTTGATTGTTTTCCTTTTCCAGATGATTGTGCTATGGGACCACGACTTGAAGATGAAGGTCTCCGTCTTTTCTTTCCTTGATCCTCTGGGTCATCCTGACGTCGCTTCAATGTCTTGGTTGGTTTGCATGGTTCATCTTGTTTTTCAGCTTGTTTTAATGATTTAAGTAATGCTTGTCTGAGTTCATCTTCTGCAGGGTTTTCTCGAATTTCTTCAAGAAGTTGTTCTCTGAGAGTTGATCCAGATGGTTGTGGAGGTAACGTTCTGATAGTGATTGGTATTGTCTGCATCAACTTTGCCACAACCTCTTCCAGATTCTTCTTGGCATAGTTGTTGAGCATGTCAGGAAATGCATCTTGAAGAGTCTTGAAGACCTCAGTTGGAACCAGTTCAGCGACTTCCTTTTGAAAATCAAAGTTATCACACTTCAGTATATGGTTGTCCATCTGCTCCTGAAGTGTAGTCAGTTTTAGTTTTGTTTCTTTATATTCCTTGTTACGGGCTTCTTGATTACTCAACACTTGATTCAGTTTACTTTCAAGCTGACTTATGACATTTGATGATTGAGCCACTGAAGATGTAGGTGGTGATTGAGGAATGGTTGTGTGGGGTTGAACATCTGGGTTATCTTGGTCATCTTCAGATTCATCCTTATCATCACTTTCATCGTTGTTGACACTACTATCTTTGTTATCCTTGTCACTTTCTTCATCATTGTCTTCATCATCTTCACTTTGTCTGTCATCATCTGATTCTTCAGCTTCAGAACCCGATGGGGTATGAGTGTGTTGATCTGATTCGTCACCCTCTTCTTCTGAGCTTTCATTCGGTTGAATCGGTGAAAAACTAACATCTGTTGGTTTGATAGACTTGCCCTTGCCTTGCTTCAGTTTCTCATCAGTTGGACCCATAATAGATTTCAGCTTTTCAAGACCTTTCTGTGCTTTGACTTTCTTGATCTCAACATTATCGTCATTTGCTTCATCACTTGATTCATCACAAAGTTGCCATGCTGATGAAGCTTTGGTGATTGTTTTTCCTTTCTTAGCTGTTTCAGCTTTCTTTGATCGGCAAGTAGTGGCTCGATCTGGGAGTGAATGACTCTTCCCTTTAGTCTTTGATCCTTTGGGTAATGCATCTCTTTTCGGAACAAACCCCACTTTCTGATCTTTAAATGCTTTAGCATATGTAAGATAAGCTGCTGTGTTCCTAATGTCATCACTCAGGAAATAATCAGGGATTGGAGCACCTTGTTTGTCTGTATCGGTCATGGACTGGATGTTGAGGCGAGTGAGGACATGATCATGTTGTTCGGTATGCATCTGCTCAGAATTTGAACGTTGTAGCACTGGGTGTTTTTTCATAACACGAGCAATGAGGAGTTTGGTGAAGCGAGGAAAAGGGATATTTGAATCTTTAGTGCTCTCTTGGAATTTTTTACATTGAAAGATCATGTCATTCCAGATATACTGTGCAAAGTTTAGATGTTTCATGTTGACAATACCACAGAAAAACTGTAGGTTTTCAAGTCTTGGGTGTTCTAAGCCGGTGGTTTTTCCAGTGATGCAGTGATTGATGATGGCGAACATTGTTAACCAAGGTTGTGGAAAAAACTTTCTTTCAATTTTATAGATTGAAGACATTCTATCAGTTGATTCATCATACCCCAGCATTTCTAGAGTTCTAGCCATCTCTGGAAATGTTGGGTTATTTTGAAACTTCTCGAAATTCCCTGATTTTTCCTTGGGTAGCTCAAGAATGGTCCTCAGAGTGTCAACTGTGAATGAGATTTCAAGAGTATCCAGAGTGACAGTGATAGATGTTTGGTCTTCGTTGATAGACATTGATTCCCAGAACTGATTAAGATAATCCATTGGAACACTTGCTGTCTTGGTTAAAGCAGGACGAACAAAGTGTCTAGCAAGGATTTCTGCGATGATTTGACATGATGGATGACACTTGAGTTTATCGAAATCAACTCTTGAATTGCAACGGATGATCTTAGGTTTCTCCGTAGCTTGAGTGACCTTCTTGGATGTATGTGATGCTTGAGATAATGCACGTGACATGTTTTGACTGCATAACACAAACATACAACAATACGCAAGAGCATATATTATGAGTGTTAGTGAGTATGTTAGATATGCCCTTTGTATGTTAGACTGCTTATCATCATATAGACACAAGTTCAGACAATTAAGCAATAGAACACTTTTCATCACTAATCACATAATCTAGTATCACCACTTAAGCAAAGAACATCTTAATGCACATATAAATCTGACCAGCAGAGCATCAGGAACATGATGAAACAAGAATAATGAGGAAATACAGCACAGATGGAAACCAACTCATTCAGTAAACACAGTCCATTATATGAATACAATTCATATTCAACAATCAAAGATACTTAGTCAAACATCTATTATACACACTCAGTCCTGAACTTCGAAGAAAACAAATGTTTGATCAATCAAAAGTTTGGTCAGTTTCGTTCAAGGCAAAGTTCGGTCAAATAAAGTTCAGTTAAACAAAATTCGATCAGACAAAGTTCAGTTAAACAAAGTTTGATCAAACAAAGTTCAGTTAAACAAAATTTGATCAAACAAAGTTCAGTTAAACAAAAATTTGATCAAACAAAGTTTAGTTAAACAAAATTTCGATTAATAAACAAAGTTCGATCAACAAAGTTCGATCAAACAAAGTTCGATCAAACAAAGTTCGATCAACAATGTTCGATCAAACAAAGTTCGATCAAACAAAGTTCGATCAAACAAAGTTCGATCAAACAAGTTCGATCAAGCAAGTTCGATCAAATAAGTTCGATCAAGCAAGTTCGATCAAATAAGTTCGATCAAACAAGTTCGATCAAACATAGTTCAATCAAACAAGTTCGATCAAACAAGTTCGATCAAGCAAGTTCGATCAAATAAGTTCGATCAAACAAGTTCGATCAAACATAGTTCAATCAAACAAGTTCGATCAAACAAGTTCGATCAATCATAGTTCGATCAAACAAGTTCGATCAAACAATTTCGATCAAACAAGTTCGATCAAACAAATTTCGATCAAACAAATTCGATCAATCTAGACATAATACTCCTAACTCGGAGATCTGTCCTATACTTCGATTACACCAATAGTTCGATTATTGTTCGATCATTATCACATTTTGGAAGTTCGATTACAAAAATTCGATTAACAGATATGAAGTTCGATTATTTCAAAGTTCGATTTTTCATCTTTTAAGCTTAACACAGAATTACTATGTCACAAACAGATTTTTCCGCAATCACAAAAATAAGCATAACCACCTTCAAGCATAACCCCAAAATCAGACTAAAAAACCTAATATAAATCTAACAAAACATTATCTCTGAAGCAACGTTCTCAGTTAAATGAGTACTACAGAAATCAGATGAAAGACTTACAATTAGAGCAAAGTAATCGACTTAAGAAGTATGAGAGATCAGAGGAATGAAGCGCGCGTTTTTGTGAAATGACACTGTGTGTTTGTGAGTGTGATAAAAAATTTGACCTAAGTCAATGATGAATGGTATATAATGAATAGAGTTAACCAATTTGACAGTTTATGTCCTCATTCTTATTCACTTTACACATTTAACCTTTTAACAATGCATTTCTATTTATATTAAGTCCAAGGTTAAGATATGTATAGTTTAATGGTTAACGCAAGCTGATGAAAAACAATATATGATGATTAGAAAGATGACGAAGAATTTTTTTATGGATAAATGTACAAAAGTTTCTCCCCCTCAAAATATGTGAAGTTGTGGAAAAAATTTTAAACTTTGAAACAATGGGCAAAAACATATTTTGATTGAGATCAACGTTTGCACATTTGGTTTTTTTTTTTTTTTTTTTTAAGAATATATATACAAGATAGAGAGAGAGCATGACTCGATTAGTTGTTCTTGAGAAAGTTCGCTAATTCTTGAGGAGTCAGGCATCTCATTCCAATTTGGTGAACCAGTTTCACAAAACGATCATGAGGTAAAGCCTTCGTGAAAAGATCCGCCAATTGGTGTTCCGTTCCCACAAAATACAATTCAACGGTACCCTGCTCCACATGCTCCTTGATGAAGTGATATCTGAGAGCGATGTGTTTGGACTTGGAATGTTGCACAGTGTTGCACGAGATAGCGATAGCACTTTTGGAGTCTAAGTACATCGGGATTTTGTTGAATATGTAACCATAATCCATTAGTTGTGATCGCATCCAAATGATTTGAGCACAACAGGCAGACATGGCTACATATTCTGATTCCGTGGATGATAGAGACGTACAATCTTGCTTCTTTGACTACCAGGACACCAGCTTATCACCTAGGAATTGAACAGCACCGGATGTGCTCTTTCTTGTATCTATACACCCCGCATGATCCGCATCTGAAAAAGCAGTTAGTGCAAAACCAGAATCCTTTGGATACCAGATCCCCAAATGAATGGTTCCCTTGATGTATCTAAGGATTCTTTTAACAGTAGATAAATGTCTTTCTGTTGGGTTAGACTGATAGCGTGAACATAGGTATGTGGCAAATACAACATCCGGTCTGCTAGCGGTGAGATACATGAGAGACCCAATTATGCTACGATAATTCGTAGGATCAGTAGGTTTCCCATGAATGTCAGCATCTAGCTTCGGGGATGAGGAGGACATAGGGGTGTTATAGGTGTCACTAGATGTCATGCCATGCTTTTTTAATATCTCTTGTGCATATTTAGACTGACTCAAGAATATACCACAGGGTGATTGGTGAACTTGTAATCCTAGAAAAAAGTTTAGTTCACCGACCATGGACATCTCAAAGTTTTGTTTCATAAGTTTTGCAAAAGCATTTGAGTACTTTTTGTGGGTAGACCCAAAAATGATGTCATCCACATAAATTTGTACGATGAGAATGTCCTCCCCGTGTTTTTGTATAAACAAACTCGGGTCTACAGAGCCTTTAGTGAAATGATTAGCAATAAGGAATGCTGAAAGTTTGTCGTACCAGGCGCTCGGGGCTTGTTTAAGGCCGTAGAGAGCTTTCTTAAGCCTGTATACGTGTTGTGGATGTTCTGGATCGACGAAGCCCTCTGGTTGTGAAACATACACCTCTTCACGAAGTTGTCCGTTCAGGAATGTTGTCTTCACGTCCATTTGGTAAACTGTGATGTTCTTATGAGCTGCGTACGCCAGGAACATTCTCACTGCCTCAAGCCTAGCCACTGGAGCAAAGGATTCCTCGAAGTCAATTCCTTCTTCTTGGCTATACCCTTTAGCAACCAATTGTGACTTGTTACGAATAACCGTGCCTTCTGCATCCAGCTTGTTTTTCCAAATCCATTTTAATCCCACAACATAAACTCCATCAGGTTTTTCAACGAGTTCCCAGACTTCCAATCTTTTGAACTAATCCAACTCCTCTTGCATTGATTCAATCCAATTGTCATAAGTCATGACCTCTTTAATATTTTTCGGTTCAGCTTGACAAACGGTGAGAGCGTAAATGCAAGTTTCACCATCTGTGTGGAGTTTCTGTCGTGTCATAACTGGTTTATCTGGATTGCCAATCACATTAACTAGCGGATGATCCCTTGTCCATTTATGAGTAGATGGGTAGTGTTGAATGTTGTTATTCAGATTTGACGGTTCCATGTTGCTCGAGGAAGATTCTCCTGGTTCGGGAATGGTTGGGGTGGAGCAAATGGATTGAAAAATGCATTTCCGTCAAAGTCTGATGGTGTTGGAACTTGGTTAGAAATGGGAGAAGAATCTTCAACTGCTGGTTGAGGTGTTATATCTATGGATGATGATGGTTCAGGTTGTGGTGCATCATCAGCAACTACTGTAGAGGTAGATGCTGATGGATCAGGTGCTTGATTTGGGAGTTGTTGAGCAGCGGAACTTGTGGAAGCCTTTGACGCACTGTTAACCAAACTGTCATCAAACATTGGAGCAAACAGATCTTCCAGATCTTTCCTTTTGAAAGGTAATGGTTCAGCTGAAGATTCTGGGAAGTTCAAACGGTTGTTTGCGGGTTCCAAGCGGTCTTGCTCAGAAGCCATTTCTGTGAGTTCATCAAAATTAACGTGTATCGTCTCTTGAATGTCTCCGGTCCGACGATTCCAAATTCTGTATCCCTTGGAGTTCTCACAATAACCAACAAATATCCCTATATCTGCTTTTGCCTTCAATTTACCAAGATCATCTTTATCATTCTTTGGGTAACATAATGCTCCAAAGACATGAAAATAGTTGATATTGGGTTTTCTGCCTTGTATTAGCTCATATGGAGTTTTGTTATGTCTTTTGGTAATCATGCCGCGGTTCTGAGTGTAGCAAGCAGTGTTAACAGCTTCAGCCCAAAGATAATCTGGCAATTGGGCATTGATCAACATAGTTCTAGCTGCTTCCACGAGTGTACGGTTTCGTCGTTCAACTACGCCATTCTGTTCAGGAGTGCGAGCTATAGAATATTGGTGAACAATCCCATGTTTCTCTGCAAAGTCCCGAAGAATTTGGTTTTTGAATTCAGTGCCGTTATCGGTACGAATGATTCTGACAGTGTTGCGGACTTGCACTTGAATCTTTGTGAGAAACGTGGTAACTATAGACGGAACTTGATCTTTTGTGCGGAGAAAGTAAACCCATGTCCATCTTGAGTAGTCATCCACTATTACCAGAATATATCTTTTCCCATTTACAGACTGAACCCGCATAGGACCACACAAATCCATATGAAGCAGTTGTAGGACGTGGTCTGTGCTATGTTCTGTTTTTGGTGGAAAATGAGCTCGGTGACTTTTTCCCTGTTCGCATGCAGAACACAGATGATCCTTGGCATATCTGAATTTTGGTAAACCGTCTACCAATTTTTTCTTTGCCAGGTCGGTCATGGTTTTGAAATTGAGATGAGACAATCGTTTATGCCATAACCATGCTTTCGTGGGATGAGCCTTGGAGAGTAAACATATAGGAGTCGAAGCTGTCATTCCTTCAAAGGAGATGGTGTAAAGACTAGTTCCCCGTTTTCCTTTCATCAGATCATTTCCCTGAAGATCACGAATAAAGCAGGTTTTCTCCCTAAATGCTACTTCTAAGTCTCCATCGCAGAATTGACCAACCGAGAATAAATTGTGACCCAGACCTTCAACATAGTACACACGACTTATTTCGATGTTCCCATTTACATAGTCGCCATAACCCATGATTGCGGCGAAGTGGTCATTCCCGAACCTGACCGTTCCTATAAACTTTGCAACGAAGTTTTTGAGAAGCTTGAGATTGCCGGTCATGTGTCGGGAACAGCCGCTATCAACAATCCATAGAACGATTTGAACCACCTGCATCACAATTAGTAGAAACAGATGGAGTAACGGTTGGACCCGTTGGGTTAGAAGCACATGATTTAAGTATCTTAGGAACCCATTTAAAGTTTGCTGTGTTCTCTAGCCAACGTTGCCATTTCCTACTAGTTTCTGCTTTCTTCCTAAGGAATGTGCTAGGTGATTTGTTCTTTTTGGGATTTGCGATAGGTGCAACTATGGTCTGCTGTGAAACTGCTAGTGGTGGATTCCCTAAAATTGATTTGGCAACTGTGTTAGACTTAGGGAGGCCACTAGTTCGTTTTGTAACACCCCCATTTTCAGATTACGCAGCGGAATATAAGCTTGGGGTGCTACTTCATGG
>CP139505.1:206006973-206133171 GCA_021014915.2 Artemisia tridentata subsp. tridentata
TTTCACAGTGGTTACACGTTTTGCTTTTCTCTTCAGCAAAGTTTTAGCAATACAGTTTTGATGATTACCATATAAGATACGAGTATGACAAAACACACAAGAAGCATTAACATCATTCATAACTGTTAAAGATTCAGCAATCATTACATCTTTTGTAGAATTACACTTAACCAAGCTAGATTCTATTTTAGACATAACATGCGTTTTATTCTCACTAGATGCATTAACTTCTACTTCTTCATTCTTAGATGTTCCACTCTTAGGTAGCCAGATACTAGTCTTCTTTGGTCTCTTTGTGGTCTTTGATATTCTACCCTTAGATGTGTCAACTAATCCTGTGGAAGATGAAGTAAGAGCATCAGTGGTTGTATTTGATGATGCATTCTTAGGTGCGCTGTCTACTTTTTGCATCGTTGGTACAATCTTATGAACTTTGGTTTTGCCTGTTTCTAAAACTTTGATTTTCTTCTTCAGATCAACAATGATGTGTTGGAATTCTTGATTTTGTGAATCTATTTTTCTGTTAAGGCGGACTGTGTCATTCCTGTTTTGAAGAATTTCATCGAGTTCCTTTTCATTTTGAAACAGTTTAAGTCTTAAGAAGGCCTTTGTTTCCTTATATTTTTCAGGAACATGACTGTTTTGAAATGATAAAGATCCTATGAGATGTTGAAATTTTAGTTCAAATTCAGCACTTTGAGTTTGACACCAATCAAGCCTTTTTTGAAGATTAAAAACTTTGTTTTCCACATCATTGTTGATTTGTCGAAGATCCTCATTCTCTTTCACTAGATTCTTAATTTCTATTTGCAACATCTTTGTATCAATAGCATGATTATTCATAAGATACTCATTACCAGATTCATAAAGTGCATTCATCATTACAGAAACAACGTCACAACTAAGAACATTTTGCAAGAGTCGATCATTTTCTTTTTCCAAATTCTTCTTTTGAACTTTTTGTTTTTGAATTTTGGAGTCTTTAGCTTTGAAAATGTTCTTCATTGATAGAACCTCGTCAACTAGATCTTCTTCCCATTGTGATGCACATTTCTTCAAGTGTTTGACATGGGGTAAAATTTTCTTTTGAAGAATTTCTATCTTTTCTTTTTCCACAGGAGAGAAAAAAGAAGAGACAGTGATTTTAGAATTAAACTCAATTTCATTTTCTAAAAATTTGATGTCTTCCATAAATGTCTCAAAATGTTTGACAATTTTAAATGCTGGAGGCATTTGTGGATCAACATCATTCTCTGTCAAATAATTGTCGAGATGTGCATCATTTTGGGAGAGATGATGTATTTGTTCTGAGGTACGTATCAGCGTTTGTTCTGGTTTATCTTTTGGTGGCACAAATGATTTGCTTATGTGAGGTCGTGCATTATAATCATAATGTACTCTTGAAAACTTGTTTTGTGAATTTGATCGACCCTCAATCTTGTTTGCAAGAAAATCAGTTTCTTCATCAATAGAATACATAACAACACGTTGAAAGGAATCATCTAACAAAAATGTTGCATTGTATAACTTAGGATTGTCTTTGAGTGCTTTGTGTGAATTACGGGGTGTGTCACTTCCAAGTGCAAAACTTACTCCTTTAGGACTTGGTTTCACAGTTAGTTTTTGAATTTGGGTTACAGAATTACCCGTTTTATACACAACATTTTGAAATTCTTTGAGTTTGGTTTCCAAATCCAGAATTTCCTCAAGATATGAGTCAACACGTTTCCTAGTGGCTTGCTTTTCGTCAAGAAGATCCTGCTGAGATGTTGAAAGCTCTGATTGAGTTTTTAACAACTCAGAAGTTAAAGCATCAATTTGTTTTTTGAATTCAAATTGATCCTTTTCCTTTTGAGAGAGAAGCTCAGCCTTAGAATCGGTTAATTCACGTACTTGGTTTTCTAAATTTTGAACTTTTACGTACTCTTGTTGAAAAGCAATTTCAAAACCTTTTTCACGTTTATCTTGTTTAAGATATCCAGAAAGTTGTTGTTTATAGTACTCATTATCCCGAGATAGTACTGCAATTTTGGCTTTTAAGGTCTGATTAAGTTCATTGCACTTCTCTACTCGTGATTGGGTGGACATTATTAAGGCCTGAAGCTCCGAATCTTGATTAGTCAAATTTTCATTTTGTTCAATCTGATCATGATTGTCATCTTCTATTAGATCATCAAATGAGACAACTGTTCTATCATCATCAAATGATATATCAGTGTTGATTTGATTATCTAAAGAAGATGAGAATGGTGAATCATTTTGAACAGAATGTTCACTTGAGAATGAAGATGCGGAAGGTGAAGCAATCTTATGTAGTAAACATGGTGGATCAAGTACCTGAGAAAGACCGTCAGTATCGTAGACCGGGCCTGTCTCGTACATATTCATTTCCTGCATATTAGCCATGAGCATGACAGCTGCGTTTGCCTCAAGATCCTCCATATCATCTTCTGAGTCTGCATTTGCCATGAAGCTGTTTTCTTTCACATTCATCAAGCTTGCTTTCTCATCCTTAAGTGCCATCAAGAGAGCTTCTTTGTGATATGCACTGCCCATAGTATGAGGCTTTGGACATGCAGTAGCCATATGACCATTCCCTCCACAGTTGTAGCATGTGACTGAGGTATTTGCAATGCCTTTTGATTCTTTTCCATTCAATTGATTCCTGTTCTGATCTGCCCCCATATAATTCCTATTACCCCCAGACTGAAACCTTTGTTCTCCAGCTTGAAACCTTTGTGACCCATATCCTCCTTTGTTTCCTGAACCAAACCTTCCTAATGATCTGTTCTGAATTTCTACCCGACCATCATTAACAACTGCCTGATTCCTTGTGTTTGAAGATGAGCGAAGGCGGTTGTTAGATTTGTTTGTGAATTTTCCAAACGCTTTAGCAATCAACCCAAATGCTTCATTGAGGGAACTGAAAGCTTCTTCTTCTTCATCATATTCACTGTTGGTGTAAAAGTTGGAATCAGTGTTGTTATAGGTTACCAATTGGTTGCCTGATTGTTGAGATGGTGGTTCATATGGGACAAGTTGGTTTTGAGGTTGAAAGCTTGGTTGATAAGATGAGTTTCCAAATTCCTGAGAAGGTAGAGAGAAGTTTGGTTGAGCCATTAGTGCAAGCGAATTAGGTTGTGGTCCTGGTATGAAGCCTCCTCTTGCTGCTACTTCTTTGTCCACCTCTGATTGATGTTGTTTGAGAAAATCATAAATCAATCCATATTTGATCTCACTAATCTTCTTTGATTGCCTAACAAACGTTGCATATTTCTGCCATTCAGGACCTAGGCATCCCATAAATTTGGAGTTGATTGCAATCCTTGGAAATTTCATGTTATGACGATCAAGGTCATTAACAACATTTGTGAAGCGGTGGTAGTAAGATTCGATAGTTTCCCCTGGTTCCATAATAAAATTGTTGAATTCCATGTACAATTTAGATTCAAGGTCTTCCTGATTGAGCTCTGTTCCTTCCATCAGAAGATGCACATGCTCCCACATGTCCTTAGCAGTCTTCTGAGCATCAACACTTCGATAGATGGGATTTGGAATTCCCTGAAGGATGAATGCCATTGCCATTCCATTTGCTTCTTGTTGTAAGGTTTGTTCGGTTGTATAGCTAGCAACAGCAACGGGAGTGGATGTTTCTTCTCTTTCAGGAGTTGCTGGAACAACAATTACTGGTTCAGGAAAGGGCCCCACAGTGATGACATGCTTCAGATACGGTCCATGGGGTTTGCGGAGTTCAATGAATCGGAGAAACCTACTTGCCCACTGCACATAGTTTCCAGGTGTTAACATGGGTGGAGTATCTTGATTTCCAGCCTCATGACGAGATTGCTGACTGCTTATAGCTTCACACATCTTATGAAACCAGTGAGGTTCTCTGGACACTGAAGGATTGTTCTGAAGGTAATTTTGTTGCATTATTTGTTGTGGAGATAGTTGTGGTGAAGGAATGAATTGATGTTGTTGCACATATGCATGATGTTGTGGATATTGTTGAGGAAATTGTTGTTGTTGTTGAGGTATTGTTGTTGTTGAGGATATTGCTGTAGCTGGTAGTAGTAATTAAAGTGTGGTGGTTGAGACATCGTGTAGTAGCTTGTGACGGTTAAGGATCTTTAAAGGATAAAGACGGTTGTTGTGTGAAGATTAGATAAGGATCAATTACTTGTTCGGTTAAGCACTTGTTCGATCAAAGTTGTTCGGTTACTGAAATTCGACTACTGAAATTCGATTACTGAAGTTCGACTACTGAAGTTCGACTACTGAAGTTCGACTACTGAAGTTCGACTACTGAAGTTCGACTACTGAAGTTCGACTACTGAAGTTCGATTACTGAAGTTCGATTCATTACGGAAGTTCGACTACTGAAGTTCGATTACGAAAGTTCGGTTACGAAAGTTCGGTTACTAAGTTCGATCAAGAAGTTCGATTAAACCCAGAAATTCGATTATATCACCTAACTTGGTGAATAATCAGTAGTTCGATGAACAAGAAACTTCGGTGAACAAGAAGTTCGATGAATATATATCTGAAGAACAGTAACAACTCGGATGAACAGTAACTAGTCTAACAATTCGGATTTCTTAATTTTTTATTAGATCTAACCTTTTAACAACCTAAATTACCCCTAGGCGAATGATACCACTTGATGTTTTATACTTTTATGAATTAAGCTACCACTAATTACCTACTAATTACCTACTAGATCTAGAGAGAGAAAGCTAGAGAGAGAAAGAGATGGAAGGAGATGATAACACACACTTAAGAACAATATTATGAATTCATCAACCAACCACCCTCTCCCTTGGATGGGAGGGGTATTTATAGTTTTACATGAGGTTGGGCTACTAGCCCTACATGCTTAACATAATACATAATTAACATAATAAATGAACTAAACGACACAGCCCATGGGCCTTCTACACGGGCTGGGCCTAAAAACAAACCTAAAGGCCTAAGCAACCTAATACAACTGATCAATACTTGAAATATTACAAAACGTGTTCCCAACACAGTCAGATACCATTTCATCAAGGAACATGTAGAAAGACGGACCGTGAAATTGTACTTCTTGAAAACTAATTACCAAATTGCCGACTTCTTCACAAAAGCTTTGCCACCGGAAATATTTGAATACTTACGACAACGTCTAGGAATGGCAAGCATTCATGATAAAAATGACAATGATGATCAAAAGGTCAAATAAGTCATCAAAGTATCAGACATCACAAGTATATCTGGTAAAACAATCGGGTAATTATTAGCTCATAATGGTTGTTGATCAAATCACAGATCAACACCCTTTTTTAAAGAAAGGACCCTGAACGTACGCTTCAGTGCGTCAATCCTTCAGAAAAGAAGACAAATCTTCTTTATTATCATTAGCAAAATTTATACAAGATTTTACATAAAGCTTTTTACAAAACCTTTTTCTAAAATTTTTTGCTCATGATAAACAAATCTTAAGTATATTTTTCTGATTATTAATATAATCTTTTTTAGCTCAAGTAAGAATAAAAATTTCAAAAACAATGCTACCCAACTCAATAATAGATCAAAAACAGTTTAAAATATTAAGCTATTTTTGAGGGGGTGAAATTGAGAAGTTTGTTTTTGAAATCAAAGAATAATTTGTTAAGTTGTTGGAAAATAAAACAAAGGTTGGAAATTAAAATGAAAAATGTTGTTAAACGTTGAGAAAATACCATCACTTCGAGGGTGAGTGATAAATTTTATTTAAACATTTTTGATATAACACAAAAGTTCATTTATTTGAACTAAAATGTTTTCAAAACTTTGTTAAAAATAAAATGCTAACAAAAATGACTTTATGTGAAAAGAGAGCTTAAGCCAAGGGGAAGTTTTGCTAAAAAAATTAAAACTGTTATTGAACCCTCCCACAGTCCAAAACTCTCGCAGACCGGGGTTAAAATCAAAAAGGTCAAAAAGTCAAAAAGGGTTATTAACCCACCTAGTGACTGCGAGAAAAATACACAAACCCTTATTTGCTATCACAAACTCTCTCTCTCTCTCTCTCTCCTTTGCACCCAAAAACTCGCATCGCAAAACTCTCGCTTAAACAGTGATTTCTTGAATCTCAAGTGTTTTTCGTGCAAAAAGTAAGCTAACAAATTTCTTTAACTAATGGTTTTACATCTTTGTTATGAATTTCAGTCTTTGGTTTGCATTACATTGATCAAAATTGTTTAGTTAAGGTTGCGTATTTATACAACACTTAGATCACTATTGAGTTTGCGATTTAGAGTGTTTTGGTTAAATTCTTGTGGTTAGATGACTGAGATAAGATGTTTGGACCATGATTATGAAAGAAAACGGGAAATTAAACGGCTTGATTTGGGGTAAAATGGATCAATTTTGGGTCGAAGATGAACAGTTAGGGATGCGACACAAATAATGGTGGAATGCGAGACTTTAAGATAGAGCCATAAACTTATTTTAATAGTAATTTAAAATCTGCGAGACTTTGGTTGTGTGGAAAACTAGAAGGGGGGGTTGAATAGTTTTACCGGTTTTTAATTGGTTTTAAAAACTTTACTTGTGAAAAACTTTGATTCGATTCTTTTGTGAAATCAATCAACACCAATGTGAACACTAAACAATACTAACTAATATAAACAATAAATATAAAGAAATGAGATGGAAAGATCAAACCGGGACAAAGAGATTTATAGTGGTTCAGTTACGAAACTCTTCTTCGCCCTACTCCACTCCCCGAGTACCACACTCAAAAGTTCTAAGTACTATTTCAACAAAGCTCCCTTCAGGCGGAGAAAACCGTACAACGTCACTTATCCTTATTTCTGACACTAAGCTAAATGTCGAGTACTAATCTTAGCTAGTACCAATCTACCACGATCCACACAATCCTTACTACTTCACACAATCAACACACTTGACTCGATCTACCCGATCTACCCTTGATCCACTTGATCAACACACAAGCCCACAAGCTACAAGAGATCTCCAAGATCTCAACAAGATCACAATGATCAACTCTCACTTGACTCGATCTACCCGATCTACCCTTGATCCACTTGATCAACTCACAAGCTCACAATCTACAAGAGATCTCCATGATCTCGACAAGATCACAATGATCTATTCTCACAAACTACTCAAAAGAAAATCAACTTGATGTATGCTAGGATACAACAAGTATGTAACAAGTGTTACAAGTGCACTAACTAAAACTACAACACTTTGTATCTTCTTTGATACCTTGTGTTCTTCTCTTGCACTAGTAGAGGAATGAAGGTGATCACTTGGTTGGATGATTGTATCACTCTTTAAACAAACGAAAACTAAACTAAATGATCAAGAAGAAAAGATGTGATAAGAGTTTTAAACTCAGAAAGTTGTGTGTGAAAAAGGATGCCCAAAAACTGTGAAGAGGGCTGGTATTTATAGGCAGAAGAAATCTGACCGTTATAAGGACACGGTACCACTAAATGTTACATGGTACCACTAAATTTAGTGGTACCGTGCCAGACAAGGACGCTCCAATTTTTGTTTTTATTGGTGAAAGTTTATTTGAGGAAGTTTGGAGCTGATTTTGGGGGGAAATAGCTGTTATGATTTTTAAACTTATTTTTCCAATAAAATATTTCTTTATAATTCAAAAATAACTTGTAAGGTATATTTTTGAAAAAATATTTTGTCACATTAAAAATGTGAAGTTTGAAACATAAATTCACTTCTTTGATCATTTGTCAAGTTGTAAATTTGTTTGTTCATACCTAGAGTGATACACGTAGAAACGGGATATTTCGACTAAAAACTTGTTTACGTTAATTTTAACGTAAAGTGTTTTCACATTTTTTATCATCAAAACGTGAAGTTATCAAAAGATATAAATAACGTTTTTAGAACATTATTTGCATCAACAATCTCCCCTTTTTTGATGATGACAAAACCTAAACTCATTTTAAGTTAAAATTAATTTTAACAAGTTTTTAGCATGAGTTTATATCCCATTTCTACCCCTTTTTGTCAAAGCAAAAAGGTTGCTAAGGCTCCCCCTTGATGTATACTCCCCCTCATTTGGAGGACACCAAGGAATCGAGCAATGGTTCTTGCTACAAAACAAAGTTAGATGATACACATACAATATCTAACATGTAGCAACCAAGACAAATATCCAACCATAATCTAAGAAAAGGGCTAAAAAGCCAAAAACTATAAAAGATAAAACAACCACCCAAGAAGCCCATTAATTCATAGAAAGAAATGTCATACATGAAGTATGACTACAACATAAACATAAAAGTAAACTACAAGAAGCACATAGAAATCTTTAGTGACATGAGGCCCTAAGATTTGCTTCAATGACAAAAGGGATCCTAGGCTTCTATTTTTGGAAACTAAACATGAAAGTGTTTAGTTGTTTGGGCTATTGGTTGGTGGAGGAGGTGGTATGATGGGCCCTTGTGGTGGTGTTAGGAGGTTTTCAAGGTAGGAGAACATGAAGTTCAATTCATCCCTAAGGTTGAAGATGAGGTTTCGGTTGTGATGACAACATGCACAACTTAGGCTATGTGGCTCTAGAGGATAGAGAATGGGGTGACCCATTAGTGGTTTTGGTGATGGAGAGGCGGAAGATGATGATGTGTTGGACCCAAGCTCAAATTGAGTTGTTGGTGATAGGGTGTGATAACGCTCATTTTGTCTATGATAAAGTTGTGTTATTTGTATATTTTTGTATATTATTTAGTTATGTTTATGAGCATTTTGCGCTTAAAAGGTATTAAGATGTGTTCAGGTCTAGGTATAAGGAAATATCGAAGAATGACGAAGAAAAGCCAAAAGATCAAGAGAATATTCAAGATAAGATTGTCGTCAAAGATATTGATTCATGTTATGATTATTTTCGATGTACAAGAGAAGGTTGTGAAGATTTTTAATGAAAGATGGAGTCATGAGTTGGTGCTAAAAAGAGTATTAAAGGATGGAGTTTCATGCCAACCCAAGGTTGAAATTAATGTGCAAAATAGTTCCCAACCCAAGGTTGAAGCTGAGATTCAAACCCAAGGTTGAAGCTGAGATTCAAACCCAAGGTTCAAAAGCCCATTCTGAGGTTGAGCGGTCATCCCAGCCGCGGGTTCAAATCTGAACCGCGGGTTGAGACGTGTCTGAGATGAAGAGTTGCATTAAATCAAGGTTTTAACTACCATAATGACTCAAGTCCGATCATCTCCTCTCTTTTATGATTATTGAAGGCTTGTGACAGTTTTTGTGAGTGAATTCAAGCATAAATATGACCCATGATCACCACAATTCAAACACAATATACAACAATTCATACACAAGACACTTACAATCAAGCCTTACACCATAAGGACTTGATCATATCTTATACAACCCGAAAGAGCTCAATAATTCCTGTCATTCTTAGGTAGATACCAAGAAGTGTTGGTGATACTTGTGAGAAGAGGCGGAGAATTCCCTTGTTCGATTGGAGGCCTTAAGGAGTGCTATAACTCTTTATATTTCTTACTCATTGTAGTCCTGCTTTGGGTAACTTTCTTTTACTTAATTATTATGTTGAACAATTTGATGTTGAATGAAATGTTACGTTCGTTGATGAAACTTGTTATGGAGTAATTTGTGATACTTGTTTGGGAATTATGTAGACTTTCGTGTGAATGTTGAATGATTAGTCGGTTAGAAAAAGTGATTATTCTCATAAGTTTGTTTAAATATAATTCGTGTTCTAAAACTTGTTGATTTAACATTATTGGATTTAAATGTCGAAAGGATTTCTAATATTGTTTAATTCCAAGAAGTTGGTGCACAAATGGATTGGTACTTGATAATTGACAACTATTAAGTATTCAAGTTTTAAATGAATTCGAGAATATTTAATCACGAGATTGGGTCAAAAGGACTCGTAAGAACTAATGTTACTAATCATCTTTTTCATACATTTGATAGCACAAAGGGCTAGCGTAATGGGATGATGTATTGGCCGAAAGGACTCACCCATGAAACTAGTAAAAACATGGATTTTCTTGATATTACCCATTGACTAGAAAACCTTGTGAAAATTGGTATGTGCCTTCTACATATATGTTTCACCCAAACATATTCAACATTTTATCACGATTGGTTATTATTCCTAAACAAGTATTTATTCATTTGATTGATTGAATTCGGAACCATTGTTTGTTTATTTGTTTATTAACGGTGCTTTAGAGTGTGACAATCTTTAGTACTATTTCTTGTGCTACATAAATTTCTAAGCTTAAACTACGTAGTCTCGTGGGACGATCCCTATTTACCACAAACCATATTACACACGGACGAGTATACTTGCTCGTATGCGTTTTCTTAATAATCGGTAAAAAGGTATTTATAAATTTAAAATTTGAGTGAAATTTAGGATATAATATATATAACCGGTTCACATGCATCAAGTTTTTGGCGCCGTTGCCAGGGACTTAGATTAGTTTAGTTTAGATTAGACTAGTTGTAAATAGTAGCATATAATTTGTTCTTGTTTTTGCATGAATTTTAGAGTTAATTTCATTTTTGTTATTGTGATTGTTTGATTTTATTTGATTGATGTTTTGTTAAATGTTCGGATTGATAATTTCTTGTTTAGATTGCTCGTCTCATTTTATTTAAGTTCGCGATTATTCCGGTTCGCTAGCTTCTATGAAGAACCACAAAGGCCCAACCGCCGGTTCAAGTTTGAGCCGCGGCGGCTGAACCTTTCTGTGAAACACCAAAAACCAAACCGGCCGGTTCGGGTTTGAGCCGGACCGGTTGGTTACTTTCTGTGAAACTAAACCGAACCAAACCGCCGGTTTGGTTCTGAACCGCCCTTTACTGTTCATAATTAAAAAAAAAATTTGTTTATTTCCTCTTTTATTTATTAAGTAATTTGTTTATTTAGTTTCTTTAATAAGTTTTAGATGTTTATTTGTGTTTTCTTATTAGAATAACTTAGGATTTTATTAACTAACCCCTAACGTTTGTTTTGGATTTGTTGTTTATGAATGTTTTAGTTTATTTTTAGTTATGGATTCGCCTAGTGAAGTTTCGGCTCATTTGGATAATTTGGAAACGGAATTGATGGATGTTGGAGATGTTTTAGCAAGAATGGAGAAAATGGTTGATGTGGAGAAAATGGAATTGCAAGCTAAAGGAAAAGATGTTGAACTTATGGAATGTGAACCGGAAAAGCCACGGGTGATTACTTTCACTCAAGCTAAGTTAAGGGAATATGATGAGCCAAGTATGAGGTATTCCACACCTTGTCGAATCGAAGGTTTTGGAGCTTGGGATGCGGAGTGCAATATTGGACAAAGTGAAAGCTATGTAACTTATGCATTTTATGAGAAATTTGGAAATGGAAAGTATGAAGTGGACAAGTACAATAGAAGGATAGCAAGGGATGTTAAAATTGACATCCATGGTTACACTTTTACTATGGATTTGATTGTTGATGAATATGAAGACACTACGGACCCTTCCGTTGTGTTTGAAAGGAATTTCTTGGTAGCAACTAAGTGTACTCTTGATTTTGGTTTAGGAGAGATGCAACTTAAGATTGGGGAATTGCAAGATGATAAGGATGTTGATTGGTTGATTGAGCAAATGGAAGAGGCTTGTGAAAATGAAGATGGTACTTTAGGGAGCACGGAAATAGCCAAGATGGGAAAAGCTTCTCATCTAAAACAAAAATTCCCACCATTCAAAGGACTTATACCTGCACCATCCTCACTACCACATCCTACTACACTACTCAAGGGAGAAAAGTCTTCCAACCCAACACCCTCACCAAAAGAAACACCACACAAAGAAACCATTGATGAAGCCAAATGTGTACAAAATTCAAGGAACTACTTAATGAGAAACCCATACTCCATGTTTTGGAACACTATGCTCATTATTGGAAACTACTTGATGAAATTTCGGTTGAAAAGATGAAGCTTGACAAGAAAAGTGTGATTGAGGAAGAGGAAGAAGAAAAAGTTATGGAAAAAGGTTTGCCTAAGAAGAAGGAAGATCCGGGAAACTATCTTATCCCGCTCAAAGTTAATGGAAACACCGCACTAAACGCCTTAGCCGATACCGGGGCAAGTGTGAGTATCATGCCATATAAACTTTATAAGCTTTTGGAGTTAGGAAGAGCTTGTCCTTCTAATGATGTTTTGTTGATGGCTGACAATACCGTGGCTAAAGCCTATGGAAAAGTTAAGAACGTAAGGCTACAAATAGATTTCCAAACCTACTTGTGTGACTTCTTGATCTTACATGTGCCTATTGATAAGGAGTTGCCTATTTTGGTTGGTCGTCCATTTTTGAGTACATGTGGAGCCGTAATTGATAATGGTAAAGGGACGATGGAGATTGATGATGGAGTTGTTAGGAGAATTTATCATGCTAAGAAAAGGAACAAGATTCTAGCAGATGAGGAATCGGACGAGGAAGATTGGTTGGATGTGTTTGATATTGGCCATGATAGTGAAGGAAACCCGAAATATGGAATAACCGCATCGTCGTTTGAACATATTAAGGATGATATGGAACGTGCCTTGGCTATGGAAAACTATTTCAATCCCTTCAAAAACATAACTGTGTATAAAAAGATGGTTGAATTTCTTGGTTCTTTGCCAATCCAACTCAAGAATATTGAGTGGACATCCGATGGTTATAGTAAGTATCAAAAAGTTGAGGGAGACAAGGTTTGGCATACTAAGATTGAGATCACTAGCCTAAGTGGACGTTGTTTCACTCGTGCGTTTAAGACAAGGGAAACCGATAGGATACTTTCGGGAAAGTTCAATTCGGAAGACATTCTACGTTTCGGGAACTATTTTGATTGAAGAAAGCATTTTAAGGAATAAAGAAGCTTATCGCTAAGCTTCCGCTCATTTTGTCTTTGATGAGCCTTATTATGACTGTTTGCATTTTGATTATTTTTTATTATCTCGTTATGTTTGCATTTCTATGTTATTTTTATTGTGTTTTAGCTTTATAAGCTTTTAATAATATGAAGTATTTTAAGATTGAGTTATAGTGTTTTTAGTTTGTTTAGTTTGTTTAGTTTAAGTTAATTGGAAATGTTTGAAGTGTTTATGAGTTGTGGTAATCATTCAAAATTATTTGGAAATGTCAAGGAATTAAGACACGATTTTGTTTAAGTCGGGTTTGTGCTAAATATTTTACCAACCCGCGGTTGATAACCAACCTACGGTTGAAGTACTAACCCACGGTTTGAGTCTTCATTTTTCCAAACAAGAAAGAAAAGAAAGAAAAAACACCACAAAACACCAACACTTACAACATCATTCCCATTGATTGGGAGATTGAAGTTTAATTCTTACATTAAGTTTCTAAAGATTCCATGACATCAAAAAGAGTAAGTAACACCATCCAATTACTTTAATTTGTTCTTAATTCGAATTTGATTTCAAGGGTTTTGAATTAGGCAAATTTTATATAGTTCGAATTGATTGAATTTCTTTGATGGGGTTACTAGAGATTTGATAATAGGATTGATTGCAAGTGAAATTAGATGAATTGGTTGAGTATTGAATAAGAATTTGAGGTTTTGAAATTTAGGGTTCATGTAGGTCGAATTTTTTTTGGGAATCAAGATTGATTGGATTTCTTGTGGTATATGGTTTTGAATTAGTGTTTATATGCTATTTGATTAATTATATGGACCACTTTTTTGTTTGATCTTGATTTGATTCAAGGATTTTTTGAGGTTTAGAAGTTGAGAGGATATGGAGGTTTAAACACTTAGAATAAGCACTAATAAGCCTAGAGGAGAAAGGTAGTAACTTGTTAAGAAGTGGGGATGAGCTAGAAAACCCGTTTGTAATGTTGATGTGCAGCAAAACACGGCTGGCATAGCCAAGCACCGGCTGAGGACCACCAGACCCACCTGAACCGCCGGCTGAGATCTGAGCCGCGGCGGCTCAGGCATTCTGTCCAAAAATATATATATATATATATATATATATATATATATATATATATATATATATATATATATATATATATATATATATATATATTATTTTGCTTTGCTATTTGATTTGCAAGTTAACCTTTAGCTCCAATATTTCTTGTGTGCTTTATTTTGTTTTGTTTTTGTAGAAATGTGTAAGACAAACTACTCAAGAGGAAGAGAATCCGTTAATTGCTTTGTACGCGAAACAAGGTCGAGCCATGAAAGAAGCTAGTCTCATGCCGATTACTAGTGAACACTTGAAGTGGGGAAAGCAAAGCAAGGAGGCTAAAGCTTGTTTCAATAACCGTTTAGCTAAGCTACAAAGGAAGAAAATTGCGGTACCAAAGTTGGTTTATTGGAATTTGATTAAGAAGTATGGGATCTATGAGAATCTAGAAAAGTTGATGGATCTTAGCACGGAGTATGAAGATGGAATTGTTTTTGAAGATTTTAGTTTCGAGCTCGCTTTAAGGATCAATGAGAAGCAAATCTACAAAGAATGGTGTTTGGAGTTCTTTTCTACCATTTATTTCAATCAAGAGGTGAATTTGAGCGACATTTTTGAAGAAAAATGTATTTACTTTCGCTTGTGTGGGGATAATCATGTGTTGACTTTGCCGGAGTTTGGGAAATTACTTGGTTTGTATGATGATAACGACCTTGCTCAAAAGGAGTTTGTTGTTCATTTTGGTGAGTTGGAAAGGGAACCATCAAAGTATGTTGGTACTAACATTTGGAATGAGATTGGAGATCCTAATAGTTCAAGACCAAAGGTGACGGAAATTCATTCACCAATGGCAAGGCTTTTGCACAAGATACTTGTGACCTCATTTGTACATCGAGGTAATAGCCAAGACAAGGTTCATCAACCGGATTTGTGGTTGATTGAAATGATGATGAGTAGTCGTGATGGAAAGAAGTTGAAGATGAATGTGGCATGGACCTTGGCAGTTTATTTGTCCAAGAGAGCAACAATTATGTCGGAGCATGGTTTCATCAATGGAGTTCATTATGTGTCAAAGATTGGAAGAAGTTTGGGGTATGATACACCAAGTGAGTTGAATAGGATTACGGTGATGAAAGATTGTGAAAAGCTTGACAAAAAGAGTTTGCAAGGTTTGCTTGATCATGATAAGATGTGTTTGGTAGAAACTATTGCAAATGTGGCTCGTAGCCAACCACCACCACAACGTATGGAAGAACCATCGGGACTAGATTCGGGATGGGGTGAATGGCACGCGAACTTACCACAAGTTGATAAGAGAGAAGTTTGGAGAGATATGACTATGATGAGGATTGGACATCAAATGGATTATTGTGCACCGATTCTCACACACCTTGGTCAACAAAGTGTTCCGAAATATTCTTTTCCAATGGCTTATGACCTGCCTAGTGTTCCACCTTACCCATACCCATATACACCATACCCATCGCAACATGTACCTTACCCAACATCATCTAGTGCATTTCAAGGAAATGAAGGGTACAATGTTAATCATGAGGGGTTCATGGGTTATTATTCTTCTGATGTAGGTTCGAGAGGTTATGAAGCAGGAACATCGTCTGGAGGCGTTGGCATTGGAGCATTGGTTGATTACCAAGGAGATGACTATGAGGATATGGATGACGAATGATTTTGACTATCATTCGAGGTTTTATGTGATGTGTAACGGATAATTATTCTATCATCTCTCGTACTTTATTTTTAATTATTATTATTATGTTATGTAGGATTTTTTTTAGGAACTACTTTTATTATTAATATTTGATTAGGATTATCTAGTATTATGGTTATTATTATTTTTGTGTGTTTGTTTTTGTATGTTTTGTGCATTTGTTTATTTTTCATGTTTGAGATACCATGGAATTATTGCTCATTCATATGGTGGTACATTTTGGAGTTTGGAGTGACCAACTCATGCGTTAAATACCAAATATGGATCCCTCATGATTTCTCGGTGATATCATTTACTACTTTATTTTCCCTATTTCCTTTGCTTTGAAATTAATTTTTCACATTGAGGACAATGCAAAACTTAAGTGTGGGGGAGGAAAGTAAATAGTGAAAATGATGTTGTTTCTTTTTTTTTTTTTTTTTTTTTTTTTTTTTTTTTTTTTTTTTTTAATTTTGTGATTATTTTGGAGTTTGTTTTATTGCCCTTAAGGAAATTAGTTGTTTTTACACCTAAAAGATTATATCTAATTAAAACAACTTGGAATTTTCCAATAGCATAAAATGGCAATTTGAAATTTTTAACGTATCTCGATTAAGTGAAGCGATCTGTTCTTGGGATTGATAACATTACTTGTGCATCTATAGCCTATTCTACAAATATGTGAGGATTTGAGCCTATCATTTGAAGCATATCTTTATGCTTAAATTCTGTTTTCTTGCTATGAGTGTGCCGGTGATTGAATTGATTCTAGAACTTGTGCTTGTCATGCATTACGAATTCCAAAGTAAGGTCACATTCGTGTGATATAAATGAATATAAATGATAAGAGGCAACTTAGGATTTCAACCAAATGGCCTTCCATTTACATATATTGATATATTAGCTAGCCAAATTGGTTAGTTAACCACTTTTTATGGACCCATTTGTTAGCGCTCATTTTTAGCGCTAGATACCCTTAGTTCACCCTTAGAGCCATTCTTTTTGTTTTGTTACATCCAGAAAATACAAAAAGATTTTACACCTTTAAACTTTAGCCTAACCTTTTTGTCAAGTCAAATCGATGAATTACTTGTTGTTGGCGTGAAGAAGTTTGATGATTATGAGTTTAGACTTTGTATTTCGGATATACCTTTTTGACGAAGACGAAGGTAGCTACTTCTTATTTGTATTTCTGAGGTATGTGCTCATCCAAAGTGTGGAGGATAATATATATATATATATATATATATATATATATATATATATATATATATATTATATATATATATGTATGTATATATATATGTATGTATATATATATATATATTATATATATATTATATATATATATATATATATATAATATATGTATATAACATATATATACATATATATATATATATATATATATATATATATATATATATATATATATATATATATATATATGATGAAAAAGAAATATATAGCCAATGTGCTATAGTTATGAAGATGGAGGAAAAAGAAGTATGTTTGAGATATCGATTAGCCAATGTGCTAAGACGTAATGTTTATATATATATGGTGATCGATGAAAGAAATCAAAGAGAGGGGAAAAGTTGATTCGGAGGCTATAATCATTTTGGGATATATGGTTCGATTCTTTTTGCAACAAGTGATTTTGGTATTTGACTTGATTATTATTACATTAATAAATCCACTAAATAATCCCATGCATTATCCTAACCCTTTTTGCTTTGTGAAGATATCGACTGTATGAATATTCTAGTGACTATCCGGTTCTTAAGTGATCAAGTAACGTGCTAGTGATCTAAGGTATTTTACTTTAGTGACCATCCGTTGTTTGAATAAATCAAGAATTCGCGCCAGCGATCTATTATGTTTGCACAGAATTTATTGGAGCATAAGTTGATATTAACCTTCAGCCTAACGTTTCAACCCGAATAAAAGTCCTCTTTGATAAGTTTATTTATTTCTTACATGATTTGGATTAGTTTTGATACTTGTACAAGCTTATGGTATGAAATGAATTCATGACTAAGCAATTGAGTGAAATACACCACCAAAAGAAATGAGTGCTGAGTGAATTATATTATTACTTTCTTTTCGTGCGGAGCTTAGTTGTGTTATCTAGTTTGATCGAGTACTTCGTTTAAATTTCACGTATAACTAGTAAAAATCACTTTTTGATCTTTTGCTTTGGCAATAAGGAAGATTAGTGAAATTTTTTAGAATCATGATGATTGGCTATTGGAAAACAATTTTTCAAAAGATTACTTTGCTTGAGGGCAAGCAAAACCTAAGTGAGGGGGATTTCATAACGCTCATTTTGTCTATGACAAAGTCGCGTTATTTGTATATTTTTGTATATTATTTAGTTATGTTTATGAGCATTTTGCGCTTAAAAGGTATTAAGATATGTTCAGGCCTAGATACAAGGAAATATCGAAGAATGACGAAGAAAAGCCAAAAGATCAAGAGAATATTCAAGAAAAGATTGTCGTCAAAGATATTGATTCATGTTATGATTATTTCCGATGTACAAGAGAAGGTTGTGAAGATTTTTAATGAAAGATGGAGTCATGAGTTGGTGCTAAAAAGAGTATTAAAGGATGGAGTTTCATGCCAACCCAAGGTTGAAATTAATGTGCAAAATAGTTCCCAACCCAAGGTTGAAGCTGAGATTCAAACCCAAGGTTGAAGCTGAGATTCAAACCCAAGGTTCAAAAGCCCATTCTGAGGTTGAGCAGTCATCCCAGCCGCGGGTTCAAATCTGAACCGCGGGTTGAGATGTGTCTGAGATGAAGAGTTGCATTAAATCAAGGTTTTAACTACCATAATGACTCAAGCATAAATATGACCCATGATCACAACAATTCAAACACAATATACAACAATTCATACACAAGACACTTACAATCAATCCTTACACCATAAGGACTTGACCATATCTTATACAACCCGAAAGAGCTCAATAATTCCTGTCATTCTTAGGTAGATACCAAGAAGTGTTGGTGATACTTGTGAGAAGAGGCGGAGAATTCCCTTGTTCGATTGGAGGCCTTAAGGAGTGCTATAACTCTTTATATTTCTTACTCATTGTAGTCTTGCTTTGGGTAACTTTCTTTTACTTAATTATTATGTTGAACAATTTGATGTTGAATGAAATGTTACGTTCGTTGATGAAACTTGTTATGGAGTAATTTGTGATACTTGTTTGGGAATTATGTAGACTTTCGAGTGAATATTGAATGATTAGTCGGTTAGAAAAAGTGATTATTCTCATAAGTTTGTTTAAATATAATTCGTGTTCTAAAACTTGTTGATTTAACATTATTGGATTTAAAGGTCGAAAGGATTTCTAATATTGTTTAATTCCAAGAAGTTGGTGCACAAATGGATTGGTACTTGATAATTGACAACTATTAAGTATTCAAGTTTTTAAATGAATTCGAGAATATTTAATCACGAGATTGGGTCGAAAGGACTCGTAAGAACTAGTGTTACTAATCATCTTTTTCATACATTTGATAACACAAAGGGCTAGCGTAATGGGATGATGTATTGGCCGAAAGGACTCACCCATGAAACTAGTAAAAACATGGATTTTCTTGATATTACCCATTGAATAGAAAACCTTGTAAAAATTGGTATGTGCCTTCTACATATATGTTTCACCCAAACATATTCAACATTTTATCACGATTGGTTATTATTCCTAAACAAATATTTATTCGTTTGATTGATTAAATTCAGAACCATTGTTTGTTTATTTGTTTTATTAACGGTGCTTTAGAGTGTGACAATCTTTAGTACTATTTCTTTTGCTACGCAAATTTCTAAGCTTAAACTACGTAGTCTCGTGGGACGATCCCTATTTACCACAAACCATATTACACACGGACGAGTATACTTGCTCGTATGCGTTTTCTTAATAATCGGTAAAAAGGTGTTTATAAATTTAAAAATTGAGTGAAATTTAGGATATAATATATATAACCGGTTTACACGCATCAGGGTGAATGTTAGTGCCAACGGTTGAGGAGGACTAGGTTGAAGTAAGGGTGTGGTAGTCCTAGTTTTGGAAGAGGATGATGAGGTTGGCCTAGTAGAAATGGCTTTGGAAGGAGCCATAGGTGTAGAAATTGATGAGGTTGACTTTGTTGAGGGTAATGGTGTATGAATGTCTTCATCATCGTCTAATGTAAGATCAATGATAAGTATTTTCTTGGATGGTTTTATGTTGAGTCTTGGTTTCTTTGCTTTGTGAGAGGTGGAAGCCATGGTTGAAGACATGGTGAGTTTATGATGAATGTGTGATAGTGAGGAAGATGAATGAATGATAAGAGCTTAAATAGCCAAATCAAAGGCATGCATGGATTGGTAGGATGGTGAGTTTAGGGAATTGGGAGTGTTGGAATCAGCACATGTTTGCAGAATCTAAGGGAAAGAAAGTCAAAAAGTGAAAGCAAACAGTTAAAAACGTCTTCCCAGGGGACGGTACCACTAAATCACCCACGGTACCACTAAATTTAGTGGTGTCGTGCCCTATTCAGTGGAGCCGTGACCTGCAGTTGACATTTTTACCAGTTCTGCAGGATTTAGGCTGCCTAAATGGGTAATCCTAGGGGAACTATTTACAGCAAATCCTATTGCCTCAATTCACTAAAGAATAATCACATAGTTTTCATAACACTAGCCACAACTAGTAACAAACAAGAATATGTGATTATCTAAATTTAGGCTACTATTAAGCATGCAATTTATCAAGTAATATGATCATCTAGAGCATGCAAGAAAAATGTAAAATAAAAGATATGAACTAAATTAAGCTCATGAGCTAAATATAATCAAGCATTAAGCTTCATTAACTATCCAAAGTAATCCATGCCAAGTTAGTGATTCTAAGTTAAGCCAAACTTGTTTGTGTCAAATGGCCGTAGCCAAGACCCCATGAGTAGTAGTTTAATAATACTTGAGTTAATAATACTAATTAAGTTAGTAGTTTAATCTCTCAATTTCCCCAACTTCTTGATCTTGTTCCCGATGCCCTTGAGTGTCTTTCCAATTGACTTGAACCCCCCGATGGTTTGCTCATGCATGGATACTTGCCGATTGTACATCGTCGTTTGCCTTCTCATTACCGCACTTAAGTTGGTGTTGTTGTAAGGAAGGTCGGTAGTTGGTGTGAAGGATGACGTGTCAAGATTGCGAATGAATGTGTCGGGTGAAGGAGTATGAGCACAAGAGGTTCCTTCTTCATTCACTTCATCATCATCCTCATCCATAGGGTGAGATGATGATCCATGACGGAAGGAGAAAGAGGAGAAAGTAGCATCGGAAGTGGATTTACGACCACGTTTGGACCCTTTGTCACTACATTGCTTTGTGCGACGTTGTGGTCCACCAAGGGGTTTCATAATGAGATCATGTAACACCCCAACCCGACAAGGGTAGAAGCATCACATTATGGTGACAAATCAAAGCATACATACATATTCACAGCGGAAGCCAATAAACATAATCATGAAATGAACCAAGTCAACACGACTGGAATTCAATACATAAGTCTCAAATGAAAGGAAGAAATAATCCCAAGGAAATACATAACGAAATAGATCCAATATCCAAAAGCTGAAATAAAATGGTAAGACTAGGGTAGGACATCATCTAAGGCAAAAGCTCCTCTAACTCTCATCCCAAGCATAAATCCATCTCCCAGCTAGATACCTGCCGCACACGGAAAAGAAAACGTGCGGCTGAGCTTACAAAGCTCAGTGAACAGATACATAATACAACAAAGATAATGAAACAGAAACATAATGAAGCACTGGGAAATATCATAAGGTATAAATCAGAATCAAATGGATAAAAGAGAAGAAATAGGATAGTCATCTACCACGAGCCCAGAAACATATCATATCATATCATACTCATCATCATACACATGCAGAGGGGATACCTCTTAGGCAACAGATAATATGAGGGGTGACCTCATGTATCAAATGGAGTGATCAGCTCCCAGATAAATTGTGAAAGGCGTGTATTGCACACAGCACCAGTCACCAGACAAATCATATCATAACATATACAGTTAAATCCACTAAACAGATCAGATCTAGGATTGCAATCCATACGCCCCCCAGAAACATATATATAATCATAATCAAAGTAATGCGCATATCATAATCAGAATGGGGACGGTGTGAGGAATCACTCACCCACACATGAGTCATGCCAGTGGTGCATCACAGACACGGCCAGGTTACCTTCCTGGCTAGGTAACAGAAAAGTGGCTCGGGTATCAAACTAAGAGTCATATCATATCATATCAGATGTGTCAGATCATAAGGTTCATCATAATAGGTTCATAACAGAGGGTTCATATCAAAGGTTCAGAACTAGTGTCAAAGGTCCAAATCAAAGGTTCAACAGATCAAGGTTCATAAGCAAAGGATCATAAACAAATGGGGTTCATAGCAATGGCTTGGGGAAAACTTAACAGAATCATAAGTCAACATCACTGTATAGAACCCTTACAGAACAAGGGCAGAGTATCCGTACCTTATGACGAAAGCAAATATAGAAACAAGCACAGAAATGAGGGGAAAGCTCAAAGTCTCTCCTTCTTCACACCTAAAGGAGTAGAAGGGGATTACAAATCATTCTTATTTAACCATCTTTCCATTTTAAGTAACTTTCCCTTTTTAGTAAGTTTCCACTTTTAGAAAGTTTCCATAATTAGAAAGTTTCCACTTTTAGAAATATTTAGTACATAGCTTAATTTGATCAACATTTGCTGGAGACAAAGTATCTTTATCATATTTACACCTTTGATCCTCAGGTTTTCATAATTTACATTTTACACCCCTTAGTTACAAAAGTTACACTTTAACCCTTCAATTATTCATAGTTACACATTAGCCCCTTATTTTATCAAAATTTCTCCATGAACACTTATTTTATCATGTTGTAAGAAAGTATCCACAATTATTCATGATTCACACCTTTAGTCCCTCTAGATATCAAAATTACATATTCAGTCCTTAAACTTACAATTTCAACCTTTAATTACCAATAGTTACATGTCAAGCCATTAAGTTATCAAAATGACACATAATTCCCTGAATATATTTATTTATTCGAAACAGCCCCAAGTTTCTAGAAATTACAAGTTTGGTCCCTCTATTTTAATAAAGTTACATATTAAGTCCTTAGAATTTACATTTAAATCATTAATTAATAATAATTACACATTAGCCCAAATAAATATCCAAATTTCTACCTTAGTCCCTGAATATCATTCATAACACAAGTCGACCTCCACTTTTCAGAAATTACATGTTTAGTCCTTGTATTTATTAATTTTCTAATTCGATATAACAATTTCAACTTAATTCATTTTCTCACAAATTTTACATATAGGCCCTTCATTTTATAATTTTTACAAGTCACACATGATTTATAGAACACGACAAAAATAGCCCATGAGTTTCATTATTGGCAAAACACACCCTTTCATATTTATTTACAAATCGGTATACACAATTTTTAACCAAATGAAACCCTAATCGAATCTCATCATCATGCAATCATTTCAACATCATTAATATTCATTTTAAATCAGATCTAACCCTTTTGGAACCCTAGTTCCCACGCTAGGTCTTTGTTCTTATTTTCCCTTTCTAGCCGAATAATACATAATTCACCAATAATAGTTTTAAGCCTCAATAAATCAAATAAGCATTTTTATGGTGTTATATTATGATCATATAGCCCACGAAAATTATTTACTAGACCTGGAAAAATCGCATGCATAATATCTTGAATTATTTCGATTCTAGGGTTTAATAACACATGAATTTTCATACGAATTATTTACAATGCATGGATCATTTTTATTATTTTTCTTAGATTATATACGATCAATGGAAGCTAGGAAAAATACCAGAAGATTTTTAGGACGAGTGAATAAGACCACACGAATTATTTCTTCTCGGATGGATAATCGACAAAGGAAGAATTCTCCACGACTCCAAATGGGATCAAACCACCTTGTACACAATTTTTGCATATCACATATGATATAAGGACTCCAGGAAAAATAAGAATCGAATTTTACAAAGCTTGATTTAATTGATACGAATTATACCTTTAAATTGAGCTAGCGATAGAAATAAATCCACCACAATGAATCGGGCAACAAATGGACTCCACACGATTTTTCTAGGACTCCTTGAATTGTGTTTGAACTCAGAAAAATGCCTTGGTAATTTTTATGGATCGAATGGAGGCAATGGAGATTTCTTTGTGTTTTTCTCTCTACTCGGAAATTAGGGTTAGAGATAAATGAGGTGTGGATTGATTTTTAAGAGTGAGTGCCGAGTCATAGGAGGGGAGGTTGACCAGAATTTTCGGAAATTTTGGTTAGCCAAATCACTTGATTGATTATTTCCTCATTTACTTAATTAAATGCATTTTAAAATCATAATATAGCTTAATATTATCCATTCGGCACTAATAGGGGTATTTTGGTAATTTTACCACTTGTATAAATGTTAAATGATATTGTCAAAATTATTTGGGATCATAACATGTGCAT
Source organism: Artemisia tridentata subsp. tridentata (assembly GCA_021014915.2). Classification (NCBI taxonomy): domain Eukaryota; kingdom Viridiplantae; phylum Streptophyta; class Magnoliopsida; order Asterales; family Asteraceae; genus Artemisia; species Artemisia tridentata. The sequence goes on from CP139505.1 coordinate 206,031,233, forward strand.
TGCCAGAAGTTTGGAATTTATTTGATACATTATAAGCTTTTAATTAAATTTTAAACTAGCAGGGGCATTTTGGTAATTTTACATGCTTTATAAATTTTAGGTGTTACAACTTCTTCCCCTCTAAAAAGAAAAATTTCGTCCCCGAAATTTGCAAAGAATCAGAATGAAACGAATCGGAAACAAAATAGAGACATACCAGAATTCAGAAAACAAAGTGAGGATAACTAGCTCGAATAGACTCCTCGGTCTCCCAGGTAGCTTCCCGCTCTGGGTGATTCCGCCAAAGAATCTTAACAAAGGGAATGACTTTACGTCTCATAACTCGCTCTTGGCGATCAAGAACAGCTTCCGGCTCCTCCGGAAGAGACATATCTGGCTGGATCTGATCAAAAGGGTAAGACACCACATGCAGAGGATGATAATTGTATCCCCTCAGAAGAGATACATGAAAGACGTCGTGAACATGTGATAACTGCGGAGGAAGAGCCAATCGATACGAAACTTCTCCGATACGATCCAAAATCTCAAACGGTCCGATAAATCGAGGACTGAGCTTGCCCTTAATTCCAAAACGTTTAACTCCTCGAAACGGCGAAACCTTAAGAAATACCCGATCACCAACGCTAAACTCCAAGTCACGCCTATGCTTGTCAGCATAACTCTTTTGACGAGCCCTAGCTTCCTTTAACTTCTCCCTAGCAACATCCACTTTCTCAGTAGCGATCTGAACTAACTCCGGTCCCTCAATAATGCGTTCACCAACTTCATTCCAACAAACCGGAGCCCTACATTTCCGACCATATAACATCTCGAAGGGTGCCATACGAATACTCGCGTGCCAACTGTTGTTATATGCGAACTCTACCAAACACAAATAATCGTCCCAGCTACCAGTCCACTCTAAGGCACATGCCCTCAACATGTCTTCTAAAGTCTGAATGGTCCTCTCCGACTGACCATCCGTCTGAGGGTGAAAAGCTGTACTGAACTTAAGGCGCGTATCCCATGCCTTATGCAATCCCTTCCAGAAGCGTGACGTAAACCGAGGATCCCTATCTGATATAATGGCCGTAGGCATGCCATGAAGCCTAACGATTTCCTGCTGAAATATGTCCGCCAATTTACTAACACTGTAATCCACACGAATAGGGAGGAAGTGAGCAGACTTGGTTAGTCGATCGACGACCACCCAAATCGCATCATGCTTCCTACGAGTAAGAGGTAAACCAGTCACAAAATCCATGGAAATTTCCTCCCACTTCCACTTCGGAATCTCCAATGGTTGAAGCAACCCACTAGCTCTCTGGTGTTCAATCTTAACCTGCTGGCAAGTCAAACACTTAGATACAAACGAAGCCACATCCTGTTTCATGCCACTCCACCAGAAATGTTGCTTAAGGTCCCGGTACATCTTGGTAGAACCAGGATGTATAGTGAAAGGGGAACTATGAGCCTCTGATAGAACAGCCTCCTTAAGCTCAGGATCGTTGGGAACACAGAGACGATCCTCAAACCATACTACACCGGAATCATCAACTCTAAACTCTGATTGCTTGCCGTCCTCAACATTTTGAACTATAGCCCACAGCTCACCATCCTCTTTCTGAGCTTCCTTAATTCGCAAGATCAGATTGGACTCTACCGTAAGGCTAGCCCAATAACCGCCATGACCACTAACACAAAACTCCACATCAAGAAGCTCTAAATCATGCAAAATACGAGGCTCAAACTCCAAACTCGCGATCATACCGGATTTCCTACTCAGAGCATCAGCGACCACATTCGCCTTACCGGGATGGTACTGAATATTGGCATCATAATCTTTCAGAAGCTCCAACCAACGCCTCTGCCTCATATTCAACTCTTTCTGGGTGAAGATGTATTTAAGACTCTTATGATCGGTGAAAATGTCACAAGTCTCCCCATACAAATAATGACGCCAAATCTTTAGCGCGAAAACCACAGCTGCTAACTCAAGATCATGCGTCGGATAGTTCACCTCATAAGGCTTCAGCTGCCTCGAAGCATAAGCGATAACCTTACCATGCTGCATCAAAACACATCCTAAACCTTTCTTCGATGCATCGCTATAAATCTGAAAACCGCCGGAACCCGATGGAAGAGTTAAGATAGGTGCCGACACTAACCGCTTCTTTAACTCCTCAAAACTACTCTCTCGCTCATCAGTCCAAATAAACTTCTCCCCTTTCCTCATCAATTGTGTTAAAGGCAATGCAAGACGCGAAAAGCCCTCAACAAATCTCCGATAATACCCGGCAAGCCCCAGAAAACTTCTCACTTCCGTCACATTCGTAGGTCTTGGCCATTTTGTGATAGCCTCAACCTTTGCCGGATCCATCGTGATGCCGTCTGCAGAAACTATGTGACCCAAGAAAGCCACTCGATCCAACCAAAACTCGCACTTCGAAAACTTTGCATACAATCGCTGCTGTCGAAGAATCTCCAGAACCACACTAAGATGTTGCTCGTGCTCCGCCTTCGGTTTTAGAGTACACAAGGATATCATCTATGAAGACAATGACGAACTTATCGAGAAATTCATGGAATACCCGGTTCATGAGGTCCATAAACACAGCAGGAGCATTGGTCAGACCAAAAGGCATAACCAAGAATTCATAGTGACCGTACCGAGTGCGAAAGGCCGTTTTGGGAACATCCTGCTCCCTCACCCTAAGCTGGTGATATCCAGACCTCAGATCAATTTTAGAGAAATGCCTCGCTCCTTGCAACTGATCGAATAGATCATCAATGCGGGGAAGAGGATAGCGGTTACGAATCGTAATGCGATTAAGCTCTCGATAATCGATACAAAGACGCATGCTCCCGTCTTTCTTCTTAACAAACAACACGGGAGCACCCCAAGGAGATACGCTCGGACGAATAAAACCGTTTTCCAACAGTTCTTGCAATTGCTCCTTTAATTCCTTTAACTCAATCGGTGCCATGCGGTAAGGAGCTTTAGATATGGGTTCAGCACCCGGAATCAGATCAATGCTAAACTCGACTTCCCTGACAGGAGGAATGCCAGGAAGTTCATCCGGAAATACATCGGCGAAATCGCGCACAGTACGAATACTATCAATGCTAGGAACATCAACAGAGGTATCTTTAATAGAAGCAAGAAAACCAAGACAGCCATGCGCAATCAAAGTCCGGGCTTTCATAGCCGAAATAATCTTTACAGATTTCAGAGGTTGGGAACCAGAATAAACATAATCAGGATGGTGAAGATCACCAAAGATCACCTTACGAGCATAACAATCAATGGTCGCCTTATGAGCAGCTAACCAGTCCATGCCCAGAATGATATCAAAATCAACCATATCAATGGGAAGAAGGTTCGCAGGACGAATACGATCATCGAAACGGAGAGGGCAATTAACATACTCAACATCAATAATCACATGAGTTTTCATCGGGGTAGCAATAGATATTCGGTTCATTAATTGAGTTGGGTTTACGTTTATTTTATTTGCAAGTGATGTGGATATTATGGAGTGCGTAGCACCGGTGTCAAATAAAACGAAAACAATACGATCTTCAATATACAGAAAACCCGTAATAGTACCTGAGGTGCTAGCTGCCTGGTCACGTGTCATAGAATAGACCCGGCCTGAATTAGGAGCGGTCCTAGTATCAACTTTAGGTTCACCAACATTCTTCTTAGGACAGTCCTTGACTTTGTGCGAAGTAGATCCACAAGAGAAACAACCACCAGAAGCTTTGTAACAAGGACCCGGATGCGGTTTCCCACATGTAGTACACAAAGGAGGAGGAGGTAGAGCCTGAACAGAACCTCTCTGACCAGAAGATCCCGACTGCTGATACTGCTGAGAATCCCTACGCCGGTTATTACCACCCTGACCCTGTCGGTCACTACCATACCTACCAGAATCCCGACGATCCTGGTTCCTGGAATCCTGTCGCCTATAATCACCACCTCGGTCCTGGCGACCCTGCTGCTCATGCCCATGGTCCTGACGACCTCGAAGATCCTGTCTCTGGTCCTGACGACCATGACCCCGAGAATCCTGCCTTTGGTCCTGCCGACCCCGAAAATCTACCCGGTTACCATCCCTATCACGCTTATTAGACACCCTGTCCGCATGCAACAACTCGATGTTACGCGCGGCGTCCTGAACACTAGCCACATCATCAAATGGAGTGTTAACGATCCGGTCTAACACCCATTTCTTAAGAGCCCACTTGAAGTGACGAGCCTGACGAACCGAATCCCCAGTAACCTCTGGCCCCACAAAACTAGCCAGACGTAAGAAACGCTGCATGAAATCTCCAGAAGACTCATGGTCACCCTGATGAATAGACCCGTATTCCCTCTCATACCTCAGCTGCTCTGCCATAGGAATGTACTGCTTATAAAACGCCTCAATAAAATCTGCCCACGAACAAGTCTCAGCAAAATCATCCCCTTTGGCCTGAACAAGAGCAGTCCACCAATTCTGAGCATCACCCTCTAGCTTGAATGTGGCCAAACGAGTTTTAAACTCGTCAGCACATCCCAGAACACGAAACAACTTCTCGACGTGCGTAATCCAATCCTCCGCCTCATGGGGAGTAACAACGGACCTGAACGTGAGAGGCTTTAGCTTATTAAACCTCTCGATCCACACGTAGATACCAGCCGGAGGAGCAGCGGGTGGAGCAGTGGGTTGAGCATCACCACCACCACCACCTCCAGAAGGACCAGCCCCATTCCTGATATTATTGGTGACCTCAGTCACCACTCGCGGAAGAGCAGCAGCCACAAGCAGCGGCTATCATCTCTTCAAAGTTGGGGCCATCATCCCCATTAGAGTACTGAGTAAAGCGAGTGTTCACCATCTGAATGATCATGAAAAGAGTTAGCAAACATAAGGGAAAAATAAGCACGAAATGGAAGACGAAACAGAAACCTATGCCTACCCAAAGCCTCACCAGTCAAAACTTAAAACTTAAGGGTCAAATCCTATGGTCCACATGTTTCACAGGCCAAAGCTTATGTACGACAGGTCGCAACCTGGGCTCTGATACCATAATTGTAACACCCCAACCCGACAAGGGTAGAAGCATCACATTATGGTGACAAATCAAAGCATACATACATATTCACAGCGGAAGCCAATAAACATAATCATGAAATGAACCAAGTCAACACGACTGGAATTCAATACATAAGTCTCAAATGAAAGGAAGAAATAATCCCAAGGAAATACATAACGAAATAGATCCAATATCCAAAAGCTGAAATAAAATGGTAAGACTAGGGTAGGACATCATCTAAGGCAAAAGCTCCTCTAACTCTCATCCCAAGCATAAATCCATCTCCCAGCTAGATACCTGCCGCACACGGGAAAAGAAAACGTGCGGCTGAGCTTACAAAGCTCAGTGAACAGATACATAATACAACAAAGATAATGAAACAGAAACATAATGAAGCACTGGGAAATATCATAAGGTATAAATCAGAATCAAATGGATAAAAGAGAAGAAATAGGATAGTCATCTACCACGAGCCCAGAAACATATCATATCATATCATACTCATCATCATACACATGCAGAGGGGATACCTCTTAGGCAACAGATAATATGAGGGGTGACCTCATGTATCAAATGGAGTGATCAGCTCCCAGATAAATTGTGAAAGGCGTGTATTGCACACAGCACCAGTCACCAGACAAATCATATCATAACATATACATTAAATCCACTAAACAGATCAGATCTAGATTGCAATCCATACGCCCCCCAGAAACATATATATAATCATAATCAAAGTAATGCGCATATCATAATCAGAATGGGGACGGTGTGAGGAATCACTCACCCACACATGAGTCATGCCAGTGGTGCATCACAGACACGGCCAGGTTACCTTCCTGGCTAGGTAACAGAAAAGTGGCTCGGGTATCAAACTAAGAGTCATATCATATCATATCAGATGTGTCAGATCATAAGGTTCATCATAATAGGTTCATAACAGAGGGTTCATATCAAAGGTTCAGAACTAGTGTCAAAGGTCCAAATCAAAGGTTCAACAGATCAAGGTTCATAAGCAAAGGATCATAAACAAATGGGGTTCATAGCAATGGCTTGGGGAAAACTTAACAGAATCATAAGTCAACATCACTGTATAGAACCCTTACAGAACAAGGGCAGAGTATCCGTACCTTATGACGAAAGCAAATATAGAAACAAGCACAGAAATGAGGGGAAAGCTCAAAGTCTCTCCTTCTTCACACCTAAAGGAGTAGAAGGGATTACAAATCATTCTTATTTAACCATCTTTCCATTTTAAGTAACTTTCCCTTTTTAGTAAGTTTCCACTTTTAGAAAGTTTCCATAATTAGAAAGTTTCCACTTTTAGAAATATTTAGTACATAGCTTAATTTGATCAACATTTGCTGGAGACAAAGTATCTTTATCATATTTACACCTTTGATCCTCAGGTTTTCATAATTTACATTTTACACCCCTTAGTTACAAAAGTTACACTTTAACCCTTCAATTATTCATAGTTACACATTAGCCCCTTATTTTATCAAAATTCTCTCCATGAACACTTATTTTATCATGTTGTAAGAAAGTATCCACAATTATTCATGATTCACACCTTTAGTCCCTCTAGATATCAAAATTACATATTCAGTCCTTAAACTTACAATTTCAACCTTTAATTACCAATGTTACATGTCAAGCCATTAAGTTATCAAAATGACACATAATTCCCTGAATATATTTATTTATTCGAAACAGCCCCAAGTTTCTAGAAATTACAAGTTTGGTCCCTCTATTTTAATAAAGTTACATATTAAGTCCTTAGAATTTACATTTAAATCATTAATTAATAATAATTACACATTAGCCCAAATAAATATCCAAATTTCTACCTTAGTCCCTGAATATCATTCATAACACAAGTCGACCTCCACTTTTCAGAAATTACATGTTTAGTCCTTGTATTTATTAATTTTCTAATTCGATATAACAATTTCAACTTAATTCATTTTCTCACAAATTTTACATATAGGCCCTTCATTTTATAATTTTTACAAGTCACACATGATTTATAGAACACGACAAAAATAGCCCATGAGTTTCATTATTGGCAAAACACACCCTTTCATATTTATTTACAAATCGGTATACACAATTTTTAACCAAATGAAACCCTAATCGAATCTCATCATCATGCAATCATTTCAACATCATTAATATTCATTTTAAATCAGATCTAACCCTTTTGGAACCCTAGTTCCCACGCTAGGTCTTTGTTCTTATTTTCCCTTTCTAGCCGAATAATACATAATTCACCAATAATAGTTTTAAGCCTCAATAAATCAAATAAGCATTTTTATGGTGTTATATTATGATCATATAGCCCACGAAAAATTATTTACTAGACCTGGAAAAATCGCATGCATAATATCTTGAATTATTTCGATTCTAGGGTTTAATAACACATGAATTTTCATACGAATTATTTACAATGCATGGATCATTTTTATTATTTTTCTTAGATTATATACGATCAATGGAAGCTAGGAAAAATACCAGAAGATTTTTAGGACGAGTGAATAAGACCACACGAATTATTTCTTCTCGGATGGATAATCGACAAAGGAAGAATTCTCCACGACTCCAAATGGGATCAAACCACCTTGTACACAATTTTCGCATATCACATATGATATAAGGACTCCAGGAAAAATAAGAATCGAATTTTACAAAGCTTGATTTAATTGATACGAATTATACCTTTAAATTGAGCTAGCGATAGAAATAAATCCACCACAATGAATCGGGCAACAAATGGACTCCACACGATTTTTCTAGGACTCCTTGAATTGTGTTTGAACTCAGAAAAATGCCTTGGTAATTTTTATGGATCGAATGGAGGCAATGGAGATTTCTTTGTGTTTTTCTCTCTACTCGGAAATTAGGGTTAGAGATAAATGAGGTGTGGATTGATTTTTAAGAGTGAGTGCCGAGTCATAGGAGGGGAGGTTGACCAGAATTTTTGGAAATTTTGGTTAGCCAAATCACTTGATTGATTATTTCCTCATTTACTTAATTAAATGCATTTTAAAATCATAATATAGCTTAATATTATCCATTCGGCACTAATAGGGGTATTTTGGTAATTTTACCACTTGTATAAATGTTAAATGATATTGTCAAAATTATTTGGGATCATAACATGTGCATTGCCAGAAGTTTGGAATTTATTTGATACATTATAAGCTTTTAATTAAATTTTAAACTAGCAGGGGCATTTTGGTAATTTTACATGCTTTATAAATTTTAGGTGTTACAGATCAACAAGGAAGTAGTCGCCATTATTAAGATGTGGGTAATTAGCCATAACCCAACGGAAGAGACGAGTAAGCAACATACCGTATGGCATGAGCTTATCAGACCGACTATGAATGTTTGCCATATTGTATGCGAGGTTGTATGGCTCCTCGTTACTAAGGCAATAGAGCATGTGGGCTAGACTTGTCGGAACATGATCCCGGTTACCCGCACGACACAAGACATTTTCACGCAGAAGGAGTTCCCAATTTTTGAGATCGGGAAGAATCTCTTTTAGATAGATTCGGTTTGGGTCGAGGTGGACTATGGAATCATCACATTTTTTGTACGTGTTGGCGACTCGAGGGATTTGGACATGTTGCTTTATGCTTTGAAGGTCGGAAATTTCGGTAAGATATAAACCTTGACTTTCAAGATGATAGTGAAGGGACTCTAAGGAATGGTCTTCTGTGTAGGCACATTGACCATAGAAAGGAACACCTAGAATGTCACCGAGTTCAGTGATGGACAAAATGATATGTTCATTTTGAATCCAAAAATCTAGGATGACATTACCCTCAAGTTCATTGAAGGTACGAACACGGCTATAGAATTCGAGGATGAAACGAGGACAAATTTGATTATTATAAATAATCAAAGTGGATAGTGGGAAAGCATACATTTATGCCATTCAAAGGAGCAAAGTAAGCATCGACTACACGACCTTCGTCTATGTATCGATGTTGGAATTTAAGAAGATAAGCTTTTTGCTCATCAGGAATGTTTGGATCATCGATTAGTGAAGGGATGTAGGATTTGTTGTCTTGGTAATCGTTACGAGGCATTGTTACCTACAAAAATATATAAGTATGTATATGTTAACTTATGTATTTTGATGATCACATTTCTAGTGTATGTGCCTAAATGCAAACAATGTGGAAGTGCGATAATCTCGACTCTAAAACAAAAATAATGAGATTACCCAAACGCTCCTAACTTCACTTTTGCTCAATCAAATATGTCGAAGAATACATATTAGTTATGTAATTCGATCAATATTTGTGAGATCATGTATGCATGCAAAAACGTTTTTAGTTTGCAGCAACAATGCACGAAAAATGTTTCATGATCCTAGATGTGTGAAATTTTCTGAAAACAATGGAATTGGGGTGTTTGGCAAATGCGACAATTTGGCGCCAAAAATATTAAAGTTGAAAAGCTTAAATGTTAATGACTCCTAATCCAATTTCAAGTATCTTAGACATGATTCCACTAAAAAAATATTTAATCTAATTCCAATATAAATAGTGAAATTCGGACTAATATATATGATGTAAGTGGGTTTATGCAAATCCTATGATTAGGGAATCATGTAAGTTATACATTGTCTAATCCTAGTCCTAATTGCATAAAAATTCAACCAAAACTGAAAAACCCAAATTCGATTTTATGCATAAGAACAAACCTTAGACTCAAATTAGAAAGAAATAAAAGTTAATTTACTTACAATTGATGTTGTAGTGATCGATATTCTTTAAATGCAATGAATCGATCTTGATTGACAAGAGTGTAGTTGGATTAGGGTGTGATATTCAGTTTTGACAGCAAAAAGGAAGTTTGTGTTTTGTTTTGAATGAGTATGCGAAGTGAAAGAGGAAGAAAAACAAGTTTATCAGACGCACGGTACCACGGTACCACTAATGTTTAGTGGTGTCGTGCCACTTTAGTGGAGCCGTGCACTTCTGAAACTGATTTTTGCCCCATTTTGATTTTTGACGAATTATTCTTACTTAATTAGTAAGACTTTTTGACGCGAGGGAAGAGTTTATACCTAATAAACTCTTTTAACAGAAACGACTAGGCTAGACGACAAGAGATGACTTTAATATTTCCGAGGAAATATATAGAAAGTCGTGAGACGAGACATAAGATATTTGGTCAAGTCAATTTGCACCTCGGTTGTTGCACTTCATAGGAATTTCGTTGAGATGGATGTCGCACGCGATTAGAGCTTGTTTCATCCATAGTGCTTGTTGTCATGCCTTTTCGGCGCTTGCGTATTCGGCTTCGGTCGTGGAGATAGTAAGAGTCGTTTGTTTCTTGGAGAACCAAGAAGTTTGACAACAACTCATGACGGTACAACCATCACTCTTACTTTTTCGATCCACATTATCTCTCGCATTATCAGAGTTGGTATAGACAATAGTTTCTACACCAATCCCCTTGAGATAGTACACTCCCAAGTGTATAGTGCCTTTAATGGATCAGAAGATACACTTAACCGCTTCAAGATAAGAAGTTCTGGGATCCTTCTTAGAAGCGAGCACAGAGGCAGACACTAGACATGATATTGGGCCTACTTGCCGTTAGGTAGAGTAAACTACCTATCAAGCCCTTAAACTTAGTACTATCCGCGTACTCACCTTCATCGTCTCTTGTGAGATTCGTCTCCGCGGACATAGGCGTTTTCATCGATTAAGATTGTTCTAATCTAAATATCTTATATATATATATATATATATATATATATATATATATATATATATATATATATATATATATATATATATATATATAATATATATATATATATATATATATATATATATATATATTATATATTAGTATACTTAGATTTAAGAAGATACTATCTTCAAGTAATATTATATGAGGGCTAGGGAAGAAACTTAATCCACTCATCATGCTCATCTCAAACTTGTCACGCATGATCTTTGAACGATCATTGCACATTTCTGGACAAGTTGAGTCTGATATAATTGTTGTCAACAAATATTTGAGCAATGATGAGATGTAAATTTTGTTTCATTATGAAAAGTGTGTTGTCAACCATTCATATGGTATATTCATGTTTAAGTAAGAAAGCGTTTAATATGTCGTACCAAGCTTAGGAGGCTTGTTTAAGATCATAGAGTGCTTTCTCGAGTTTATAAAAATGATATGGTTTTTATGGATCAACAAAACCTGGAGGTTGTACTACATATACCTCCTTTTTGACAAAACCATTTGGGGATGCACTTTTCACGTCCATTATGTTAGTGCTCACTAAGTTAGATTCTAAGAACACTACATGCTCAATATATCTAATAGTAAGGAGGCTTTGAGAAAGCGTACCTTAGCCAGAGGTTTTGCTTTAAACTTAAAAACGTGACTCAACCTTTCTTGTATGCTAAGTAATATGAGACAAGACTTGATTTTCCGTCATGAGATTAGTGCAATCACTAATCATACTCCATTCGTCGGACTCCAAGTCGATTCTCAATTATATCTATCTAGCAAGACAGAAACTCAAATATTTGGTCCCCAATATCTCATGGGTCCAAAGTTGTTAGTGTTAAACATCCCATGCATTTCTTGCATTTGGCTTGGATGTTGGAATGGAGGACAAATTTCCCATGGTAAGTAACTTTGTAGTTGACAGTTATTCCAAGTTACGGGATAGTTACTTGGATAACTTTGTCTTCTAAAGTTACCTCTCGACAGAGGAGTTCTTGACCGAGGTTTAGACACATTTGTTTTTCTAGGTGGAGGAGTCTTTGATCTAGTATCGGGTTTTACAAAACCAAGCCCGGGGGTTGACAAATGTTTGTAAAAACTTTTGACTTCCTTTTTACTAGTAATAGGTACTTCGACATTATTAAATACTATGTGACTCGGTTTAGGACTTAAGTTATTTTTTAAAATTGACCCTGTTTTGAATTTAGCACCAGATGGTACCACGGTACCACTAATTTTAGTGGTGTCGTCTGTACCTTTAGTGGTACCGTCCTCTGCTATTTCAGATTCTCCAGACTTTACAAATTTTACTTGTTTAGTATCACTTGTAGAAGCTTTGTTTGGGTCAAATCCTAAGTCCGCTCCGGCATGTTCACTATACCTAACATTTTCAAGCATATCATTAAGTGTCTTTGTTCCTTTTTCAAACTTAATGATCCTTAAAGTGTTTTCTTTGAGTTTTTCATTTTCTACTCGAAGACAAATGCATGGCCTACATCCAACATCTACTTCTTTATTTTTCTCAAGTCTTTTTACTTGTTCTTTTAGTTCTAAAATTTGCACTTCGAGTTCATGCAATTTTACTTTTAGTGTTTTGTTTCTACTCATGATTTTAGAACTTACTTCACATAGTTTATTATATTCATCATATAGTCTATTATCATCTATTGACGAATTATCATCACTATAGTAAGAAGAGTCAAAATGTACCTCATTTGAAGCTTGAGCCATAAAACATATTTCGTCGTTGGGCTTCTTCTCTTCTTCTTCACCGCTATCACTCCAAGAGCCTCCTATGAAAGCTCTTTGGTTGTTGGTTCTCGGTGGTTTAGGAAATTCTCCTATGAGATGATTTGTATCTCCACATCTAAAACATTTCCTATCACTCTTTCCTTTCTTCTCATCTCGGTTCTTTTGTGATGACTTCTTTTCATCACGAGGTTGTCTAACGAACCTACCTCTTCTCCTAAACAACTTCTTAAAATCTCTAACGGCTAGTGCATATTCTTCGTCTTCACTATCGGAATCCGAACTTTCCTCATCACTAGACTCTTTTTTGGCTTTCAACGCTAGAGATCTAACTCTCTCGCTTTTGCCTTTGACTATGTCGGAGTCTTTCTTGATTATCATTTCATGAACCTTCAAGTTTCCTATTAGTTCATCAAGTGATAATGTCGCCAAGTTCTTTGACTCTTCAATGGCGGTGACCTTTGCTCTCCATTTGGGATGTATAACCCTAAGAAACTTCCTAACATAGTTCTTGCTAGAATAACCTTCATCAAGAGCTTTAAGACTAGTAATAATAGTATTAAATCTAACAAAAACATTATCAATAGATTCATCTTCCAGAATGGAAACTTGTTCATATTGTTGTACAAGAAGATCTATTTTGTTCTTTTTGACTTGATTATTACCTTGGTGAGTGACTAACAAAGTTTTCCAAATTTGTTTTGTCGTATTACACATAAAAATTCTTTCAAAATCCTTTTTCGGAAAAGCATTATAAATCATCATTTTAGCCTCATCATTTTTGGCTAATTTTCTTTTAATGTTATCACTTTGTTTATTGTAAGGAACTATTTCATCCCTTTTAGTTTCCGGATTTTTTTCAATCGGTTGAAAGTCACCCTCGGTAATAATATGCCAAAGATCAATGTCTTTTGATTTCACATACGTTTCGAATCTTATTTTCCAATATATAAAACAATCGATTTCAAAAAGTGGTGGTCTTTGCATAGATTTCCCTTCTTGATATTTGTCGTAATCCATTGATCGATTCAAGTTTTAAAATACAATTTATTTTAAAATCTTGCCTGACGTGGCTCTGGTACCAATTGTGGAAAACTAGAAAGGGGGTTGAATAGTTTTACCAGTTTTTAATTGGTTTTAAAAACTTTACTTGTGAAAAACTTTGATTCGATTCTTTTGTGAAATCAATCAACACCAATATGAACACTAAACAATACTAACTAATATAAACAATAAATATAAAGAAATGAGATGGAAAGATCAAACCGGGACAAAGAGATTTATAGTGATTCGGTCACGAAGCTCTTCTTCGCCCTACTCCACTCCCCGAGTACCACACTCGAGAGTTCTAAGCACTATGTCAACAAAGCTCCCTTCAGGCGGAGAAAACCGTACAACGTCGCTTATCCTTATTTCCGACACTAAGCTAAATGTCGAGTACTAATCTTAGCTAGTACCAATCTACCACGATCCACACGATCCTTACTACTTCACACAATCAACACACTTGACTCGATCTACCCTTGATCCACTTGATCAACACACAAGCCCACAAGCTACAAGAGATCTCCAAGATCTTAACAAGATCACAATTGTAACATCCCGTAAATTTCCCTTTCATTTGTAAATAGTAAACGAAGACTAATCTATCGTCACTGTTTACTTAACCGTTTTTACGGACTATTTATTTTTTTTTTTGCTTTCATTCAACATTATTACTAAACGGGACGTTGTATCGCAGTTCACATTCTTTGTATCAAACTCATACACGTAGCCCGACATTCCAATTTGGCCCAATCTCTTTTAAAATTATTTAGAAATCGACTATAGTACCCTTACTTTGGATCAATATCTTTGAAATCCTTTTAACAACATCATACAAACTTTATATAGATCAATTCATCATTCAACATAGAATCGATATTCACGAAATACTAAACCTTATACGAACGTATAACGGTAATAAAAACATCCAAGCTTAGCTCGACCTCCAATTATCTCAACTCGACTCAAAAATATATTTTGTCTAGTGAATTTATTCGTTCGACCTCCCAACACCTCCAAACGAGTCTCATTGATCTTTAGTCACGTTACCATGTTAGCTTGACCCATGGAAGACACCAACGAGCCAAATAAATCAACCCTTAAACTCATTTTGTCTTCTTTCTTTTGGTTGAGAGCGCCGGCCAAAAGCAATCATGAATCATCATCATTAAACTCACTTACACACTCAACACCCCATACTCTTGACTTTTCCCACTCCAAGATCACTTACATACTCCACCTCAAGTCACATGGTTCCCTTTTGAAACATGCAAATCAAACCGGCCTTGTTATATTTCTTTGTTTTGTTTCCTTCTTTGTAATCGACTCCAAGACAAACAACAAAACCAAAAGACCATGTTACTTCTTACACTCCCCTTACCACACTCAACTTACTGCACTCTTTAACTCAACACTCCAAGTAACCATCATTTCAAATATGACATGCACTAAAGTGCAAAATGTGTTATAAAAAGGACCCAAGCAAAACCTCATGCGTACATGCAATCTCACATACAAATTCACCTTCCAAATATATTTCTAAGTCTTTCTACATAGCTGTGAACGAGGAAGCTTAGCCATTTAATCCTAGCTCAAGTCGTGATACAAGGAAACCAAGTTATGTTATAGTATATTGGTTGGGTCGTGATTCGAGTCGCACAAGTCATTCGTCAAACACCAACTTCTATGTCGTGTTTTACCCACCCCATATTGCTTCATCCCACACTCAAAACCACATCACAGTCACTCAAACACGACCATTCTGATCCCAGAAACCCTCAAGAGAAGTAGAACCAAGTCTTGTTTAGGAGTTAGGAGTTTCAAAAGAGTTTGGCTTTCATTTCGAAGCTCTTTGTATCGAGATCACCCTAAACCTTTTCTGTAAGTCTTTACTTACTCTCACTCTCTTTATTCCTGTAATTTACTCATACTAATAAGTTTAAAACAACACTTAAGTAGTAGACGTGCAATTCATTTTCTTTCTGTCTTAACGAGTACAAACACACCCATAAACTTTCGATCGACATGTTAAAACTAATCAAATAACCTAAACATGGTTAAGGAATAACCTACATGTACTTAATAACATGTTACTAAGCTCAAAACGTTGGTTTATAAGTTTAAAATTCAGAAACGAAATCATTTTTCATAACTGTTGCATATCGAGCAACAGTTCTGAGTGACCAACTTTAGCCATTTATTTTACCTATCAAACGAGCTCCAAAAATTCTGAAACTTGGTGAACTTAAAGTCCTTCCAGCATAGATTACAAAGGATCAAAAACATTTCGAAAACATCCAAAGGCCAAGCTTTTATTCGATGTTCTTTTGGGCTGTTCGCCCACTGTAACGAAAGAAAAACTGAAGATAATTCGAGCTTAAAAGCTCGAATTATAAGCTAATAAGCTGTCAAAAATGATGTTTGCAAACTTATTTTATCATACATAAAAGAGTCGTAGCAAGTCGTGTTTTTTTTTCTAAGCTCAAAACGCATTGAAAAAGAAATAAGGACTAGAAATGTTACGATTTTCATGCACAAAGGTATATATTGTAAATTTTTGTAAAATTCTAATTTGAGGGACTAAAAATGTAATTTCTTGGAGATTATAAGTCAATAAGGGCTGTTTTTGTCAACTATTAAAATATAAGGGTAAAAGTGTAACATTTTATAGATTGTTTCGGGAACATGTTTTAACGCTTTAAACGGCTCGAGTTTACTTTATAAAACTTGTCTATATGAAATATATATCGTTAACGAACGAACAAACGAAAACATATACGATAGCCATACTTAAATACATAACAGACAAGTTATATAGTATATAACTTTGTTTTCGAACTTTAAGCCTTTTACCACGCAAACCACCTTTGCTACAAAACCATTTTTGGCATCCAACATCGTTTCAAATCATTATCTACGATAAGTCGAACTTATCTCAGACTTCCATATTATCCAGGTTGTCTTTTGGAGCCATTCCCATTCTACTTCTGACATTACTTTACTCTGTCTACCATTCCACTAAGGTGAGTTTCATAGCCCCTATTTTTATACGTTTATAAACTCTTTGGGGGAGATACATGCTTAAACTACTTGCTTTTACTTTAACAAGCACTTTTACATACTACTGTGAGTCATGGCCCCACTTTTACTCGTTATAATTGTTTTATAAATGCTTTGGGGGAGATACATGCTTTATACTTTTACAAGTACTCTTATCTATATACATGTTACTGTGAGTTCCATAGACCACTCTTTTACCTATTTTGAATTACTTTTGGGGGAAAAACATGCTTGTACTCCATATAAACTTTACTAGTTTACCTTAACATTATACTCAGTTGATAAACCACTCTACTTGTTATTGAAACGTAATACTTGCTTTTACTTACAAGGGCACTATAAACTTTTACGGATTACTATGAACTTATGAATCCACTTTTATACGCTTTTATAATCTCATGGAGAGGTACCTACTATAAACATGATCACAAGTAATTTTCAACTATATGCTATACCTGATTCACTATTGCCTAAGTTTACCTTTATTGCCATGTTCGAAGTCCCTCTTATCATGAACCTTAATCGCTTACGAGTGAACGTAAATAATTGTGAATAGATCTATTTGGGACTGACAATCCCGTTTGGTCTTGCCAGGACGGGCCACCAAACGCACTTTATTTAAACCCACCTATAGGTTATTGGCAAATACCTATCCCGAGGGCCACGAGTATTTTACATCATTCTTGATGCCAGTTAAACGTTGAGTGTCATGAGGCTTAGAGCAATAGAACGATACTGTAGTCATGATACAGTATTGCCATTATTTTATTAATGTTTGTAGTCATTGCAGATATTACCTAAACTTAGAACTTGTGTTCACTACATAGCAGGAAATCACTACTTGGCAACGAACTATTTTGTGTTGACCCGGTTAGGGCTAACAAATGAACTATGGGTATATAACAACGTAATCTACTACTTATTTTATCAATAATTGTATGTAATACAATTATTACCTAAACTTGGAACTATTGAAAACCAACTGATTTTATGCAAACTCTATGGATTTACTCACACTTTGATTTTTGACAATCAACTGGTTTAACTATAAATACTATGGTATTACTCACTCTTTGACTTCGATAATCAACTGTTTATTTACAACTGCTATGGACTCACAAACTCTTTGATTTTGGAAATCATCCATTCTACTTATAAACTCTATGAACTCACCAACCTTTATGTTGACGCTTTTAACATGTGTTTATCTCAGGTCCATAATAAGCAAGGATGGCACGGAGGAGCACGGATACTTATGAAGGCTATAAATTTTACTATCATTCGAAGACCTATTTAATAAACTTTGAAACCACTGGGACCTCATTTTGTAAACTATGATATTCGAATGATAAATCTTTTAAAACGACTAAATTGGTGATCGTTTTCTACTATTCAACTGTTGTGCCATGAAGTAACACCCAATTTGATTTCCGTTGCGTATCACGAAATTGGGGGTGTTACAACAATGATCAACTTTCACTTGACTCGATCTACCCGATCTACCCTTGATCCACTTGATCAACTCACATGCTCACAATCTACAAGAGATCTCCAAGATCTCGATAAGATCACAATGATCTATTCTCACAAACTACTCAAAAGAAAATCAACTTGATGTATGCTAGGATACAACAAGTATGTAACAAGTGTTACAAGTGCACTAACTAAAACTACAACACTTTGTATCTTCTTTGATACCTTGTGTTCTTCCCTTGCACTAGTAGAGGAATGAAGGTGATCACTTGATTGGATGATTGGATCACTCTTTAAACAAAAGAAAACTAAACTAAATCATCAAGAAGAAAAAATGTGATAAGAGTTTTAAACTCAGAAAGTTGTGTGTGAAAAAGGATGCCCAAAAACTGTGAAGAGGGCTGGTATTTATAGGCAGAAGAAATCTGATTGTTATAAGGACACGGTACCACTAAATTTAGTAGTACCGTGGTACTGTGCCAGACAAGGACGCTCCAATTTTTGTTTTTAGTTGTGAAAGTTTATTTGGGGAAGTTTGGAGCTGATTTTGGGGGGGAAAATAGTTGTTATGATTTTTAAACTTATTTTTCCAATAAAACATTTCTTTATAATTCAAAAATAACTTGTAAGGTATATTTTTGAAAAAATGTTTTGTTACATTAAAAATGTGAAGTTTGAAACACAAATTCACTTCTTTGATCATTTGTCAAGTTGTAAATTTGTTTGTTCATACCTAGAGTGATATACGTAGAAACGGGATATTTCGAATAAAAACTTGTTTACGTTAATTTTAACGTAATGTGTTTTCACATTTTGTTATCATCAAAACATGAAATTATCGAAAGATATAAATAACGTATTTAGAACATTATTTGCATCAACAGGTTGCGACAACAGTTTTACACTTAGTGTCGCAACTGATGCCTTGCGATAGCACATTTCCTAAATGTGTTGCGATAGTTTGCTATCACAACTTTTCTTTGCGACAGCTCATTACTAAACTTGTTGCGATAGCAATTTACTATCACAACATTGGTTTGCGATACCTGTTTTATCTTGTTTGCGATAGTTGATTATGTTTGACCATGTTTGTGATACCAAATCCTGCGATAGCAGATTTTGCGAAACTTTGTTACCCACCTTTTCTAAACGTTACTCTGCCCAAATTTTTAAAAATCTTTGCAAAACTTTTATAAGTTTTATACTTTTATAAAGTTTAACAAACATTTTAACAAATTTTAGCAAAGTTACATTTGTGATCAAACGTTCTTTTCTAAAATAGTCCAAACTTGTTCAAAACTTCAAATTATTTTCGAAAATAACTTTTCAAAAACCAAAAAGTTCAACAATGAGCCAAATTTTTTGTAACACAAATGTGATTCTCAATTTTTTAAATTCATTTCAAGGAGGATCAAATTTTTATAAAAAGGAGAATTTTAAATATTGAGACATAAATATGTAACACCCCTAAATTACCGCAGCGGAACAGTAGAGTCAAGGGGGTTTTACTTCATAATATAGATCAAGGTATAGAAAACGACCTCTAAATGAGACGTTTTAAAATGTTACCATTCGAATTATTAAAATCAGAGTTATGACAAGAAATCCAAAGTATAAAGTTATATAGATGTTTCGAATGGTAAAAGATAATGATATGAGTCTCCAAATATGCAATTGACTCTAGAATCCATGCATCCACTATCGCCTTAATAACCTGAGATAAACATGCTAAAAAGTGTCTGCCAAAGGATGGTGAGTTCATAAAGTTTAGTTTAAAATGTAAAGTATTTGAATAAAGAATTCCCCGCAAAGGCATTGTAAATCCACTCAGTCCCAAGTCCTGCCCATACAAGACTTACAACCTGTGTGTCTACAACCCACTGCTAACATAGAATGAATAGTACAAGTACATAGAACATAAATGTATAGTCTCAATAGTAAAGTATTAGGGTTTCCACAGAAAAGGCATTGTAAATCCATTCAGTCCCAAGCCCCGCCCATACAAGACTTGCAACCTATGTGTTTACAACCCACTGCTAACATAATATGAATAGTATAATACAGATGTGTATAGAAATACGTATCAATGTATGACTAGGACAAGTACAGATGTGTATAGAAATACGTATCAATGTATGAATATGACAAGTACAGATGTGTATAGAAATACATATCAATGTATGAATATGACAGATGAGTATATAATTACATATCAATGTCATAAGTATTTTGGATAAACGAGTAAAGTAATGTAAACATGTTAACAATGCATAATGTATAAGAGAACAGATATGTACTCCCTCCGTCTCAATTTATTTGTCAGGGGAGAGAAAACACAAAGTTTAATAAAAGTGGGGCCACTTTAATTTTCAACCACTAAAATGGAATATTCCTCATTTAGATTCTCTAGTTTTTACTAAATAAGGAAAGTGGACAATTAATTTGAGACATCCATAAAAGGAAATATAGACAATTAAATTGAGACGGAGGGAGTATATAAATACGAATCATGTAATAAGTATTTTGAGTACTTGAAAAAGTAAATAAGGATAGTTTGAGCATGTATCTCCCCCAAAGAGTTGTTAAACAATTTAATGATAGAAATGGTGGGGCTATGACTCACAGTAATATATAAAAGTTTAGAATACTTGTAAAACTAATTGAAAGTAGTTAAGCATGTATCTCCCCCCCCCAAAGAGTTAAAACGAGTATAAAAGAGTAGGGGCTACGACTCACCTTAGCTGTAAGGTCAAAGTATTTTGATGTCATGTCAATAGTATCACGGGAACGGCTCCAACACACAACCTGAATAATAGGGAAGTCTGAGATTTTGATTGTTTTAATATTGACTTGATGTGAATAATGATCGTGAACGAATATCGGATAACGAATCGGTTCGTGATGAAAATGATTTGATATGCTTAAAATGCTTAAACTTCAACAATAATATTATATATAATATTATCTTGTTTTTATGTTTTTGATTTCACAGTTATCGTTTCCTCGAAAGTCGTTGAATTAATACGTTAAGTTATTCGTTAAAGTTCGTTATATAAATATAACCGTAACGAAAATAAATATACTGAAACAAATGACAAAATGCATATGAAATGAGTAAAACATGAAATAGAAATGATCATAAATAATGTTACTGTTCAGCCCTTGGTCTTTTACAGAATTTACATTTTTTACCCTAACGGTGTAAGTTTTGCACCGTTAGTCCTCGGTTACATTTTTAGTCCAAAAGGGTTAAATATTATATTTTAAGACTTGTAGTTACTGTTTTGACCTTTTCTACCCATATTTTACAGAAGTGACAGTTTTGAACATAGCTTGATAAAGTTGGCAGTTTTAGTCCCTAAGGTTGAAATAGTTTGCAAATTTAGTCCAAAAATCACAAAAAAATGGGAAAAGATTTCTGAAAGTTTTTATGACTTTATAAAGTTTATTTCAACTTATATACACTGCTTATTTCACAAAATTGCTTATTTTCTGTTAAATGGGCTTTTTAACGAAATAAAACAAAAGCCCATTAATCAATTTCGATCCGAGGGGTTCTAGGAACTATTGGGCCTTGACTTGGGCTTGTTTAATGAGTCTAAAAATAAAATCAAACTGCTTATTACATAGCTTATTCGCATTTGCTTAATGGGCCGGTTGTTTGCTTAAAGCCCACTCGAAAGTTTAATAGAGTTTTCTAAGTATAACGAGTAGCGATAGGATTGAGCTTATTAGAGGGCTTATATGAGCTTGTGAGGGGAATCACCAAACAACAATTTATTAGTTGGTCATGTATAGAATCGAGATGAGCAATAAAAACAATAGGTCGTGACCATGGTTTTGATTATATTTAAGTTGCTTATGGGTCGACCGGGATAAGATAATATAACAATTTAAGACTTAAATTAAATTCATACGATTCGATATAGGTTAAAAATAGAGTTCGATATGCATGTAAATGATCATGTAATGTACGAATAATAATGTAAACGCGATTCCTAGCCTTCCATCATAGGAGGCAATGCTTTAGAACGTAAAATAAATATAACGCGTACGTATGAATTAAAAAGTAAATACGATCGAAACAAAATAAGAAATGATGCATGCTAAATCTGGATCGATATGAAGAGTTATGAAATGTATTAGAGTCACTTACAATCCTTATAAGAGAGGGTGTTATATGTTTAAAGGACTAGAACAAAGGATAATGTTTGTAGTTTGCTTAGAACCGATTCGCTAGAACTCTAATCTCTTGGAATTATGCTCGAATGAAATGGAAATACTTCTGTTCTTCCCGAGGGGCTCGTATATGAGAGAAACTTTGGAATTTTTAAGTGTAAGAGGATGAATGTGCATGTAACGTATATATATTTAGAGATGTATGCATGTTGTCGATTTAAGAATGGCAAGTGGATATGTTATATTCGATTGCCATTGGATTTAAGGGGACAAGATATTCCATTTGGTGTCAGTAGTAAATATGAGGAATTCATGAATCGAACATAATGCATTTAAAATTATCCACTTGGTGTTTCCTTGATGTCTAGCGTTCATATGCACGTATATGGTTTTAAGTAGTTTTTAAATTGGCAAGTGGTATTCTTCATATTCGAATGGCAGTAGATTTAAGATAGGATGAGTGTGTTTACGTATGTATGTATAATAGGTGCATGCATGTATGTCTCTAATATGGATATTGTAAACTAATGCAACTTGTATACTATATTCGATTTGCAGAATTTGTGAGGGGACAACATATCTTAATTTGGTCAGTAGCTAGGATAGGATAGAATGCATGAGATAATTGTATGAGATATTTATATATATATATATATATATATATATATATATTTATATATATATATATATATATATATATATATATATATAGTATACGTATAAGTATGTATATAGTATAGTTTTAATATGCAAGTTGTTATAGTTGTTTGAACCCAGTTAGCTTTGGGTCTCGTTTTCTTAGCAAATGTTTGATTCAAATAACGAGGTTTGTCATTACTATATCTCGAGAGTATAAGGATTTGTACCATGTAAAATTATGTGTAATTTGTATGTCGAAATTTGAATTAAAAGGCGCCAAGTAAATGAGATTTGAGTCGAAGGGAATAAAAGAAAGAATTGAAACTTATTAATATTGGGTTGGGCCATGAATAGTAATAGGCTAAAAATAGAATTAAGGGTCCGTTTGGTGATTATTGAATATGTTTGATCCGTCGTGGTCCGCGTGTGAGCTCGTTCCATAGTACCATGAAAAATGTAACAATGTTTGAATAGAAATGAAATAAACAAAAATTTCAAATTGGCTCGTAAAAATGGCTATGTGAACAGTAACGAGGGATTAATAATAGATTAGCGTTCACTAATGACTAGGGAATTTTACGGATTGTTACAGTTTAGTTTAGTAATAATTAGACTAGGATTGTATCCTGATATTACCTTAAAGTAGTTCGTTATGCATATGTTTAATTAGAAAATTAGACTTATCAATGATTGCATTTTTATGAACACTTGGTGTATGACATTTTACTATGTCTATGTGAATGAATGGTTTTAACGGATAAAATTTAAATTCTTTCTTGGTTGCCAAAGCTATGAATTTTAAACTTTTAATTTAATTCATGCAACCTTGAAAAGTTTTCACTCAAATTTGTTTATAAAAGGTTTTGAGACAACTTGAGACGGTTTTAACTAAGAATATCTCATCTTCAAGGTGGTTATTAGGGCTAGTTGTCACGTAAAAACTGATAATGCATCCTGTTGGAATATGTGAATCATAAAAGAACTATAAACACATAATCATCAAAGCACACGCAGCGGATTAGATCTACGATAACATGTAAAGTATTTAACTAAAAAATTAAATAGTAAGCGTACCTTTTTTATTCCTAGCAAGAACAAGGAACCGGATCTACAAGAACAAGATAAACCCTAACTAGGGTTTAAAGTATGGATCGATCAAGGTGTGATCGAATAGGGCAAATCACCACAAGCTAAAGTAAGCTTGTTACTCGTTCTTGTACACACGTAATACTAGCGTTCCAATGGGAAAAGCTAGGTTCTAATTCACTAAACAAATCCAACACTTGTGTTCAAGCAAAATCGACATACCCTAGGAGTTAGGGATAATGTGGATCGGCTAGAACTAGAGGAGAGGAGAAAGAAGATGGAAAAGCTAGGGAATTAAAGATTAGTAATCTAAGAATACAAGGGATGTATTTATAGGCTACAATTTCTTGTTCCCTACTCAAAGAAATCGATCCACAAACCCTAGGGGAGGGCTTCGGCCGACTTCTCTTCCAAGATAGGGATTCTAGATCCTTCTCTTCTCCTTTTGCACATTTAGTCCTTTAACGAGCGTTATCTAACCCCGTTAAGTACTAACTGTCGTTAAGTTAATTTGTTTGTGAAATGAATAAATAAAATATAAAATATATTTAATTTATTCAAACCATTGGAACTCTTACGTATTGTGTGCAATCCCGAGTCTCGGGTTCGAAACCGGATATACAAATATTAATTTATATCCACAAACTCTAACACATCCCTTTAACTACACAACGTAATAGAGTATTCAAGGTTTTGATACGTTTTGGGAAATCTCACTCTTATGCAACAAAAGCTCTTTTGAGACGAATTGTATTTGACTTAACCTAAAACTTCTCATCTTCAAGATAGTTATTAGGAATAGTTATCACCTAAAAGCTTATTGTAACACCCTAGGCAAATCCTACATCGGCTGTGGCCTGGAGAGATGCTGGGTTCATAAGATAACATTCGCCTTACAATGACACAACGCGTTTTGTGGTCTACTGCGAGTGGGGTTCTTAGGAACTGGCAGTTAAGCGTGCTCATCTGAGAGTAGTACTGGCTTGGGTGACCTGCCGGGAAGTCTTCAAATGAGGCCACAAAAACAAAGCCGTGAGCCTGCGGGCAAAGCGGACAATATTGTGGTCTGAGTAGGCGGGATGTTACAAGTGGTAGCCGTTTTTGAATTAATGGGTTAAAACACACCTATTTTCCAAAATATGTGATACGATTTTTCTGAGGGTCATATTTATTTTATTTAGACCTTATATGATGTGTAAGGGCTGGGAAAAATGTTGGAATAATTTACAAAGGCCTAGATGAGTCGTTGTAATTATTGTGGTTAAAAACGTACCTAAAATCAAATAAATACCATACGATTTTTTTGTGTTGATTTTATAATTTCTCTGAGTTCCTTATACATCTAATAACGTGGGAAAAATGATAAAAATAATCCATACACTATATATAAATCGTATGAATAATTATGTGTTATAAACCCTAATTTCGAATTAAATCTCAAAACATGCATGCGATTTTTCCAGGTCTGGTTATTAATTTTCGTGGCATCCATAATCATCATATAACACTACAAAAATGTTCCTTTGATTTTTGAGGCCTAGAATAATGTTTGTTGATTTTTGTTTAAAACCGTATAATAAGAAAATAAAGGAAAATGTGAAAACCTTAATACCCTAATCGACCTAGGGTTCTACATGATCAAATCTGGAAAAATAAATGTGTTTTAATGATGTGGTTTTGATGGGTTAATGATTGGAAAAAGTTAGGGTTTTGATTTAGTTATAAAAAAAAGTGTTACCGATTAAATAATATAAATATAAGGGTGTGTTTTGTAACTTATGAAACTTGTGGGTTATTTTTAGAACATTATTTGGACTGTATATATTTCGTATAAAATATAACATGAGGGTGTCATGTGTAATTTTGGTATTTAAAAGGATTAAAATGATTTATTGGATAATATGTAATTCGGTTTGGAAATTAAATAAGTAGAGGGGTTAAAAGTATAATTTCTGGAAAGTTAAGGTGTGTTCGTGTATTTTAACATGTTAAGGGCGTGTTGTGTCATTTTGAGGATTTAATGGGTTAATATGTAATTATTGAGAATTAAAGATTGAAAATGTAAATTAAAGGTTTAATATGTAAACAAATTAACTTGAGGGACCTATTGTGTAAATTTTGGATAAGTGGAGGGACATTCGTACAACTTGATAAAATAAGGACTAATTGTGTAAAATTGATAAACTAAGGGTTTAATGTGTAAGTATTGATATTATAAGGTTTAAAGAGTAACTTAATAATATGAAGGGTGTAAATTGTAAATTGTGTAACCTAAAGGACTAAATGTGTAATTCTGGATAACTTAAGTATGAGAACGAATTTATTTAACTATGATACCTTCATCCTACTAAATATGGAAACTTACTTAATTTGGAAACCTGTTAAAAATGGAAAGACAAGCTAAAATGAGTAATTCTCTTCTACTCCTCTAGGTGTGAAGAAGAAGGTTTTGATCCGCTTCTGTGTCTTCTATTTCTTGTTCGTATGTGCATTCGTGACAAGGTACGGATACTCTACCCTTTTAAGAAAGGGTGTCTTATCACCTATGCTTCGATGTTGAGCTATGAACCTTTGCTATGAACCTTTGCTATGACCCTTTTGCTATGAGCCTTTTGATATGAACCTTTTTCATATGACTTTGAGATTCACTTTTGACATGACCTTGAGATATGCTTTGATATGACTTTGAGATGAACCCGTTTGCATGACATTGAGACCTGACTCTTAGTTTGATACCCGAGCCACCTTTTTGTTTCCTAGCCAGGAAGGTAACCTGGCCATGTCTGTGATGCACCACTGGCATGACTCCTGTGTGGGGGAGTGATTTCTCACGCCGTCCCCTTTTATATTATCTGCCATGGCTACTATGATTTTGAGTATGACTTTGAGATTGACTTTGAGTGGGGGCGTATGGATTGCAATCCTAGGCATGTTTTGTTAGTGGATTTAACTATGACTTTGAGTATGACTTTGGTGACTGGTGCTGTGTGCAATACACGCCTTTCACATTTCTGGGAGCTAGCTACTCCACCCCTTTTGATACATGAGGCCACCCCTCATATTATCTGGTTGCCTGAGAGGTATCCCCTCTGATTGTGAGATTATGACTTTGAGCTTCTGATGTTGAGATTATGACTTTGAGTTATGGGCTCGTGGTAGATGACTATCCTATACTTCCTTATTTCTCTTTCGCTTTGATTATACCTTATGACATCTCCAGTACTTCATTATATTACCGTTTCGTTATCTTTGCTTGTATTATGTATCTGTTCACTGGGCTTTTTAAGCTCAGCCGCACGTTTTCTTTTCGTGTGCGGCAGGTTTTAGTTGGAAGATGGGTACGAGTGAAGAGACTTTTGGACTTAGAAGACTTGATAGTTTTGGCCTAGAGATGATTAGAAGTTATTCTATTGTTAGAATTTGTATTCGCTTTTGTAATCTTGTTATTCCAGTATTTCATTTGTAACCTTTGAGAATCTTTGAATGTATGCTTGGTTAGATCTGATATGAAACCATTTGCGTGACATCTTTACCCTTGTCGGGTTGGGGTGTTACACTTATAATGGACTACTTTAACTAGGCGACGTAATAGAGAGTTCAAAGTTTAGTTATTTATCAAGATATCTCACGCTCGTGCAATTAAATTATCTTTGTAAAATGTTTTTCTAATCAAGTAATCTAGTATATACTAGAATACTTAAGTTTGAAACAAACGTTGATACTTTTTTCCCAAAACTTCAAAACGGTTAGATGAATGTATATTTTAAAGCATGAGCAATATAAAACAACATTCAATCTAAACCTCAAAAATATTTTGAAAAAGTATTACAACACAAACTTTTGGTGAGGAAAAACAAAAACAGACAGAGAGAATTAAATCGCATGTGAAAAAGAAAAGAGCATGCGCTTATGCTATAAAAGCAAGAAAGCATAAGAAAAGAAAAAGAAAACAAAATATGCTCGTAAAAGAAATGCCAGAGCATAAAAAAACAGATAGAGTGAAATAAATGAATTTAAATTTATCCATACACTTACAATTTTCATATCATTTCATAATCATATTCACAAAAATGTCTCAAGAACAAGAACAACCACAAGAAGTTCAATAAGAAGTTCCAGAAGTTCAAGTCCCACAACCACAACTGACACAAGAACAAATCCTTCCATCTGATAATTACATCAGATACGGTGAAAGCAACTTCCTGTTCAATCCTTACAACTTTAATTGTGGTCATCCAATAATAGTTGAAATACTCAAAAATCACCCAATCTTCCCCGATCTCAATAAAATAGCCGTTGAAATCCCTCAGATTTACGTACAACAATTATGGAATACCATACATGTGGTAAAAGATTCAAAACCCACAACTCTGGAAGTCACAGTGGACAGATGCACAACCACACTCACTATCAATTCCCTACGAAATGTCCTCGACTTACCTACTTCTACCTCTAATTATAGACAAGGGTTTGAAGTCTTACCAGATGCAACACAGATTGTTACATTCTTCAAGGAACTGGGCTTTGATACTGAAGTTGTAAAGATCAAAAA
The DNA here is from genome assembly GCA_021014915.2 of Artemisia tridentata subsp. tridentata. Taxonomy (NCBI): domain Eukaryota; kingdom Viridiplantae; phylum Streptophyta; class Magnoliopsida; order Asterales; family Asteraceae; genus Artemisia; species Artemisia tridentata. The sequence continues at coordinate 206,059,845 of CP139505.1, forward strand.
CACTTCAGACTTCAAGAGGAAGCATCTACTCGGACTCTGGGCAACCATGTTCTCAATCCTTAATCGATGTTTTTAGGTCACCCTAATGATATCAACACAAGTATATAAGTAAGATAGAGATGAGAGAAAGAGATAAAGTAGGTCGATTATATCACAAGAAAGAATGACAAAGGTTTGCTTGCATACATGAAATAACCAACAAGAATAAATGTAAGTGTACATGGGTATTTATAGGAGTGGAAGGCTAGGGCAACACTTCTAGTCCCTTCAATCCTCACGTCTTACTTAAACACACGGCCCATGGGCCTTCTACATGGACTGATTAATAAAACTTAGCATAAAGACCTATTAGAAAGAAACCTATTACATATATTGAATGACCGACACTTGATAATAGTTACACGTATTCCCAACAATCTCCCCCTAAGGGTTGGTCATCAACGGTTGCTTGAAGTCTTAATTCTTTTCTTTTACTTTCTCGGCTTTAGACGTCTTCAAAAATTTTAAGTCATTGTTCTTTGTTCTTGGTTCTTTGTTCTTTGTTGTTGTAGTGATCAAGTGATGATATTCTCTGCCTTTCATCAACTTCTTTGTCTCTGGTTCCTTTACCCCTTTCCAACATGCTCATACGTCCTTTGACTTTGAATCTTCATGCTTAAATGGTTCTCTTTTCTTTACTATTGATCTTTGTCTTTCAACTTTGTAGATTCTTTTACGTGACGTAGAATCTTTCTTTGAACTTTGCTTTGATTTGATCTTTGTGAGAACTTTCTTTGTGATATTTGTATGAGCATGTGGAAACAGATGCAATGTTGATGATGGTAATGGTGGTGGTGGAACTCTCGGTCTCCATAAGTATCTGCATGAAAACAGTTAGCAAGAAAGCATCCGACACTTACAGGTTCGGACTTCGAGATCATTAACAGCATAGTGTAAAAACTTTCTCTAATCCTTGCCAAGGCCGTTCCTGAACCGAATACCCCCAAGAGGGCTTACGCAGATACACCGAAGTGTATCAACGATTCAGATGAGCCGCTGAAGTATACCGAAGTATTACTCCACGACTGTAGACCATTTGAAACCACCGCGAACACTAAGCGTAACCCACAAGGGATTACCAAAGTGACCTGCTGTCAGGGCTGTTTGATGTTGACCCTGGCAGGAATTTCCGTTCAATCACTGAGAATCACAATTGTGAATTCCCTCATGAATGTTCTTGGCAGATTGCTAAGATCTGCGTAGGACTCTTGTTATTTACAACTGGTGTCCTTAATGTTGAACAACCAGTGTAGAAATATTGAGTGTTCCTAAGAGATCTTTTGATGTATCTCGCGGCTCTAGACTTGATTTAGTGAGCTTATATTTTAAGTCGTCGGAGGCATGGAGAAGATTGCCTCCTTTTCAATATCAACACATTTCGGAGTGAAAGGTCAATAGATTAGGAAGGGTTCTCTGTGAGAAATGAAACAAGCACCTTTTGAGAGATACTTGAGTGGTTAGAAGGTTAAGTGCAGTCCGTCACTGGGTCCATGACGTCTTTGTCTTCAATACCAGTGTCACTTTAGTAACATCTAGTAGCATATGAGTTGAACCCGGTTTCTTCCATAAGGTTGATCATTTGGCGGGCTATTTCTTTTCACCCTTTCATTTACTTTTCTTTTTAATTCTTCAACCCCTTCTTTCTCCTTTCATTTCTTTACTCCTTTTTTCCATCATACCTAAGGACTTCTAGTGCTAAACTATTGGTATTGTCCTTGGGTAGATCCCTCCGGTTCTGGCGGATCATAGGACGTATTTCCTAACCTTAGTCACCTTATAACTCCATGACCATCCTATGTTGCCATAAACAAATCATTTGAAAAATCTCTCAAAGTATTTATGATTATAAAACATATTTAGTTAACACTTTGAGAGTTTTGCATTTTTCAGAAATACTCCCCCTTCACATGTGCTTTTAAGTTATAAATAGAAATTTACACATGTTGGGTGGAGTTTGCACTTTTGAATTGATTGAATCTCAGTGAACATGACCGATTCGAGACACGCTTACATAATTAGTTAGACTAGCTTGAAATTATTACCCGTCCTGGTCACATTCAAAGAAACTCTCTCGAAATGGTACACTCTACTTAGACAAGTCCTATTCGAGACACGCTTACATCACTGGTTAGACCAGCTTGAAATTATTACCCATCCAGGACAAGTCCTTTCGATTACTAACATTTGAGTTTCTCAATTCATGGGTTAAATCTGAGTCAAGCTCATACGAGATTCCACATTAGTTACCATATTTTAATCACTTTTGTTTTTCTCCCCCTCAAAAATAGCATATTGATGTTGTTTTTGGAAAACTTTTGATTAAAATATGCTTTTTGAGGTTTACGGGAAGAATCCAACAAGAACTTTTCATTTTGAACAAAGATTGTTTCAAATACTCCCCCTCAATAAGTGAAATAACTTTTTAAGGTTTTGATTACGAGAGGGAATACTTGTTCTTTTGAGAAGAATGATGAAAAACTTCAAAAATTTGATTAATTCTACTCAAAAGTAAGAAGTTTTTGCTCCTTATATTAGGATTGAGGCACTGAAGCGTACCTCAGGGTCCTTTCTTTACAAAGTACGAGTTGTGCACTGATATATGTGCACAAGCCATCATTGTTTTTACAAATCAATCAAAAAATATTCACAATTAACTCACAAACATAGCGATCATTCAGATCTTTGAAATGTGCGAATAGGAAAGCTTGGTCTTCCTCCAACATAGCTCTCTAATCGTCTTATCTGATCTCTACGCTTCAACCTTTCCTCGATCCTCTTTATGAAGTTACGAACCTCCCTTGTCTCTTTAGAATTCCACCTTTGACTCTTTCCAATTGTTATATCATTCAACCTATTATTCAACCCATCTCGAACCGCCTTTAGTGTATCATCACAGAACTTATGGATTTCGTCAAATCGCATAAAGCTGACGTTTCCATGAGCACTCCTGTAGGTGAAACCAAAGGTAGGATCTCTCTTCAGTTGGCACTGAGATGCTGTATGAATATCAGAACAAAACAGTTCTGGTCTTGTGAGGTTGAGTTTTCGTTGGTAGCTTTCGACGCCTAGCTGGAGATCTTCAACTCTTTCTTGAATGACTACATGTCTGATGAAGATAAGAAGAGAAGTGATGAAAGAATATTGCAGTTCCGTTGAATAGTGTCGCATTCTTCCTTGAATCTTTTCTAGATACATGTGACAAACGGTAATTTTCCGTACTATTATTTTAATAGTAAAAATATTTATTTTATCAGAAAATGCACATTATATATTTTCTGACATTTACTGACGATTAAAACTCATATTTGTTATTTTAAATTCAATATAATTAAATTTACGTATAACTACTTAGTTAAATAAACGTATAGCAAGGAATAACTCTTTTGTGCACGATGACTTTAGACTAAATTTAGTCTACAATATTACAGTACTTGGCCACTACTCCAATTCATAATTTAATTGCTAGGGCATTTGCATTTTTATTTACTTACGATTATGAATTTAATAAACGCTTTTCAAAGGTGAATGAACACACAATGTACCCGACACTCCCAACAATTATTTTTAATACATTCTTACACTCCCTAAATTTACTACAAAGTACCAAAATAATTTTCTTACACCTTTATAATCCTTTTACTAAGCCCACTTAATTATATATATTTAACGTTAACCACAAAACCAATACACAATACCTATTTTTAATACCACATACACTTACAAAATACATTTTATATAAACTAACACATGATATCTTTCCTTTTGCTAACTCAACTGCCCCCTAAAAGCTCAAATAGTATGGCTAGAAAGACTACACTTGACCAAGACTTTAATATGTATACAATATGGAGACAAGTTGTACAAATTTTGGAGGCTTGACTACCCATTTGCTCTTTTTTTTTGGGATGTGTTAACCATACCGGGTCTACCCCATGGGCCCTACCTATTTTTAGGGAATGTACAAGTCGACAAAGCAGACAGTACAAGCGCCTGCTGCATCAAGTCAACACACCCTCTCTACATAGAGAGGGTGCTTATAACCCAGGCCTTTTTTTTGGATGACCAAAATACCAAACGCCACCCTATATGATTTTTGCTACTAACCTAAGTATTTGACCACTTTGACCCTCCATTGCTTACACTATAAAAGGGAGGTGCATGCACTTCATTTTTTTTACATGCAAAAACTTGGGTTATATAGTAATTGGGTAGGAAATCTTTGGTTGTAAAAACTTGGCCTTTGTTTTCTCTTTGCTCGACATACTCAACACCACTGTAAGATTTTACTAAACCAATCTTGTGCTCTATTTTGTTTTAGTTATGTTACAAACATGTCATACTTAATAAATTGCAACCATAATTAAGTTTTGCAAACTAGAAATGTGTCTCTTGAATTTATATAGATTCGACATGCATACAAATATAAGTGTTATAGTTTGTTGTTTTGAACTTGTGCGGTATTACTTGAATCCTTAATACACTAATAAGCACTAGATATATAAGCTTGTGCTTATACTAAAACTTTCGACCTCTATATAATTTTTTTAGAGCTTATTAGAAGTTTTCAAACTTAAGTAAACACATAAAGAACACTAGATCTTTTACGAACATAAGTGTGGCTCTATATTGGATAAGTGCTTATTTTGAAACTAAACAACTTATTTTGACAGAAAATGAGCTTAAAGGACTTAATGAGTAATCGGTATAATATTTTTGTGTTCGGTTGGATTTTGGGTCGAGAAGCTAAAAATAAACCTAATAGCTTATTTTGTGCTTATGTGATTTTCACTTATAAACCGAATGCTTATTTTGGACACATGAGCTTATTCACAAATTCACAAAATATATTTGTCCAACAAAACAAAGTTCAAACACAAATAACAAAATGTATTAACTCTGTTAATATTTTAGCAAATAAAGTCACTGTTATGAAGCTAGTTATATATCAAATGTCTTCCTAATATTACAAAAAGGGACTTGTATTCCAGTGGAAAAGTTGTTGCCTTAATTATCTCCCTTCAGACCCAAGTTCGAATCTCGTTGTAGTCACTGTGTTGCTCTATTATTTATTTTTTGGTTTATTCAGCTTTGCTTACCATTTTGGTCAACCAAAAAGTCAAAGTACCTATTTCGAAATATTATAACTCCTTTTCGTACAACTTAATTTAAACATGTAAATTTTGTTTAAACTCTTGGTATAATTAGTTGTAGACTAATTGAACTTTGACCAGTTTACTTCGAATTTAGTTAAATTGTGATGTAACGTATATATTTGACATAATTTAAGCGTATTTTGCAACACTTGGTAAATATGGGAAAACTAATATTTGCGAACGAGTCAGAACCGATTTTCATCAAATTTCTATACTTAGTATATTTTACTAAAACTGACTAAAAGATGAAAGTTAGCTTTTATAAAACAGATAATAATGAAAATATCATAATATTTTCTAACAAATCATCCAAACCCATTGTAAGCATCTAATAAACTCTTTTCATACTTATTATGCATTTATATGTATACCTACCGTACAATGTAAACATTATATTATAAATACTTAGCGTAAGTAATTACTATTTACCGACGACGCTTAATTTTCACAAATACTTTACTTGTGATTACTTTCCGCACCTTGTCTTTCGAATACTTTTGTAACGAATACTATTTCGTCATGTGTACCTTATACTTATATACTTATACACTTTTTCAAGAACCAATACTTACAAACACTTTGAACTTATTTAAACATAAAATCTACCACAAAAGCGACATTAAACACAACCACTTGAGAACACTTAAACTTATTTAAACACTTTTGATTCGATGAAATCAACACGTATTTTTTATCAAGGATTTACAAAGGAAATATGTAAACCCGAGTCGTTTTCCCAACGAAGGATTGAATGAAATTTGTGATCTCGATTCGTGAAACGTGTTTGAATAGTGAAAATAAAGAGATTTTGGGATTTTAAACTAAAATAAGTGAACATTAACTAAAAACGACTTAAAAGGCAAGGAGAATGATAATCTAAAGATCGCGAGGCTAAAAACGTAAAGGAAAACTGAAAACGCGTTTAAAACGTCAAAATGATGAAATACTAACTCTACGGGTACAAATCTATTTTTCCTAAGTTCTAATTAATAAAAGAAAATTTAAAAAAAAAGAATTATATTTTTTTTGACTATTTAATTAATTATTATGAATTAAAAACAGTTTAAACTAAATAAATTCGAGAAAAATAGCAGATGAACAGTGAAAATTCTCAAAAATTACCAGAAAGTCTATTAAGCTAATATTAATCTAGGAAAAATATAAAAACTGAAAAAGCTACTCAAATAAGCTACGAAATAAGCAAATAAGTATTTATAAGCTAAAAGAGACAAAACTAGTATAAGAATAAAACTAGGGAGATAATACACCAAGCATAACTTGGTGCATCTGGTTATGGGGTGTGTGTTTGAGGCGCACGTATGCTATCCGAGAGGTCCCTGGTTCGATTTTCACTCACACCCCATTTTTATTTTTCATTTTTTTTCTTTTAAAAGCTTAATAAGCACACGAAAATAAGCTATTTTTATAAAAACAACAATTTATGAAAACTTGAAATAAGCACAGAAAAAGCATATTAAGGTGGCCGCTTATAAGAGACTTGATTAAATTTTTTTATTTTATTTTTATTTTTTTTTTCTTTTTGAAACGTATAAAAAGTATTTAACTTTTGAAAAGAGAATATTTTTAATACTCACTGAATAAGCCAGAAATAAGCAGTGGAAGGCTGATCAGTGGACTTTACTATGAAATAAGCTAAGACTAATGTGCTAAAGGGCTGATATGCAACAAATAAGCTACGGGAAACTTGAAAAAAAACTAGGTAACTATAAATAAGCTAAAATGCAAACTAAAATAAGCCACAAAAGAGGAAATAAGCACTGAATCCAACTAAATAAGCAAATGGGCTGCTGATATACCTATGGTGCAGGGCAGAAATGGCAGTTTTCAAGCCATGAAAAAGCACTCCAAGAAAAATCTTAAAATTCTAAAAAAAATAGGAATAGCTAGATAAGCTGGCCAACTAGCTCTGTGCAAAATTTGAGCTTATAACAACTTAACATGAGTAAATTAAAAATCAACAAAATGGGTTGCATTTTTTGAAAATCCAAAAACTAAGTCTGCTATTCTAGTAAAGGCTGATTTTGGCTAACTATTGACCAAGGCTTAAGGGAATAAACTAGTAACTAAGCATTGACAAAATGGACAACATGGAACCAAGAAATTGCACAAGAAAAGCTCAAAATAGCTTATTGCTATTTTGAGCTTATCTACTTAGTTTTAAGCCTCAATTTCCCACAATCCTACTTAAATCCATAAAATCTATCAAATAAACTATAACTACCTTAAAAACAGCTTCATTCTATCAAATTAAGCCAGATTGAAAGTCTTAAAGTGGCACATAAACAGTTGGTCTTAAACCATTTGTACGCGTTTTAACCCATTGCAAGTCTTAAACCAAACACCCCTTAAACTAACTGTTTAGGAATTTTAAACTAGAACTAAACAAAATAAGCTAGGATTCTTACTCATTACTGACTTACTAACTAAATTATACCCTAATTATCAGTTTTCAATGGGAAATAAGCACTTAAATAAGCTGAGGTAATATTGACTGTTTAAGGCTTATTTAAGCTAAAAATGGGAAAAACTAACTTAAGCTCTAACAACCTATCAAATTAAACTCAATTAACATTAACTACATCAAATAAGCACATGAAATGAAAATAAGCACTAATAAGCTGATGAATAGTACCTGTTGACTTTTCTTGACTTTTTGGAAATTAGAAATTAACACTGAATGAATACAAGTGAAACTTACAAAAAGCTAAAAATAGCTTAAATATGATTATATGAACAGAACAGAAGGCTTTAGCATGTAAACAACAATTAAATTTGAACTACTGAATTATCATTAAAACTAGAATTTAAACTGAATTGATACAAGACTTGGGAACTGAAATTCAGATTACAAGGACATGAAATTAAGCTAAAACTATAAGACTTATCCGAATTTCAATTTAATAGCTAAATTATACTACTCCTAAATTATACTAAAATCTACTACCCCAAATGTGTAAGTGAAAGGTCTTTTATATCACTCCATAAGCTTCTCTCAGCTCCTTTGACAAATCCCAGCAGTTGGATTGGCTTTAAATTGATCCTAGCCCTTGAATTGATTTTGGCGGGAAATTAGTATAAGTGGATTTCCAGCTGGATTGAGTCACGTGAAATGGTAAACATGTGAAGGAGTAGCTGGAGGGGGGATGGAGTGTGGCAGAGGAGAAGCATGGGATGGTGTCAGGGGAGGACATGGATAGTGGTTTTGGCGGGCAATGGTTTGGGGGAGAGTGGTTTTGACTGGGTGTTTGACTTTTCTGGTTTTAGTTAAAATAAAAACGGGGTAAAGGTTTTTAGATTGGGCTTGTGTTTATGATTGGGCTGGATTTAGGGAAAAATAGGTTTATTAGTTTAGGGTAAAATGGGATAAAAGGTTAGTTAATGTTTAGGTAATTTTAGGTTAAAATAAAAACGGGTAAAGGTTTTTAGATTGGGCTTGTGTTTATGATTGGATGGATTTAGGGAAAAATAGGTTTATTAGTTTAGGGTAAAATGGGATAAAAGGGTTAGTTAATGGTTTAGGTAATTTTAGGTTATGGGTAATTAGGTGAGGGTAAATGGTGAAAAGTAATTTATGATTTTGGGTTCGTTTTTCCAAGCTTGTCCAAATGCCATATCCCGGGTTAGCTTTTGACTCCGTCTTCACATGATGCTCAAATGGTGTCGAGTCGATCCAAGAATGTCCGTTTTTGCTCTTTTTCCCATCCAAGCTCGGTTTTGTCCACTTTTGCCTTGTTTTCAATCCTTTTGTACCTGAAACACATAAAAACACAAACCAAGAATATTTGCAACAATATTTGATCTATTTGGGCGTTTTTTGTCATTTTTGTGTCATATATGGGCATAAAATGATGAGTAAATAGGCACTCATCATCCCCCTATACTATCAATTGCTAGTCCCTAGCAATCCGATCATAAAAAGTAATGAAAGGATCAAAAGAATACCAAGCAAACCCCATTTTGACTTTTTATTTGATGCAAGAAATTTAAACTAGAAAAAAAATATATACATGCTTGATTTTCAAAAATGGTATCACGGAACAGGATTCACACAAACTGGGTGTCTCCAGGGAATTGTAATCGTCATCCTCTTTTTTATACTCCCAACTAAGCTTAAACTCGATGTGCAAGTATTTTTTAAACTCGATGTGCAAGTATTTTTTGTAAAATGCTAACACTATTTATACTAATAATCTATGTAAGCCGAGACTTAACTTTTCACTCCCATATTTATTCAAGTTAGGTGAATGTGCTTGATTTTCAAAATTTTGATCACAAAAATCGACGTTTTTATAAGATTTTGACTAATACTAGTTGAAAGATAGATTTAAAATTTACAACAAGCAAGTTTCAAAACTTTATTCAACACATACATTTTTTTTTATACTTGTGCAACATAAACTAACGGAGTTTCACGGGAACCAAGACCTTACACCTTCCGGAATAAAGGATCCAAGGGCCGTTACAACGGAGAGTTCCAAGACTCTAAACATTCCTGAAATGAGGATCCAAGGGTGTTAGACCAAGACCTCACACATTCCTGAATTAGAGGTCCAAGGGCCGGTGTAAGAGGGTAGCCAAGACCTAAACGCCTTTCGGAAATAAGGATCCAAGGGCCGATCTTGAACCGTAGCTTTTTTTAGCACACACATTTATTACTTAACTTTTGCAACTTTCAAGCAACGTCTTCACTTTCATTTTGCATTACTATGACATATGCTTGTTCCGAAGTTTAAATAAAGCTTTGAACTAGTATTTTTCAAAATCGTATAAAAAATGATTTTGTGTGTTCAAATGTTTGAAAATAAGCACTTATTAAGTCATATTAGTTATCTCCTGGGAGGAAAAGCCATAGATTACTTATATAAGCTCTAAAGAAAACCAACTATTCTACGCTTAGCATTTTCATTTGCACATATCGTAAAAACTTAGTCTAACCGTTAAGGAAGCAGCCAGATCAACACTCTGGCAGAGTCGGGGTTCCCCTTGTTCTAACCTAATCAAGACTAAATATACTTTTTTTCTTTCTTTTTTGGTGCAAAGCACTTCTTTTTCATGCAATTTCTTATTTAAAAACGAAAAAAAAAATTAAAATTTTGGCCAAAACGGGGGTACTAGGGCACTAGAAGGTACAAATGTGACAAAAATCGCGAGAATTCCCCCCACACTTAGAATTGAATATTGCCCTCAATATTCAAAGTACCGGCTATTATACCGACACTTAGAACGTAAAAATGTAATACTAATAGCCAAGTGTGTGACAGAATTCTCTATTTTCACAAACAGGATTAAAAAGATATCCCTAGATAATCGTTAGCAACAAGATCGGATATTGGGCGGCTGGATTGAAAACAGGCGCATCAATCATCACGATTTAAGGGAAACCTGCAAACAAGAGCAAACAACACACAAAAACAAAGCACAGTAGAGGAATCCCCCCACACTTAGTGTCAGAAAATAGAAAGAAGTCAGAAACATGGGTTGTCACCCATGTGGTGCTAATGTTTTTGTTAACCGAGTCACTAGCTTGACTCGACCCCGAATTCATTTGTTCTTGGGGAAACACGTGGAAGAGAAAATCTCCATCGGACTTTCATTCAAGATGTTTGGATAAACATTGAAGTACTTGAAAGTTCCACTCCGATGAGATACATCCAGCTCAAAAGAATGATAAACTGAGATACCGGGGTCAAAAACTTTGTCCTCATTTCCAAAGGAAAGTGATGAAGCGAAAAGTGTACCGCTTTTAGGGGGTCATTTAAGCCCTAAATCGTATTTATTTGATCAAATATTGCCCTAAATCGTTCCTTTTGTCATTTTAGGTACTTTTGAGAAGAAATCTGGAAAAGGAAGCATTTTGGACGTTTTTGGAGCATAAAAGTGAAGAAAACGACAAAGTCTCAAAATCGGCTGAAAAGTACCTTTGACGGCGTCAGGAATTGCCCTGGACGGCGTCATGGCTTGGCAAGAAAAAGGTGGATATGAAAATTACTCATGATAAGCCAGAGAATTTTGCATGAAAAATCTGACGGCGTCACCCTTTGAAGTGATCAAGGTCGTCACGGCTTAATTTAAAGAGGGACGGCGTCAGGAAGGCCATCCGGGAACCCTAAAAGCGGCGAGGTGACGGCGTCAGAATCTACAACGTGACGCCGTCAGCCCTTAATCTCTATATATAGTTTTGCAATTTTTTGTCATTAGTGTGAAAACTTTGTGGAACTTTGTGTGTGAAAAACCCTAAGACGATTTTAGCAGCTTTTTCAAGGCTTTTTGCCTTGAGATCTTCCATGTTACATTGAAGATAAGTTATCAATTAATCATTCAATATGTCTATGTGTTGTTTGATTCTATCTTGTTCTTGTCTTTTGTTTAACATGCTAGGCTAGGTTTTCTTTGTGTTTGCTTAGATCTAATGAAACCTAGCTATTGATTGTTGGTTATTAGTGTGTTATTAATTGTATTGGATGAATGTTAATCGATGTTAGGCTTGAGAAAACTGGCTAACTTCCTATACGGTAACTTGCTTGAACGTCTTAAGAAACATGAACCAATGCGTACTAAAGGTTTTTATGGTTGTATTTAATGCATGAGCGAATTCTAGTGATCCCATGTTAGGAGCTTCCTAGCCGGCTCGACATAGGAGTGAAGTAGGAGTTCATAGAGTTGGGGAAGTACGTACGCCACCCCACGATTGGTATTAAGGAATACACCCGTCATCCACGCAATTAATACACACTAATCAACCGGTAAAAGATAGTTAGGGAGTAAGGAAATCTAAGTAAACACATTTCTCTCCACATAAGTTTTACCACCTTTTCATTTTCTGTTATTTTATTTTATTTGCATTCGTAGTAACTTGGGTTAGTTGACTAGCAACTAATTCCGCCCACTCTTTCAAACCCGAGATTTTACTTGCTTTCATAAAATTATAAAAACACAAAAAGAATCTTCCCTCACCCTTAGACCTATTAAAGTAGTTTTTCATACCTAACGAACACTATTCCCTGTGGAGAACGATCAATCCCCCGTACTTACCACTACACTATACTACATCGGTCAGGTACACTGCCTGGTGGGGTTGTAAGCCTCTTGAGATCCCTTGAGAGGTAAAACCTGTTGTAAGGTTGCAAAACCACGCATCAAGTTTTTGGCGCCGCTGCCGGGGAATAGTTATTGTTTAGGTTGAATTTTTATTTTATAGGTCTACTCACTAGATTCCTTTCTAGTGAGATTTTTATTTTATTTTTCTAGGTTTTCTTTAGTCTATCTTTTTTCTTCGTTTCTTTGTTCGTAACCATTACCATCCGACATCATGGAAGGTGGTAATATCCTCGACCCCAACAACCCACCACAACAACCACCACCTCCTAGAGCCCGTACTTTAGGAGAGTACTCCCGTCCTAGCCACCATGGCTATCGAAACACCATTGAGCTCACTCAAGGAGCCAATGTCACTCCCTTGCGATCCGACACCATCCGGTTGGTGCAAAGCGGATGCGCATTCCATGGACTCGTTCTGAAGATCCTAATCAACATCTCAAGGACTTTCTTAAAATTGTTGATTCTATAGACCTTGATGTTGCCACTCGAGAGATGACCCGACTACGTCTCTTTCAATTCTCTCTGCGGGACCAAGCTAGTCAGTGGCTAGAACGTCAACCCGCAGGTTCCATCACCTCTTGGGATGATCTCACCACTCGTTTCCTTGCTCAGTTTTTCCCACCGGGAAGAACTACCAAGCTAAGGAATGATATGTTGATGTTCCAACAACGTCAAGGCGAAACCCTCTACGAGGCATGGACTCGATTCAAGGACTTACTCCAAAAAGTCCCTCACCATGGCATAGAACTTTGGCTCCAAGTTCAAATCTTCTATGACCATATCAATCTCTACACGAGGCAAACCATTGACCAATCGGCCGGTGGCAAGCTACGTGATCTAAGTGCGGAACAATCATGGGCTCTCCTAGAAGATCTTGCTCTTTATGACAACGAAAGTTGGAGTGATCCCCGTGATTTGAATAAAACGGTCAAGGCAATATCTTTGCCTTCGAATAATTCAAGCACTTCCGACCGTAGGATCATAGAACTTGAAGACCAAGTCAAGTTTCTCATGAAATCCTACGAGGCTCCTAAACCTCCAAGCCAAGTGAACAAAATCACTTCTTCATGTGAATTATGTAGTGGTCCCCACGAAACTCGTGATTGCATGGAACTCCCCGAACAAGCTTTTGCGGACTACGCATCCTCGCGTACCGACGGAGCGGGAGACAAGTGGTACACTTTCAAACCCGAGCCAAACCCCTACGGTAATACATACAACCCCTCATGGAAAAATCACCCGAACCTTAGGTGGAAACAAAACCAAAACGCACAACAAACCAATTCTTCCAACCCACCTAATCGTTTCCAATCAAGCGGTTCCAACTCGAACCGTACTTTCAACAACAATCCTTCCGGCAATGGTAGTACCGATAACTTTGAAGGATTGATGTCTCAATTTATGGCATCTCAAGAAGCTCATTTAGCCAAGTTTGAAGCCGATTTCAAACAAAAACAAAGCGAGATGACCAATAAGATTGACACTTTGTTGAAAGCCCTCAATGACCGAGAAATGGGAGCACTCCCTAGCAACACGGTCAAGAACCCGAAACTAAACGTCAACGCTATTTCATCGGTTTCGTCCCCTAGTTCTTGTCCACAATATTATTCGGTCAATTCCATGAGCACGTGTTTCAAACAAACCCATGTCATAGTTGAAACACCTCCCACTCAAAACCTTGACGAAGAATTCAAGGAGCTCCACCTTGAAAGTCCGGTTATTGATGTGTTGGATGAGAAGAAGCTCAAGTTAGGCGAAAAAGGGACCGCCTTTGTTCAAAACAAGCTACCTAAGAAGTTAGATGATCCGGGCTTATTTGTTCTACCTTGCAAGATCGGTAATTCGGAGGCTTATGACACATTAGCCGATCTTGGATCAAGCCTTAACCTACTTCCGTTACCTCTCTACACCTCTTTAAAACTTGGAAAACTTGAAGAAACCGAGGTAATAATAGGTTTAGCGGATGGGAGTGTTGCTTACCCGGTTGGAGTAGTCAAGGACGTGTTAGTACACATAGGAAAACTAACCACTTTAGCCGATTTCCACGTCCTTGATATGGTTAGCGACCCTACATGCCCCTTGTTGATAGGTAGAGGATTTTTGGCGACCGCTAGTGCTATGATTGATTGTAAGGAATCTAAGATAGCGGTAGGAGAAGGAGATACTTGGTCAGTCTATGATGTTAAGAAACATGCCTATGATACTAGTGAGGAACCAACACCACATTGGTTAGAATCAAATAGGAGACCATCTAGATATGGACCTTGGATCGATAGAGACTTCATAGGACCCCAACTCCCATTTTACCTAGAAGAGGACTTTGTGAACCGAACACATACGGTAGAGCAACTCTTAGCTAGGGATACCGAATTGGATCCATTTGAAGACCCTCTAGTTTTTAGGAAGATGATTGATTTCCTAGGAGTTTTGCCAATTAACCTAGGAATGAATAAGTGGACTCGTGAGGACGATGATTATAAGTGGGATTGGGACAAACCACCCAAAGATGGAGATGGGTCATGGCATATTAAGATGACATTGTATGACCCGGATGGAGAGAAGTTTGAAAGGATATATTGTACTAAGCGGACCAATAGGAAACTTCAATCCAAGCTTAACCCTAAAGACGTCCTCGATGACGAACTCACTTACATTGGGTAGAGTGACTTTGAGTCTAGCTACAAGACTCGTTAATAAAGAAAAGCGCTTCTTGGGAGGCAACCCAAGCTTTATTTGCTTTGTGTGTTTATTTATTTGTTTGTTTGATTTTATTTGTTTTCGTATGTATGTTTAAATTTTATTATTATTGATTCATTTTCAAAAACTAATTTGTGAAAATGCTTTATCTTGTTTTTAACTTTGTCTTAACTACATATAAAGGTATTTTGCAAAAGTTAAGTGTAAGGGAAATCTAAATCGGTTTATTAGAACACAAATGAACATGAATCGTAATAATATTAAATGAACATGCATATTAGTATTTGTTTGAGTCAAATGCTTGTATCGAGTCATAATGATGTTTTACAGGATTTCCAGGAAGTAAGGTATAGGTTTTTTCAGAAATTTTCCGGAAACTTAACATGAGAATTCTGTCAGATCATTTCTGACGGCGTCAGGAGTTACAACCTGACGGCGTCAGGTTTTAATTTTCAGAAATTTTTGAAAGTTTTGTTTTCATAAAAAGTTTTTATTAAATCTCTAACTTATAATCTCCAGGAATCTGCAAAACTATCATTCCACAAGCATTAAATCCTTATATATAGAGTTTATCCCGCCGATGTTATGCAGGTTTTCGTGTTTGTTTTCTCAGGTTTAACAGGTTATTTTGGACAAGGAGATGTATGTGGAATCAAGCTTATGGCGATGTTTTAGTTTTGGAGCTTCTACATTCTCTTGGAAGAAGATTTAACCATGTTACCTCTTCATCCACCGAGCGAATCAGGGGAGTATTTGATTTCATTCTTTTACCTTAATTACTTTTACATTTGTTATTTGAACATTGGGGACAATGTTCATCTTAAGTGTAAGGGGGGGTAAAAGTACGATTAGAGAATGCTATTACGCTTGATTTTTGTTTGTTTAATAGTAGATGTGTAATAAAACTGAGATAAATACCTGTTAGGGCAATTTTAGTGCCAAATTTAAAATTTTTTACAACATTTAGGAGTGAAACTTTGATCTTAATAAGCATCTCACGAATAGGAGTTATATGACTAGCACAAAAAAAACCGTACCACTAAAAATTTTTCCACCCCCAAATATGTGAGGTTCCCCCCTAGAATTGGTAGGAAAAGCATTTATGCTATGATGTGTGTACCGGTAGCACTTAGATTCTAGAACTTGCGTTAGGACCATTCCAAGGCCACAAGTGAGACTACATTCGTGTAGTTAGATTTACTACCTGATAAGAGGCATTAGGATTAACCCATTGTTTTACACCTGTGTTTTTGTTATAATTACGTTGGCTACATTGGTCAAGTAATTCTCCCACACCCTTTGCGTTGTACTCATTTTTAGTACACGATACCCCTAGTACACCCCTCAGAGCCTATCTTTTCGTTTCGACCTTTAAGCATTTTACTTAAAGGAAGAATTTGTTACACCCCACTAAAATGTACACCCAAATCGCCTTAGCCTACCTTGTATGCACTCATTTTTAGTGCATTATTGTGACAACATTTGTTTAAACCCAAGTTAATTATCTGATTGATTACATGGTTGCTAAGTCGAGTCATATCCTTGTATATATTGTTTTGGGACAATTGGGACTCATGGGTAAAGTACTAGTGTAATGGAGTAATGGGGAAGAACATCATTTATTACCCCCATATGTGCTAAACATTTTAAAAGTACTCCAAGTTTTTCAATTATCTTAATTCGAGTCATTAGAATAGTTATTTGTAAAGTTATGTAAAAGTTCAAGTGTAAGGGGATGCAACGCCCCTAGGATGTATTATTTTGGATGGTAGGGCAAGAGTGTATGAAAAAAAAAAAAAAAAAAAAAAATCGAAAAAATCAAGAAAAATACAAAAAAAAAAAATGAGAAAAGGAAAAGTAGAAAAAACATACGGACTACCATCCCGTTTCATTTTATGTTTATTTTATGTTTTTGTTATTTTGTTTTTAGCTTAAGATTGAGTCGAGTCTTGGCTTAGCAACATTGTATAGTACATGTGATTAATCAAGATCTTTAACTCGCCACCAGTAAAATATCCTTTATCTAACAAAACCGTGTTTATCATATCCCTACACCTAACGTTATAACCCGTTTAAAAGCCCTCTTTGATAGTTTATCTTAGGTGCTTACGCCTAGTGGAGGAGGTTTTCGATCCTTTCCCAAGCCTATGGTAATCTATTTGCTATGACAGGTAGTGAGAGATATTATCCGTTTTCATTTATGAGATTTATTTTGATGACACTTGAGAGATGTGAGTATCTAAACACTACTCGTGAGGTGCTAGTTTGTAATCTCCGTGCTTATTATGATTAAAGTGGAACGACTATTTGTTGTAATTACTTTTATATTAGTGTTAAATGACCCCTAACTTGTATTTTGATTAGAATAAAAGCGCATTTGCTTGAGGACAAGCAAATCTCAATTGTAAGGGTATTTGATGAAGCGAAAAGTGTACCGCTTTTAGGGGGTCATTTAAGCCCTAAATCGTATTTATTTGATCAAATATTGCCCTAAATCGTTCCTTTTGTCATTTTAGGTACTTTTGAGAAGAAATCTGGAAAAGGAAGCATTTTGGACGTTTTTGGAGCATAAAAGTGAAGAAAACGACAAAGTCTCAAAATCGGCTGAAAAGTACATTTGACGGCGTCAGGGATTGCCCTGGACGGCGTCATGGCTTGGCTAGAAAAAGGTGGATATGAAAATTACTCATGATAAGCCAGAGAATTTTGCATGAAAAATCTGACGGCGTCACCCTTTGAAGTGATCAAGGTCGTCACGGCTTAATTTAAAGAGGGACGGCGTCAAGCTATAATCTGACGGCGTCAAGCCTTGATAAGCCAGAACGGATTTTGGAGGTCTAAAGAGGGACGGCGTCAGGAAGGCCATCCGGGAACCCTAAAAGCGGCGAGGTGACGGCGTCAGAATCTACAACGTGACGCCGTCAGCCCTTAATCTCTATATATAGTTTTGCAATTTTTTGTCATTAGTGTGAAAACTTTGTGGAACTTTGTGTGTGAAAAACCCTAAGACGATTTTAGCATCTTTTTCAAGGCTTTTTGCCTTGAGATCTTCCATGTTACATTGAAGATAAGTTATCAATTAATCATTCAATATGTCTATGTGTTGTTTGATTCTATCTTGTTCTTGTCTTTTGTTTAACATGCTAGGCTAGGTTTTCTTTGTGTTTGCTTAGATCTAATGAAACCTAGCTATTGATTGTTGGTTATTAGTGTGTTATTAATTGTATTGGATGAATGTTAATCGATGTTAGGCTTGAGAAAACTGGCTAACTTCCTATACGGTAACTTGCTTGAACGTCTTAAGAAACATGAACCAATGCGTACCAAAGGTTTTTATGGCTGTATTTAATGCATGAGCGAATTCTAGTGATCCCATGTTAGGAGCTTCCTAGCCGGCTCGACATAGGAGTGAAGTAGGAGTTCATAGAGTTGGGGAAGTACGTACGCCACCCCACGATTGGTATTAAGGAATACACCCGTCATCCACGCAATTAATACACACTAATCAACCGGTAAAAGATAGTTAGGGAGTAAGGAAATCTAAGTAAACACATTTCTCTCCACATAAGTTTTACCACCTTTTCATTTTCTGTTATTTTATTTTATTTGCATTCGTAGTAACTTGGGTTAGTTGACTAGCAACTAATTCCGCCCACTCTTTCAAACCCGAGATTTTACTTGCTTTCATAAAATTATAAAAACACAAAAAGAATCTTCCCTCACCCTTAGACCTATTAAAGTAGTTTTTCATACCTAACGAACACTATTCCCTGTGGAGAACGATCAATCCCCCGTACTTACCACTACACTATACTACATCGGTCAGGTACACTGCCTGGTGGGGTTGTAAGCCTCTTGAGATCCCTTGAGAGGTAAAACCTGTTGTAAGGTTGCAAAACCACGCATCAGAAAGGACAAGCTACCTTATAAGTACAGAAAGGTAGAAAAACTCGAACGACATATGTGAAGTCAATATAATGGCGATCCTCAACGGGAAATGTCACATATGTCTGAGAAAGACTGTCCTTTTGAATCACGGGATTGATATTTGAGGTAATATCATCAAGATTAGAAATAATAGAGTCTTTGACCTCATCGTTCTCTAACACTTCATCAAAAAAAGGATTTACGTTGCTTGAAAAGTACTCGTCATCAAATTCAAACAGAGAGTTCGAATAGACTTCGAGACTTTCCTTTGGAACGTCCTCATCAGAAGGTGATTCATCATCACTAGAGGAAAAATCATCATTGGAATTGAACAGAGGGTTCGAGAAAATCCTGGAAAAATCATCCTCAAAGAGGGTAATCATCACAAATAGACAAATCACATTCATTGTCGGATATATCCTCAAACTCACTTGGGATTGGGATAAGGTTCTCAGCACTAGACTTTATGAATTCGTCCGGTTCCTTTTCAGGAATAGTGCTAAGATGCTCATCGCCCATAATAAGAGAGTCCTCGGAGTCCAAAGTTGGAAAGAATGATGTGATTGCAATAGACTGAGGGAGTTGAGAAATGATATCGCTTAAAGGAATAGTACTCTCCTCGTCCTCTTCATCTTCGTCATCGAGCATGGCAGCCTTATTAAACAAAGAACGCCTTTGTGCTGCTCGTTCTTCGGCGAGTAAATCTTCCATAGATTTTTCATGACGATCTTCTTGGGGAAGTTTATTAACCAAATCCTTAACTTCTTCTATTAAATCAAGAACATGGAGAAGTTCTTGAGGAAGTGGCTGAGGTTGAGTCATTTGGTACTGTGGAGGTTGGTTTTGATAAGAACAATCATAATTGTTACAAGGACCATGCTCATAGACAAGCGGGCTCCTCGTTTGACAATCGGATTCATAATGCGGACCTCCACAGAATTCACAACAATAAAACTGTTGTGTCTGACTCAGTGAATCATATGGATATTGGTCATAACAAAAATTTTGATCGTTACACGAAACCTGCTCATAGAAAAGCGTGTTCCTTGTTTGACAGTCAAAACCTTGGTGCGGACCTCCACAATATTCACAATAATATGTTTCCATCTCATGGTGTAGGGGTTGGTTAAGGAAATTGGTTGTTTCATTGTAGGGATTTTGGTCATAGACAAACCCGTTTCCCGAATTTACAATGCTACAACCGGGGCAATTTCCACCATTTAGAGGTCCCCCACACCATTCACAACCATAATGGTAAGATGAAGACATAAAAAGAATTAAACGGATAGAGGGTGAGATAAAGAATTAAACGAATAGAAGGGATAAGAAGAATATTTTTGGATTTTTAGAAACATTTTGAAGAACACAAAGGGAAAAAGGAAAATAAGTTTGAAAAGAAAATCTTTTTGGGTTTTTATACGGAAATATTTACGAAGAAAACGATAACTTCTCGGGAGAAGGGTCTTCAAAACACGCAACGACAAACGAGAATTTAAAAATTCGCTTCAACCTTCCCCGGCAGCGGCGCCAAAAATTGATTCGATGGAATCAACACGTATTTTTTATCAAGGATTTACAAAGGAAATATGTAAACCCGAGTCGTTTTCCCAACGAAGGATTGAATGGAATTTGTGATCTCGATTCGTGAAACGTGTTTGAATAGTGAAAATAAAGAGATTTTGGGATTTTAAACTAAAATAAGTGAACATTAACTAAAAACGACTTAAAAGGCAAGGAGAATGATAATCTAAAGATCGCGAGGCTAAAAACGTAAAGGAAAACTGAAAACGCGTTTAAACCGGGAAAACCCGAGCCTAAAACGTCAAAATGATGAAATACTAACTCTACGGGTACAAATCTATTTTTCCTAAGTTCTAATTAATAAAAGAAAATTTAAAAAAAAAGAATTATATTTTTTTTTGACTATTTAATTAATTATTATGAATTAAAAACAGTTTAAACTAAATAAATTCGAGAAAAATAGCAGATGAACAGTGAAAATTCTCAAAAATTACCAGAAAGTCTATTAAGCTAATATTAATCTAGGAAAAATATAAAAACTTAAAAAGCTACTCAAATAAGCTACGAAATAAGCAAATAAGTAATTATAAGCTAAAAGAGGCAAAACTAGTATAAGAATAAAACTAGGGAGATAATACACCAAGCATAACTTGGTGCATCTGGTTATGGGGTGTGTGTTTGAGGCGCACGTATGCTATCCGAGAGGTCCCTGGTTCGATTTTCACTCACACCCCATTTTTATTTTTCATTTTTTTTTCTTTTAAAAGCTTAATAAGCACACGAAAATAAGCTATTTTTATAAAAACAACAATTTATGAAAACTTGAAATAAGCACAGAAAAAGCAGATTAAGGTGGCCGCTTATAAGAGACTTGATTAAATTTTTTTATTTTTTTTTTCTTTTTGAAACGTATAAAAAATATTTAACTTTTGAAAAGAGAATATTTTTAATACTCACTGAATAAGCCAGAAATAAGCAATGGAAGGCTGATCAGTGGACTTTACTATGAAATAAGCTAAGGCTAATGTGCTAAAGGGCTGATAAGCTACAAATAAGCTACGGGAAACTTGAAAAAAAACTTGGTAACTATAAATAAGCTAAAATGCAAACTAAAATAAGCCACAAAAGAGGAAATAAGCACTGAATCCAACTAAATAAGCAAATGGGCTGCTGATATACCTATGGTGCAGGGCAGAAATGGCAGTTTTCAAGCCATGAAAAAGCACTCCAAGAAAAATCTTAAAATTCTAAAAAAAATAGGAATAGCTAGATAAGCTGGCCAACTAGCTCTGTGCAAAATTTGAGCTTATAACAACTTAACATGAGTAAATTAAAAATCAACAAAATAGGCTGCATTTTTTGAAAACCCAAAAACTAAGTCTGCTATTCTAGTAAAGGCTGATTTTGGCTAACTATTGACCAAGGCTTAAGGGAATAAACTAGTAACTAAGCATTGACTAAATGGACAACATGGAACCAAGAAATTGCACAAGAAAAGCTCAAAATAGCTTATTGCTATTTTGAGCTTATCTACTTAGTTTTAAGCCTCAATTTCCCACAATCCTACTTAAATCCATAAAATCTATCAAATAAACTATAACTACTTTAAAAACAGCTTCATTCTATCAAATTAAGCCAGATTGAAAGTCTTAAAGTGGCACATAAACAGTTGGTCTTAAACCATTTGTACCCGTTTTAACCTATTGCAAGTCTTAAACCAAACACCCCTTAAACTAGCTGTTTAGGAATTTTAAACTAGAACTAAACAAAATAAGCTAGGATTCTTACTCATTACTGACTTACTAACTAAATTATACCCTAATTATTAGTTTTCAATGGGAAATAAGCACTTAAATAAGCTGAGGTAATATTGACTGTTTAAGGCTTATTTAAGCTAAAAATGGGAAAAACTAACTTAAGCTCTAACAACCTATCAAATTAAACTCAATTAACATTAACTAGATCAAATAAGCACAGAAAATGAAAATAAGCACTAATAAGCTGATGAATAGTACCTGTTGACTTTTCTTGACTTTTTGGAAATTAGAAATTAACACTGAATGAATACAAGTGAAACTTACAAAAAGCTAAAAATAGCTTAAATATGCTTATATGAACAGAACAGAAGGTTTTAGCATGTAAACAACAATTAAATTTGAACTACTGAATTATCATTAAAACTAGAATTTAAACTGAATTGATACAAGACTTGGGAACTGAAATTGAAACTGAAATTCAGATTACAAGGACATGAAATTAAGCTAAAACTATAAGACTTATCCGAATTTCAATTTAATAGCTAAATTATACTACTCCTAAATTATACTAAAATCTACTACCCCAAATGTGTAAGTGAAAGGTCTTTTATATCACTCCATAAGCTTCTCTCAGCTCCTTTGACAAATCCCAGCAGTTGGATTGGCTTTAAATTGATCCTAGCCCTTGAATTGATTTTGGCGGGAAATTAGTATAAGTGGATTTCCAGCTGGATTGAGTCACGTGAAATGGTAAACATGTGAAAGAGTAGCTGGAGGGGGGATGGAGTGTGGCAGAGGAGAAGCATGGGGTGGTGTCACAGGAGGACATGGATAGTGGTTTTGGCGGGCAATGGTTTGGGGGAGAGTGGTTTTGACTGGGTGTTTGACTTTTCTGGTTTTAGTTAAAATAAAAACGGGGTAAAGGTTTTTAGATTGGGCTAGTGTTTATGATTGGGCTTGTGTTTATGATTGGGCTGGATTTAGGGAAAAATGGGTTTATTAGTTTATGGTAAAATGGGATAAAAGGGTTAGTTAATGGTTTAGGTAATTTTAGGTTATGGGTAATTAGGTGAGGGTAAATGGTGAAAAGTAATTTTTGGTTTTGGGTTCGTTTTTCCAAGCTCGTCCAAATGCCATATCCCGGGTTAGCTTTTGACTTCGTCTTCACATGATGCTCAAATGGTGTCGAGTCGATCCAAGAATGTCCATTTTTGCTCTTTTTCACATCCAAGCTCGGTTTTGTCCACTTTTGCCTTGTTTTCAATCCTTTTGTACCTGAAACACATAAAAACACAAACCAAGAATATTTGCAACAATATTTGGTCTATTTGGGCGTTTTTGGTCATTTTTGTGTCATATATGGGCATAAAATGATGAGTAAATAGGCACTCATCAACTTTGAGTCATGAACGAAACTGTAAACTAAGACTTGCCATACTAATTTAGGTCGCGTATCGGTTCCGCTCACTATCACTACTTGATTCTTTTCACTTCATACGACTATTTTGTTGAGGTGAGTTTATAGCCCCACTCTTTAACTTTACTTTGCTTTGCAAAACTTGGGGTGAGAACATGCAAAACTCTTTTATGGACCTAACTGAATCTTATTTAAACTATTACGTGGATTAGCCTAAGCCCTTGAATCCCACTATGCCCAAACTCATGAACTGTCAATTCCTGCTGGGAAGAGCGAATGTTATAAATAGATCTATTGGGGGTGACTCCCCCGTTCGGGTTTGGTCAGATGGGCCAAATGTTGAGCGTATGTCATGTCGAAATACAAGTGTATCGAGATAAACACTTGCCGGGCCTTTATAATTACCATGCTTCTAGAGCATGCCCACTGTTATAGCTTCGGTTGCATGAACTTAGTGCTAGCGTAATAGACATACTTTAGAATTAACATTACATTCGATGTAATGTGCACATACTTGATTATGGTCCAACTTATTGATTTATACTTAAACCTATGAACTCACCAGCTTTTTGCTGAATTTTTAGCATGTTTTCTCAAGTGCCTAACTTATTGATGCATGATGATTTTCCAAGGTGTGGCATGGCAAGGTCATAGGAACTTTTAGAGTTGAGTAATACCCACATTTGACCACTTTTGTAATTGGGATAACTAAAAGCTTTATGGGCCTTGTACACCAAGTTTTGACTATGATGTCAACTTATTATTTAAATTGATGTATGATTTCAAAATGGACTAGATAATCCGTTCTTTATTACCTTGTGTTGTGAATACCAATTGAGTAGCACCCCAGTGAAAATATATTCCGCTGCGATCCATTTTTGGGGGTGTTACAGATTGGTATCAGATCTTTAGTTATAGAGAACTAGGTACATATAAATCCTAAACTATAACCACTTTTCATAAAAACATTTCCCTATGACCGCCACCCGCCTGCCAGCCTTGCTTGCCACTTATTTGACTAAATTACTAAACATAACCGTGTGTTATGCCATGCTATATTTGATATCTTATCTGACATAGCTATCTGTTAAGCTTGCTACTTGATGAATTATTCATAATCGCCTTATACTATTTATTATTATAAGTATTTTATGCATACTTATACACGTACCGTCTTGTCACAGCATTTCGCCTTCTCCCACTATGCTTATTTGCCAAGCATCACTATTGATTCATATAAAGATTATCTATATATATGTCTGACTAACTTTCGATCCCTTATGCCGGGTTGCAGATCATTATGGCACACCCAGCTCCTCCTGTCCACATGCCCGAGATTCTTGAGTAGGCACCACCATTCTCAGATCATGTCTTTGACTTTCCAAATGCTCCCGTTGTTGATAACAAAGGAGACATCGGGATAGGATTTTGGGTGGTGCGAAACAGGGATGGGGTTTGAGCTCCAGCGACACCACCTACCATGTCACCACCACTTAGTCCACCTACACCGCCAACACCACCACCAGGAGGTCATTCTTTCTACGTTCCAACTCAAAGAGAGATCGATGAGCTTAACAACACAATGTGGCTCATACCACGACCACTGTCGCCTTGACCAAGGCGTCAGCAGTGTCTAGCAGTCCACCCAGAGGCCATTTCAGAGACCGTCCCAGAGATGGTCCCAGATACAGGAGAACCCAGTAATTTCTGGGAAAGGGTCAATCCTTTCTCCAAGAATATTGGCTCACTGACCCTAGGTTCAAGATATCTAAGACTGAGGATGCTGACAACGATTATTAGATTATGTCGTAAGAATTTAGTTGTTATCGTCACGTGTCGCAAATAATGTATGTCTATCCTGAGTTGTGGGATCTATTAACTCATGACTATCTACTACCTTGTATCATCTGGTGACAATATCCGTTCATTGTACTCTTTGTTTTATTACTATCTTATTTTGCGAGTATTTTGCAAAATATTCTGCTATCGTCTTATATACTATTGTGCTTCTTTATAAACTATTTTGACTACCTGCAATCTTAAATCAACTAGGTGTATCAATCGTCGCCCGTTGCACTACTTATTTTACTACAACCTCATAAATCACTTTGTCATCATTTTGCGATTATTTGTATTCATATTTTAAACCAGTCATCTACTTTACTACTACTATTTCATAAACCAACAAACGACTTCCCGAGCACTTTGTAAACTATGGTACAATTATCCTACAAATTACTACAATCTTATGAACTATTTTGCTCTTCGTGAACCACTTTAGCCACGGTTTGATAAAACAATAAACTGTATTACTATTACTCTACAAAGTAATTCACTGTTTCTTCACAAAATATTTTACTGCCATCCCCAGGCTGTATTGCTAACATATCAAACCACCACTTTTGCTACTATCTTGCAAACAATAACGTGATTTCCTGGTACTCTATAAGCTATTTTACTAACCATTTTATAAACTACTCGACTCCGAGTCTGGACATTTGTCTTAGTCTTTCCAAACAACTTCAGAAAGCAGTGGGACATATTACTAGTATATATAACTGAACCGAGTATTTCAAAATTCATTGAACCTCGGTTGAACATGGACTGATCATCTATGTTCAACCTAGGGACAGTGGGACATAGCCTGATCACCTATGTCTGACTTAGAGGTGAATTTTGCGATACTGAGAGTAGTTATAATAGAGTTACGTTCGAATTGATTTTCTACTTCCATTTTTTGAGAAATTACAAACTCACGTGAGTAAAAGAAAAAAGTGCAACTTATGGACATTCGTATTAGTAAACACAATAACCAGATGAGCTTCTACACAACCTTGCCATGTAAAGTCAGCTTGGTCTCATATCCTGTTCTAATCCGCGAGGACAAGTTACATCATTAGCCATCATAAGGCTACCTACACAATCAACATGATTACTTACGAAAACCCAACCCTATAATGTCCCATTTTCTTTACTTCTTGTTTCTAAAGATCTTATCGTCAAACAAACAACTCCTGGGCTCAATAGCTACCGAACGGCTGATAACCTCACATGTGACTAAAACATGCTTTCACCATAAGCGCCTGTGCTGATTGTTACGACGAGTACATTCTGATCTTTAATCGAAAATTGTACCCTCTGCATTTAAAAATTTTACTTGGACTGAAAACTATATTTTCTGAAACTTTACTTGGACTGGAACAATACTTATACTCTCCTGGTACTGTGAGTGAAGCAGTAGCCACTTATATTTTCCTAGTACTATGAGTGAAGTAGTAGCCACTTATATTTTCCTGGTACTATGAGTGAAGCAGTAGCCACTTGTATTTTAAATGGTACTGTGAGTGAAGCAGTAGCCACTAATATATTGTTTTCCTGAAACTATGAGTTCATGGCCCCTACTTTACTTGTTTCAAACTATTTTACTATTTTGGGTAAAAATACATGCACACTTTACTTATTCGATTTACTCGAACACAATACTAAGTATGCTTTTGAACCAGCCGACAGATTATTTATAGAAACCAACACCGTTCTTTCGAGGCTGAGTCCTAAAACCTACTGAATAACCTGTACAAGATCAATCTAATATCCCCGTCTTTTCTCAACGCCATCGGGTGACTTGAACTAAAATCGGAGGACGGATTTCCTTTTTTAGGTGGTGAGACTGTGACAAACGGTAATTTTCCGTACTATTATTTTAATAGAAAAATATTTATTTTATCAGAAAAATGCACATTATATATTTTCTGACATTTACTGACGATTAAAACTCATATTTTTTATTTTAAATTCAATATAATTCAATTTACGTATAACTACTTAGTTAAATAAACGTAAAACAAGGAATAACTCTTTTCCGCACGATGACTTTAGACTAAATTTAGTCTACAATATTACAGTACCTGGCCACTACTCCAATTCATAATTTAATTGCTAGGGCATTTGCATTTTTATTTACTTACGAATATGAATTCAATAAACGCTTTTCAAAGGTGAATGAACACACAATGTAACCGACGCTCCCAACAATTATTTTTAATACATTCTTACACTCCCTAAATTTACTACAAAGTGCCAAAATAATTTTCTTACACCTTTGTAATCCTTTTACTAAGCCCACTTAATTATACATATTTAAAGTTAACCACAAAACCAATACCAAATACCTATTTTTAATACCCCATACACTTACAAAATACATTTTATATAAACTAACACATGATATCTTTCCTTTTGCTAACTCAACTGCCCCCTAAAAGCTCAAATAGTATGGCTAGAAAGACTACACTTGACCAATACTTTAATATGTATACAATATGGAGACAACTTGTACAAATTTTGGAGGCTTGACTACCCATTTGCTCCTTTTTTTTTGGGATGACCAAAATACCAAACGCCACCCTATATGATTTTTGCTACTAACCTAAGTATTTGACCACTTTGACCCTCCATTGCTTACACTATAAAAGGGAGGTGCATGCACTTCATTTTTTTTACATGCAAAAACTTGGGTTATATAGTAATTGGGTAGGAAATCTTTGGTTGTAAAAACTTGGCCTTTGTTTTCTCTTTGCTCGACATACTCAACACCACTGTAAGATTTTACTAAACCAATCTTGTGCTCTATTTTGTTTCAGTTATGTTACAAACATGTCATACTTAATAAATTGCAACGATAATTAAGTTTTGCAAACTAGAAATGTGTCTCTTGAATTTATATAGATTCGACATGCATACAAATATAAGTGTTATAGTTTGTTGTTTTGAACTTGTGTGGTATTACTTGAATCCTTAATTTCCACTTGACAAAGGCTTTACACCTGAGTTGGGAGATTCTTTAAAATTTCTTTCTTGAAATCTAATTATGATATTTTTGAACATGAATTGATGGCATAGTTTGTCAGATAGTAACTGCTTTTATTAGTATAATGAATTAGTCCAAGGACATCAGGTAAAGAGAACAGCAAGCAAAAGTGAATCTAACTGTTAGAGGCAACACCTGCCACGAGCTGGAAACCCGGTCAAGAAAGCTCTTTGAATGAGTTTATCTGATCACATGCAGTTTTTATAACTGAAATTATTGGTTCTCACACAACCAGAGGTTAAATTCAACCGAAATTTGATTAAGTGCCTTCCTTTACACTTAATCCTTTCAGAATGTTGGTATACAGTATTTTTTTAAATAAAAAATTGAGTTTATACTACTGAGTAAAAGATTTTCCAAAACTTAGTACTGCTAGGCAAAACTTTGTACTGCTGGATAGACGTTTGTACTGCTGGATAGCCGTTTGTACTGTTGAGTCATAACCACTTTTTGAATATAGCCGTTGAGAAGCTGTTGAGAAAATTCTGGTCAATTACTTTACTTAAGGGTTTCCTAAATTGGATATTTTTACTTTTTATCTACTTTATTCACTTTCTTTAATCTAAAGAAATCTTTTATTGAAGTCGGTCCAATAGAAACCCTAAGAATTCTTATATAACATCTCAATTCGCTTTACTCAACCTACTTTCTTTCATAATCAATCATATCCCAGCAGTCAAATCACTCTTTTACTGAACATAATGGCCAATTTAACCTTTGTCGACAAACACAACATGGTGGCGTATTTGGAGAAAACAGAGGAAGGTGTACACTTCCATTAGATAGTAGACTTTTTAAACTCTACCCATATAAGGTATGCTTTAACTCTAAACCCTACTATCTATGTCTCCCAAATCAAACAGTTTTGGCACACTGTCACTGTCAATACTATTGAGAATGGAGACAAAGAGCTAAATGCAACAGTTGATGGCAAAACCATCACTCTTACTGAATCATCTGTTAGGAGGCATCTCCATCTAGCAGATGACAATGGTATTAGTGATTTGCCAAACACTGAAATCTTTCAAAATCTATCCAGAATGGGGTATAACACAACTTCTCAATCTTTAACTTTTCAAAAAGGTTGTTTTGCCCCACAATTGAGGTTTTTCATACATATCATACTTCACTGTATGAGTCCTAAGCAAACTTCATGGGAACAGTTCAGTAGCAATATTGCAACTGCTCTCATTTGCTTATCAACTAATAGGACTTATAATTTTTCAAAACTTATTTTTGAAGGTATGGTAAAAAATGTGGATAGCAAATCCAAATTTTTAATGTATCCACGTTTTATCCAAATGATTTTGAATATGAGAAAAAGCATGCTTCTACCTCATCAAGATGTTTATCCAACCCCAACCCTTACTCAAAAATTATTTAGTAACATGAGGATGGCCTCAAAGGGTTATAGTGGGGTAGAAGTACCTCTTTTTGATAACATGTTGCAGGTACAG
Organism: Artemisia tridentata subsp. tridentata; assembly: GCA_021014915.2. Taxonomy (NCBI): domain Eukaryota; kingdom Viridiplantae; phylum Streptophyta; class Magnoliopsida; order Asterales; family Asteraceae; genus Artemisia; species Artemisia tridentata. The sequence continues at coordinate 206,089,799 of CP139505.1, forward strand.
GATGAAAGATCAACTACCCCAGTTGACTCCCAACACACACCCACACGTTCATCAGATACAGCCTCACGACCAATTTCATCACCACCTAGGTGTATAACCAGAGAGGGCTCTAGTGTACCTCAGCACAGAGTTCCTACTACATCCCTAGGAGCAAATGAGGCTGTCCATGACAGTATAGGAAGGGCTGCCCCTACTGTCTCAGGCTTAGAAGTTGGGCAGGACAGGGGTAACATAACTAAGACTTAACCTATGGTAACACCTAATATACAAAGTTCTTTTGAACCTAGTACAGGTGGTGGAATCCCAAGCCACATGGAAACAATAGGTGGCTCAGATACTCACCTTTTGGTTGAGTCTGAGTCTTTGCCCAATGATGCACCTCTCCCAGAAGGTAACACATCTGGAAGTGCTGAGGGAAGTCTTAAACTTAATGCATTGATGGACACTTGTACAAGGTTTAATGAGAAGGTAATTGGCTTGGAAGATGAACTCAAGGCAACCAAGTAGGTCTTTGGAAGGGTTTACACTAAACTGATCTTGAAGGTGAAAAAGTTGGAGCAACAGGTCAAGACTCTCAAAGGCAAGAGAAAAGCTCAGATGGTGGAATCTTCAAGCTCTTCCAGTTCTGATGATGAAGATGATGACTTGGGTGAGGAATCTTCCAAACAGGGGAGGAAGATTGCCAAACTTGATGAAGACCCCAATGTTTCATTGGTTCAAGAAGGTACTGATACTCAAGGGAGGCCAGATGAACATATGGGAGAAGCTCAAGAAGGTATTGCTGGTCATAAACTTAGTGCTGCTGGTGCAGGACTTAGTACTGCTGGTGCAGTTTATATTATAAGGAGAAGAATGGATAAGGGAAAAGCAATCATGACTGAAGATGAGCCGTCCAAGCAGTTTAGCAAGAAGACTCAAGCACAGATTGAGTATAATTATGAAGTGGCTCAAAGAGTTCAAGCTGAAGAACAAGCCAAAGTAGCTGAAGAAGAAAGAATAGCTAAATTCTTGGTTGAACAAAAGCTACTAAGTGGTGAAGAAGAAAGAACTGCTCAAGAACAGGCTGACAAGGAACTGGCATTGAAGACGCAAGAGGAAGAGAGAATAGTGTTGGGAATTATGATACGATTCAAGAGAAGACAACTTAGGTCTGGTAATATATCAGAGTTAGGTCTGTCTTTGTAATTAGGTCTGGTAATGCAAAGTTAAGTCTGGTAGTATGTTTAAGTCTGGTTGACTTATTATGTTAAGTCTGGTCGTGAAGTTAGGAAAGTCTGTTAGAGATAAGTTAGGAAAAGATACAAAACGTGTAAGTATCTTTATAGAAGATTCGTGAATATCTTCTTAGTCGGTTAGCATTAGGGTTTCCTTGTGTTATAAAAGGATCCCTAAGATTGTTAGTTTCGTGTGTGAGTTGTACGAGTTTCACTATTGTGATTAAAAGTAATATACGAAGTTAGTGTTATCTCTGTGTATGTTCTTCATTGTTCTTGTTAAGTTTCCGCATTAACATTAACAATCTTTAAGGGTTTCTCACTTAGACTGGTTTGGATTTATCCCAACCATCTACTAGGTATTCTATTCAAGACTACTTAGAGATCCACTTACAATTCGTGGACCAACAAGTGGTATCAGAGAAAGGCGAGAGACTCTGAATTCGAAGAACACTTAATCTCAAAAACCAAATTCTCACTCAAATCACCCTACACAATGTCTGAATTCGATAAGCCCATTAACACTGAAACTTTTTCAATTCATAACAGTGAGGATGAGAGATCAAACCATGAAGATGAAGGAAAAACTGAAACCAGTAACTCCCAAACACTACAACAACCCATCCCTTCCACAACCACAATCTCAAACATAAAACTTCCATTACTGAAAAGAGAAAAATATGATATATGGGCCATGGAGATGGAACATTATCTGGAGTACATCGATAGTGATGTATGGAAGGTTATTCAAAAGGGAAATTCTAAGAAAAGAATTTCACAAGGGAATGATGGGCAGATAAGAATAATGCCACCAGTATCTGCTGAGGAGATTAGGGCTGTGGAGAAGGAAAAGAAGGCCAGAACCTTGCTTCTTATGGCTATTCCTAAGGAGCATCTACAAAGGTTTCATGGCATCCTTGATGCTAAGGAGATGTGGGAGGCTATCAAGAAACGATTTGGAGGCAATGCAAACTCCAAAAAGATGCAAAAGGCTGTTCTTAAACAGCAATTTGAGACATTCAGTGTTTCAAAGACTGAAGGATTGGAGAAGGGCTATGACAGATTTCAACATCTGTTAACACAACTGGAAGTTCATGGTGCAGCAGTTTCAAATGAGGATGCAAACCAAAAGTTCCTTAGATCTTTACCATCAGAATGGGGCAATGTATCTGTGGCGATGAGGATAAAGGAGGAAGTAGATTCAATGACACCTGATGACCTATACAATAATCTCAGGATGTTTGAAAGGGACATCAGTAACAACACTCAGGCTTCAACCAGTTCATCAAATGTTGCTTTTGTGTCACAAAACAAAAGCAGTACTTACAAGGTTAAACCTGGTAGTGTTAGGTCTGGTATCTATGAAACTCCTTCAAGTGAAAGGTCTGCTTCAAGTTTTACTGATGAGGTGATACATTCTTTCTTTGCCAACCAAACGGAAGATGAAAGCTTTATTAGTGAAGACTTAGAACAGATTAATGATGCTGAAGTTGAAGAGATGGACATAAAATGGCACATTGCCATGGTTGCTTTAAGGGTCAAACGATTTCAGAAGCAATATGGAAGGACCATCAACTTCAACAACAAATCTCCAGTAGGATACACAAAGATGACAGTTGAATGCTACAACTGTCACAAGAATGGACATTTTTCAAGAGATTGTCCAGAGAGGAAGCCTGCTGATGGGAAAAGAGATGAAGATGGGAAGATGGAAAAGAATCAGATGAGCTTGCTGACTATGGAAGCTGGAGGAGTCAACTGGGGTGAGCATCCAAGAGTAAATGAGGAGTCTGATCATGCTCTCATGGCCATTGGTAATGAGGTATCATTATGCTCTAAATTATGCACTGATTCATATAATCATGTTAAGGCTTTGTGTGATGAGCAGTTAGAACAAATAGGTGACCTAGAAGTAAATCTATTAGCACATAAAAATGCTGTAAAAACATTAGAGGCACAAAAGGTCACCCTTCAAAACCAACATGCTGCTTTAAATGAAAAACTATACTTTCAAGCTAATAAAATATATGAACAAGATGAAAAGCTTAAAAGGTATAGACAATTGGGTCTTAGAATTCAGAAGGAGAGGGATGAGTTGAGAAAAAGGGTAGATCAGTGGAACAATTCAAATAATAACCTGTTCAAATGTTGGGATTCTCAAATAAAGTCAAATAAGAAATGTGGCTTAGGATATGAGGAAGATGAGAAAAAGGCAATCCTTAAGTCTAGAGAAGATGATTATGTAGGCAAACCATTGTACAATAGGTTTGTTAAGACTGGTGACTTTAAGGGAGTACCACCACCATTGAGTGATGACTATACTCCTCTTGAAAAAGAAGAGTTGGATGATTCACTTTTTGTGTATGGTAAGAAAGGTCCTCAAACACCTGAGTCAAACACCTCAGAGGACAAATCCAGTAGGTATTCTTCTTGTCAATCCAATGACTCTGAAGGATCTATTGATGGTTCCTCTGATCACTCTAAGTCTGAGTCAAAAAGTGAGGTAAAAGAGAATCCTGAACCTAAGGTTGTTAAAAAGTGTGAACCTGTTGTTGCTAAACCTGTAGTGACTAAACCAAAGCCCGAGACAGTCAAACCTAGTTGTGTCAATCACATAAAAACTCCTGGGGAATCTGTTAAAATGAGTGAGTCACCTAGAAGCAATAGTGTTCACAGAGAAAGTAGGAGTAGTTACACTTATGCTCCTAAAAGATGTTTTGTGTGTGGAAGTTTAAGTCATTTGATTAAAGATTGTGACTTCCATGAAAAGAGAATGAAGAAAGAGGCTGAGCAAAAGAGAATGAATGCTAATATGGGTCATGTTTCAAATAAACCAGTTTGGAATAATGCTAGTAGAATTAATCATGCCAACCAGTTTGTTCCCAGACCTGTCCAACTTAATAACTCTACCCGACCTAACTTTTGGGTTAATACTGGTAGACAAAATTTTAGGTATGGTTACAGGAACTTTAATGTGAATAGGCAAAATGGTAATTTTATGAGGCCTAATGTGAATACTGGTCATGTTAATTCTGTGAGATCTAATGTGAACACTGGCTATGTGAGACCCAAACAACCATTTCAAAAGCCACAGGTGAATGCAAATTTTCAAAGAAATAATTTTTATAAACCTCATTCACGTGTGAGAAGATCAGTTGCAAATCAAACAAATTCAAATGGGGGTTCTGCTGATAACCTCTCAGATTGTTGGACTTGGAATCCATTTAAAAATGAATATACCTATAAGTCCAAACATAGTTTCACTGGAGCAAGTTCATACAAAACCTTTAAGTATGCTGCTCCACAGAGAGGACTCAAGCCCACTCAGGCCGAAAAACTGATTTCTCTTTCTTAACTTTGTATAGTTTGTATACTTGTTTGTTTTTAATCTTGCCATTCTACTTGGTTATTCTTATTTTCAGTAGTTAATTTGTTTTCAACTTTCCATAGTATGTTTTGGTATATTGTGCTTAACTTTGTTTTGCAGTTGTTAACTCTTCTCTATTGCAAGTGATTCATATGTGGAAAATTATAACTACAGAACCATGGAGCTTTTTATTTATCAACAAGTGATTGCATTCAAGGATGCAATTTACAATGCTACATAAGACAAAAGCTTTAACATAAACCAGCCAAACACCACCACCTACATTTTCTGTTTCCCTTTGTTCATGAAGTCAGGAATGGTCTTCTTGGCTCCTCTGCCACCAAACTGATTCCATGCTTTTGGGCATGGAAGTCCAAGAATCAGACTGCTTGGTGGTGGACGTGGTATAGAACCACTCCTCAAGGATGGCACAACCTTTGAAGGAAAAGTCTCTTCATCATCATCTGCGGGGTCTTCTTCTTCAGTACTTCTTTCATATACATAAGAAGGGGGAACTGGTTTTGAAGTCTTTGGTGCTTCATCTTCTGGATCCTTTTCAGTAAGATCATAAGCAGCTAGCCATTGCTTAAGAGTTGATTCTCTTAATGTCTTGTTTCTTGTGATTGAAGAATACCCTGGTGGGAAGTATCCACCCCATCCTCTTGATGATGAATCAGAAGATGAGCCATTTGGATCCCAAGAAGAATCGGATGAAATCTCTATGGTTTCTGAGTTGGAAGGATCCATTATGTTTATAAGGTTTTTCTTTTGGTTTGTGATGGTTTTGTGATAATACAATGGGTGGTTTTATAGGGAAAATCAAGGTTTAATGCCATTTAATGCTCGGTTGGAGTATGGGTTAATACTTGCAGGCAAAGAGTTATTAATTGTACTTTTGGAAAGTTGACCTCAGTTCTTATTTTGGTTAAGTATCTGTGTTAAAAAAAAAAAAAAAAAAAAAAAAAAAAAAAAAAAAAAAAAAAAGGGGATTTACACTTAAGGGGAGGTAATGTACATTTAAGGGGAGGCAAATGTACAAGTTTTACAAGTTTTTAAATCGGGTAAACTTAAGTGTTAAATCTGGTAGCTTGTGTGTCTTGCAAAGATTGGTTTTAGTCTCCCTTTTCTTGTTGTTAAACTAATTTTTGAAGAAAAGATTGGAATGAGATGATGTAAAGCCTTGCATTCGCTAAAATCAGTGTGTAAGTCCACTCTTTTGGTTAGGTCTGGTAAGTTTATGATTCGGCCTGGTTGACCAATTTAAGTCGGGTAGTGTTAAATTTATGACCGTTAGATCTGGTCAGAGTAATAAAGATTTATCTAAAATATTACCGTTGCACTATTTTCGGTAAAAAGAGATATTTATGAAGTATATAAGATTAAAATTTGATATATTTTATCTCCTTTTATTCTTTATTTGCTTCCAAATTTAAATCATCTTTATTTTGAACTCACGACTCTGTTTATACGCAAATATTTTCAAACCCTACCCTTCCAATCAACCAGACCTAAATCATTAACTCATCCATGGCTAACCTCAAGTTTGTTGACAAGCATAATCAAGTTGGTTTCTTGAAGAAACCAGATCAAAGTGCAGGTTTCGAGGAGATTGTGGATTTTCTAAAAGGTTCTTACATTTGTTATTCATTAATTCATAATCCTACTATTTATCAGTCCCTTGTTAAGCTGTTCTGGAGGTCGGTTACCTCTGAGACTCTTGATGATGGGACACCATGTTTAAGGGCAATTATAGATAAAAATGGTTTTACCATTACTGAAACCTCCATTAGGGAAAGTCTCCAATTGGATGATGCTTTAGGAGAATTTGATTTGCCTGGTGATGATATTTTGGAGGGATTAAATAACATTGGATACCCCACAGATGGAAGTTTTACCTTTTGGAAAAGTCATTTTACACCTCAGTGGCGGTTTTTAGTACATCATTTACTTCAGAGCTTAAGTCCCAAGAGTGGTGGATGGGATCAATTTGGAAGCAGAATTGCTTCTGCATTGGTCTGTTTATCACTTGGAAGGAAATTTAATTTTTCAAAACTAATTTTTGAAGGAATGGTGAAAAATGCTAAGGACCCAAAATTTTTAATGTATCCACGATTTTTGCAAATGGTCTTGAATTATGAAACTATGGATAAAGTGCCTTACATCTATGTGGCCTTTACTCCAAAACTTTTTGCAAATATAAAAAGGGGTTTTCAAGGGACACATAGACCTTTGCTTGCTGCTATGCTTGGTACTAACAATGCAGGTACTTCTGGAGCTGCACAAGTGCAACCTGATGAGGAACAAGCCCAAGCATCATCTAGGTCTGCTACACCTACACCTACCTCAACTCCATCATCTCAACCAGGTCCCTCACTATCTGCTGAAAGATTACCTACACCTATCCAACAATCTTCACCTTCACAACCAAATGTTCCAAGTCCTGTGATGAAGCGAAAAGTGTACCGCTTTTAGGGGGTCATTTAAGCCCTAAATCGTATTTATTTGATCAAATATTGCCCTAAATCGTTCCTTTTGTCATTTTAGGTACTTTGGAGAAGAAATCTGGAAAAGGAAGCATTTTGGACGTTTTTGGAGCATAAAAGTGAAGAAAACGACAAAGTCTCCAAAGTTGCTAGAAAAGTACACGTGACGGCGTCAAGGATTGCTCCTGACGGCGTCACGGCTTGGCAAAAGAGGTGGATATGAAAAATACACGTGACGCGCCAGAAAGTTTTACAAAGGAAGTCTAACGGCGTCACCCTTTAAGGTGATCAAGGCTATCACGGTTTAAGTTAAAGAGAGACGGCGTCAAGCACAATTGTGACAGCGTCAACCCTTGACGCGCCAGAGTGGATTTTGGAGGATTAAAGAGGGACGGCGTCAGGAAGACCATCCGGGAACCCTAGCCGCGGCGAGGTGACGGCGTCACCTCCTACAACGTGACGCCGTCAGCCCCTAAATTCTATATATAGTTTTGCAATTTTTAGTCATTAGTGTGCAACTTTGTGAGGAGAAACCCTAAGACGAATTTTCTGCCATTTTTAAGGGTTTTATACCCTTGGATCTCCCATGTTTAATTGAAGATAAGTAATCAATTAATCATTCAATATGTCTATGTGTTGTTTGATTATATCTTGTTCTTGTCTTTTAATTAACATGCTAGGCTAGATTTATCTTGTGTTTGCTTAGATCTAATGAAACCTAACTATTGATTATTGGTTGTTGGTGTGTTATTAATTGTATTGGATGATTGTTTATCGATGTTAGGCTTAAGAAAACTAGCTAACCTCCTATACGGTAACTTGCTTGAACGTCTTAAGAAACATGAACCAATGCGTACGAAGGTTTTTATGGTTGTATTTAATGCATGAGCGAATTCTAGTGATCCCATGTTAGGAGCTTCTTAGCCGGCTCGACATAGGAGTGAAGTAGGAGCTTATAGAGTTGGGGAAGTACGTACGCCACCCCACGATTGGTATTATGGAATACACTCGTCATCCACGAAATTAATACGCACTAATCAACCGATAAAAGATAGTTAGGGAGTAAGGAAATCTAAGTAAACACATTTCTCTCCATATAAGTTTCACAACCTTTTTATTTTCAGTCATTTTATTTTATTTGCAATTGTAGTTATTTGGGTTAGTTGACTAGCAACTAATTCCGCCCACTCCTTCAAACCCGAGATTTTACTTGCTTTCCAAAAAATATAAAAATACAAAAAAGAATCTTCCCTCACCCTTAGACCTATTAGAGTAGTTTTTCAATCCTAACGACACTATTCCCCTAGAGAACGATCAATCCCCCGGTACTTGCCACTACACTATACTACATCGGTCAGGTACACTGCCTGGTGGGGATTGCAAGCCTCTCGAGATCCCTCGAGAGGTAAAACCTGTTGTAAGGTCGCAAAACCACGCATCAAGTTTTTGGCGCCGCTGCCGGGGAATAGTTATTGTTTAGGTTGAATTTTATTTTTATTAGGTCTACTCATTAGATTCCTATCTAGTGAGATTTTTATTTTCTTTTTATTAGCTTTCTCGTAGTCTATCTTTTCTTTGTGCTTTTGTTCGTAAAGTTTTTCCATTGACTCTTCCGTTCGCCATTATGGAGAACGTGAATCTACCAAATCCGCGACTAGAGTTTTACATGAAGAAATATAATTTTACTAATTTGGATAAATCAAGATGGTGGAATGAAGTAATGAGAACAGGATCTTACATAGATTTTAGTGAGTACCTTGAGAAAAGAGACCAAGTAAATAAAACTTTTGAGGAAATCACCTTAGGAGCCCCATCAAACCCTCAAAATACCTCATTAAGTGAAACCTATGCACCATATGAGCCTTCACCTAGGATAGTTTCTTATGAACCCGACCAAGATTGTGAGATGGTTAATGTTGAACTACCTAGGTGCATGCTTGGATTAGATTTCACCAAGACATATGATGAGTATGAGGAATCCTTTAGGCAAATGGAACATAGTGATCAAGTTATTGAGAATGATTCTTATGAATCGGACCAAGAATTTGAGATGAATAGAAAAGGATTTGAGATACCTAGGTGCATGTTGGGGATAGACTTCAACAAATCACATAATAAGCACATAGGTAATCAAGATAAGATGGAGGATAAAGTAGAAAATCCAAGTCCACCAAGTACTCCACAAAACCCACCATCATTCGAGGCACCCACACCGCCCGTGACTTACCCGGAAGAAGTAGAAGAGACTTTAGGAATCCCGATGGAGGTAGAACCTTTGAACCAAACACAACTAGAGGATATAGGTTTGGACACTTGTAATGGTAACCTTTCTTTTAGTTCTATGGAAGTTCCTAGTTTTGATGAACCGGAGCCTAAACCAAAACCGTTACCTAATCTTCCATCCTTAGATGTGAACTTAGGAATTGAATTAGGTCCCGATCCACCCATCAAACCATGTAGTCCGGGTAATGTTAAGATTAAGGTAGTAGACTCTAGGCCTTGTAGAGAGGAAGCTAACATAGGAGTAAACCATGACCTTACATACTTACATCACCCATTTATGATTGATCACAAGAAACATTATGGGTTTAAACCGGGTTTATTATGTCAAAGTGGATTCTTAACTTGGAGTCTCTCGAAGTTGATAGAAGATGATCCCTTTCTAGGAGAAAATCTTAATCCGCCCACTAACCCAATTGAATTAGGTAAGGTTATGATGATAGGATCCCGCACCTTTGAGCATATAATTCACCCGTCACTCTTTCCTCACGTGGCATATTTCCACCCTAAGGGTGTGTATCGCTACTTTCACCCACACTTAATCCTAAGTGTAGGGAAAACCTCCCCTATTTCTGTTAAATAAGGGTAGAGTCAGGCTCGTGACTCGAACAAAAACAAGCGCTTCTTGGGAGGCAACCCAAGCTTTATTTGCTTTGTGTGTTTATTTATTTGTTTGTTTGATTTTATTTGCTTCCGTATGTATGTTTAATTTTTATTATTATTGATTCATGTTCAAAACTAAATTGTGAAAATGCTTTATCTTGTTTTTAACTTCGTCTTAACTACATATAAAGGTATTTTGCAAAAGATAAGTGTAAGGGAAATCCAAATCGGTTTATTAGAACAAATGAACATGAATCATAACAATATTAAATTAACATACATATTAGTAATTGTTTGAGTCAAATGCTTGTATCGAGTCATAATGATGTTTTGTAGGATTTCCAGGAAGTAAGGTATAGGTTTTTTCCAGAAATTTCTCGGAAACTTAACATGAGAATTCTGTCAGATCATTTCCGACGGCGTCAGGCCTTACAACCTGACGGCGTCAGGTATTAATTTTCTGAAATTTTTGAAAGTTTTGTTTTTCTACCGGAATCATAAAAAGTTTTTATTAAATCTCTAACTTATAAACTCCAGGAATCTGCAAAATAATCATTCCACAAGCATTATATCCTTATATAGATTTATCCCGCCGTTGTTATGCAGGTTTTCGTGTTTGTTTTCTCAGGTTTAACAGGTTATTTTGGACAAGGAGATGTATGTGGAATCTAGCTTTTGGCGATGCTTTAGTCTTGGAGCTTCAACATTACCTTGGAAGAAGATCTAACCATGTTACCTCTTTATCCACCGAGCGAATCAGGGGAGTATTTGATTTCATTCTTTTACCGTATTTACTTTTACATATTATTATTTGAACATTGGGGACAATGTTCATCTTAAGTGTAAGGTGGGGGGGGGGGTAAAGTACGATACCTTAGAGAATGCTATTACGCTTGATTTTTGTTTGTTGAATGGTAGATGTGTAATAAAACTGAGAGAAATACCTGTTAAGGCAATTTTAGTGCCAAATTTAAAATTTTTTACAACATATAGGAGTGAAACTTTGATCTTAATGAGCGTCTCATGGATAGGAGTTATATGACTAGCACAAAAAACCGTACCACTAAAAAAATTTTCCACCCCCAAATATGTGAGGTTCGCCCCTAGAATTGGTAGGAAAAGCATTTATGCTATGATGTGTGTACCGGTAGCACTTAGATTCTAGAACTTGCGTTAGGACCATTCCGAGGCCACAAGTGAGACTACATTCGTGTAGTTAGATTTACTACATGATAAGAGGCATTAGGATTAACCCATTGTTTTACACCTGTGTTTTTGTTATAATTACATTGGCTACATTGGTCAAGTAATTCTCCCACACCCTTTGCGTTGTACTCATTTTTAGTACACGATACCCCTAGTACACCCCTCAGAGCCTATCTTTTCGTTTCTAACTTTAAGCATTTTACTTAAAGGAAGAATTTGTTACACCCCACTTAAATGTACACCCAAATCGCCTTAGCCTACCTTGTATGCACTCATTTTTAGTGCATTATTGTGACAACATTTGTTTAAACCCCAAGTTAATTATCTAATTGATTACATGGTTGCTAAGTCAAGTCATATCCTTGTACATATTGTTTTGGGACGATTGGGACTCATGGGTAAAGTACTAGTGTAATGGAGTAAGGGGGAAGAAAACATTATTACCCCCATATGTGCTAAATATTTTAAAAGTACTCCAAGTGTTTCGATTATCTTAATTCGAGTCATTAGAATAGTTATTTGTGAAGTTATGTAAAAGTTCAAGTGTAAGGGGAATGCTACGCCCCAACGATGTATTATTTTGGATGGTAGGGCAAGAGTGTATGAAAAAAAATAAAAAAAAAATAAAAAAAAAAATCGAAAAAATCAAGAAAAATACAAAAAAATGAGAAAAAGAAAAGTAGAAAAAACATACGGACTACCATCCCGTTTCATTTTATGTTTTTGTTATTTTGTTTTTAGCTTAAGTCGAGTCTAGTCTTGGCTTAGCAACACCATATTGTACATGTAATTAATCAAGATCTTTAACTCGCCACCAGTAAAATATCCCTTATCCAACAAATCCGTGTTTATCATATCCCTACACCTAACGTTATAACCCGTTTAAAAGCCCTCTTTGATAGTTTATCTTAGGTGCTTACGCCTAGTGGAGGAGGTTTTTGACCCTTTCCCAAGCCTATGGTAATCTATTTGCTATGACAGGTAGTGAGAGATATTATCCATTTTCATTTATGAGATATACTTTTATGACACCTGAGAGATGTGAGTATCTAAACACTACTTGTGAGGTGCTAGTTTGTAATCTCCGTGCTTATTATGATTAAAGTGGAACGACTATTTGTTGTAATTACTTTTATATTAGCGTTAAATGACCCTTAACTTGTATTTTGATTAGAATAAAAGCGCATTTGCTTGAGGACAAGCAAATCTCAAGTGTAAGGGTATTTGATGAAGCGAAAAGTGTACCGCTTTTAGGGGTCATTTAAGCCCTAAATCGTATTTATTTGATCAAATATTGCCCTAAATCATTCCTTTTGTCATTTTAGGTACTTTGGAGAAGAAATCTGGAAAAGGAAGCATTTTGGACGTTTTTGGAGCATAAAAGTGAAGAAAACGACAAAGTCTCCAAAGTTGCTGGAAAAGTACACGTGACGGCGTCAAGGATTGCTCCTGACGGCGTCACGGCTTGGCAAAAGAGGTGGATATGACAAATACACGTGACGCGCTAGAAAGTTTTACAAGGAAGTCTGACGGCGTCACCCTTTAAGGTGATCAAGGCCGTCACGGTTTAAGTTAAAGAGAGACGGCGTCAAGCACAATTGTGACGGCGTCAACCCTTGACGCGCCAGAGTGGATTTTGGAGGATTAAAGAGGGACGGCGTCAGGAAGACCATCCGGAACCCTAGCCGCGGCGAGGTGACGGCGTCACCTCCTACAACGTGACGCCGTCAGCCCCTAAATTCTATATATAGTTTTGCAATTTTTAGTCATTAGTGTGCAACTTTGTGAGGAGAAACCCTAAGACGAATTTTCTGCCATTTTTAAGGGTTTTATACCCTTGGATCTCCCATGTTTAATTGAAGATAAGTAATTAATTAATCATTCAATATGTCTATGTGTTGTTTGATTATATCTTGTTCTTGTCTTTTAATTAACATGCTAGGCTAGATTTATCTTGTGTTTGCTTAGATCTAATGAAACCTAACTATTGATTATTGGTTGTTGGTGTGTTATTAATTGTATTGGATGATTGTTTATCGATGTTAGGCTTAAGAAAACTGGCTAACCTCCTATACGGTAACTTGCTTGAACGTCTTAAGGAACATGAACCAATGCGTACTAAGGTTTTTATGGTTGTATTTAATGCATGAGCGAATTCTAGTGATCCCATGTTAGGAGCTTCTTAGCCGGCTTGACATAGGAGTGAAGTAGGAGCTTATAGAGTTGGGGAAGTACGTACGCCACCCCACGATTGGTATTAAGGAATACACCCGTCATCCACGCAATTAATACTCACTAATCAACCGGTAAAAGATAGTTAGGGAGTAAGGAAATCTAAGTAAACACATTTCTCTCCATATAAGTTTCACAACCTTTTTATTTTCAGTCATTTTATTTTATTTGCAATTGTAGCTATTTGGATTAGCTGACTAGCAACTAATTCCGCCCACTCCTTCAAACCCGAGATTTTACTTGCTTTCCAAAAAATATAAAAATACAAAAAAGAATCTTCCCTCACCCTTAGACCTATTAGAGTAGTTTTTCAATCCTAACGACACTATTCCCCTAGAGAACGATCAATCCCCCGGTACTTGCCACTACACTATACTACATCGGTCAGGTACACTGCCTGGTGGGGATTGCAAGCCTCTCGAGATCCCTCGAGAGGTAAAACCTGTTGTAAGGTCGCAAAACCACGCATCATCCTGCAAGGGAAGAGGCACATGCACCCATAACTGTGGAAAATCTTCTCATTATAGTTCCTCAACTACAAAAGAAGATAGCCTCTTTGGAAAAGTCTAATGAGGCACTCAGAAAAGCTTATGTGACTTTGGTGCAAAAAGTAAAGAAAATGGGAGTGGCAATGAAGAAAAAGGGTGTTTCTTTTGATGATGAGGAGGGAGAAGCTGAAAATTCTTCCAAACAGGGGAGGAATTTGGAACAAGAACAAGAAAATATTCTTCAAACACCAGTTCAAGAACCTCCAGTTCAGGAACCTGTCACCACCATCAGTCCAGAGACACTGGAAGTAGCAGAAACTTTGGCTCAATCCATGGGCAAAATTAAACAGGATAGGAAGAGAAGAAGGTTAATTTTGTCTGCTGAGGAAGAGATTGAAAAGTTTGGGACAATGTCTGATGAAAATTCTGGTGAAGGAAAGTCTGGTTCTTTAGAGTCTGGTAATGAACTTAGTTCTGGTAATGAAGAGCAACAATCTGCACAAAGAAAAGGAAAGCAGGTTGTGGATGAAACTTCAAAGCCAAAGAAGTCTAAGAGCAAAACAAGAGAAGAACTAGCATCTGAGGCTGAAATTGAGAGGATCAAGGCACAAGACATTGTTGATGAAGAGAGACAAAAGAGGCTAGATGCAGTTTATGCAAGACAATTGGCTGAAGAATCTGATGATTTTACAAAGCTGCTCAATGTTGATGATGAAGTAAGAGCAAAGTATGAGGAGCTTCTAACTGTTGAAGGTTTAACTGCTGATGAACGAGCCAAACAGTTAGCTGACTTCATAAATGCAAGAAACAATGATGATACATTTGGTGGATTCTTATAAAAGTTCAAGCTTCAGAAGAAGTCAAAGATTCCTAAGAAGATGACTATTGCAGAAAAGAAACATGATATGAAGATGTATCTAAAGAATCAAATGCATTTATCTTTGGAACAGATGAAAGGGATGTCATATGGGGAGATTCAAATTGCATATCTCAAAGCATTTGAGAGAGAACAGGGTTATAAAGCTATTGACTATGATGATGTGCAGAAATATTGTTTTCAGGGCAGAAAGGTTAAAGAGACTAAACTTGTCATTGAACCTGATAAAATGGTTGATATACAACCTGAAGTTGAGAAGTCATCAGAAGAAGTGCAAGCTGAAGTAGTAAAGCCTATTGTGTTTCAAAGAAGAAAAGGTTTGGAAAGAAAAAGTAAATCCAAGAAAGTGGTTGTTGAAGAGGAATCTGAGGAAGAACCTTCATCTGAAGGAGCCACTATGGGAACAATTGAAAGCTCAAAGAAACCTGCTAAGATTGTTAACTATAAAATTGTTATGACTGGAGAAAGAGCTTCATATATGATTATTAGGGAAGATTATTCTAATATTATGTATATGAATTTTGCTGCTATTTTACATGATATAAGCAGGGAGGATTTAAAGGAACTATACAAGGTGGTGAACATCAAATTTGGAGATAATCCACCTGAAGATGATGTTACAAGAGTCTTTTGGGGAAACTTGAAAGTAATGTTTGAGCCACCGACTGAATCTAATATAGTGTGGAAACTCCCTGAACAGCAGAAGATTACCAGCTAGACCTACTTCTATAACTGCAAGGTACATTGTTTATCTGTTAAAGATGGTGATATTTATATGCTTGCAGAAGTGGAATATCCTCTGTCATCAAGTGTTTGCAAAGATATGTTAAACAAAAGGTTATCTGCTGTGAAGAAGGATGATGTATATGAGCAGATATTGGACTTAATAAAATTGCAGTCATTAAGGGATGTAGCTTGAGGATGTTTGAAAGAATTTTCACAAGTTGTTAAGTGAGATTATTGGAGCTTCTCACTTGGTGGAGGTGCATAGCACTGACACAACAAAAAGGTTATCAGTCCACCTTGTCTCATCAACACAAGGACTGGCTAATCCTGAGCAAACGGCTAACAGGTAAAGATTGCTCAAATCCGTTCTTGGCTGACAATTTGCCAAAAATTGTATGGTATTCAACTCACCATATCTTAGATAAGTGAAGAATTGGCTAGCCCACAAGATTATGGCTTGTGGTAAAGGCTGTGGAAAACCATAAATGGTAATCAATTCACCATGATGAGGTGCTTTTCCATCAAAGAATTGGCTAGTCCAGAAGCAAACGGCTTTTGGTAAAGACTTAACAAATCCGTTGATAAGCTGATGATTTGCTAAAAATCATATGGTTATTAATGTACCACCCGCTCCGTTCATATAGGGAGACTTTATATTTAGTGCGCACCACCCATTAAGTTCAAAACAAGTCATATGTTTATAATTAGTTTCTAGAGTTAAAGTTGAGTTCAAGAGTTCAAAAAAAGTTATAAGGTCAAGACAAGTCAAAAGAGAGTTCAAAATAAGTTAAAGGGTTCAAACCAAGTCATAAAAGTTCAAAATAGTCCAAGGGTTCAAAATCGAGTCAAAGGGTTCGAATAATAGTGTTCATAAAATAATAATCAATTTAGTTCAAGTATAAATCATGCATTCCACCCCAAAAATATAGTGAAAAATAGTAAAAGAGGGGTTGTGATTACTCACAGTAACGAAGTAGTGATGGCAACTGGAATATAAGTACGACGGAAAAACAACGAGGATCCTACGAGCAACCTAGGTATATGCGTGTCTTAGCTAAAAATAATGATACAATTATTTCTATATGCCATGTAAGTTGTAACCTTAATTATGCTTGGTACATAATGTTTAAATAATTATCAAGGTTGAATTTGGCTTTTAAAATGATTGCAAGTATGAAATATATTTCTTACCCAATTTCAAGTTTTTAATCCAATTGTTGACTTTATGTCCAGAATGAGTCATAAGGGTCTAAATTAAGTCCAAGAGTTCAATTTTTAGTCAAAAGGTTCAAATATACAAGTTATTACTCTTTGTGTATCTTTTAATTACAAAGCTGATGGAAATTTTACACACTTAGTCACTTTCAAAAATTCATATCTCCCAAACAGTAAGTCTAAAAATCATGTTCTTTACATCCCTAGCTTCCTCTAAGTCCCTACTTTACTGTAAAAATAAGCTTACTCAAAAATATCCAAGTATAACCACTTTTTAAAATTTTTATTTACAAGTCAGTCCTAAAGGTGAACTGGACTGACTTTTACGTCTTACCAAAACGGCCATATCTTGAAATCTACAGATCCTATGAAGGTGAAATTAATTGGAGATGATAGCCCTACTTCTCTAGAACAGGCTACATATTTGCTATTTAAAATGTTATGCAATAAAACTTGAGTTTTGCCCCAAATGGAAACAGTACACCAGATCTGACTTTTTTTACCATAAAAATCTTATCTTAATCATCGAATATCGTCACGGAAATCACCACCCGGAGAAATGACCACAAGACATAGATCTACAACTGCATATTTTTCCCTTAGGCCCAAAGTCTACTGATCAATACAGTTAATTCCATTTTTACCCCTGATCAGAATACTATTTTGCATGTTAAGTCCTTTTAGGGTTTTCTAGTGGTTTAGAGTATTTACCAAGTATAATCAAGCATAGACAACTTATGTAGCATATAAAATACATAAAATGACATGAATATCAGTAGTGAAATGAATAATAAGGATGAGAGTTGGTTCCTTACAAGTGGTGATGAACAAGAAAATCAATAAAATCAAGAACAAGCTAGCACCAATGGATCTTTATCTTTGTAGTTTAACTTTAATAGATTTAACACAAAAGTTTGGTGTTTTTAAGCTTGAGAACCCACGAAATTTTGGAGAGGAAGATCAGATTTTTGATGTGTTTTTGCATGTAAAAATGAAGTTAGGTGAATCTTATAGAAGGTAGCTAAGCTTTGGAAGGTTTTTGGGAACACTTGTCCTAATATTGACTAATTGTTGGAGCATGCTAGACATGTGGCGTCAACTACAAGAAGGGAATAAGGAAATGCAGATTTTTATTATTAGTTTGAGTATAGTGTGTATTGTGTAGTGTAGGTTGCTCCCGGTACTCAAACGTAGGGTTTTTAAGACACATAATGCAATACCGGGTAACGTAAAATTGTAAACCTTCTAAAAATATAAAAACTTGTTATCATGACCTATTTTATTATTTTAGATGAGTGGTGAGTTCATCGGAAGGTTTAAATATAGTAAAAATCTAAAAACGAAGGTTTAGAACGCGTAAGACGTAAAATGTGCAAAGTTTACGTAATAATGGAAAAATAAAACTATGACTTTTGAAATATGTATAAAGTGAAATAAAAATGCCTAAAACATGTAGACCGAGCACAGTCTAGAGTCGGTTCCAGTTAATTGTTCATTTAACGATATACGCGAGCTAACCTCACAAGTTACCCTTAAAAGTCAATATCCGCGAAATTAAATAATAAGTGAAAGAAAGTGGTTAAATAATGACCCGAAAAATACGAATTGTTACAGTCTCCATCCGTTAAGGGAATTCAGTCCCTGAATTCAATTCTTCTTATAGATGTACATTCTCGTGGCAAGGAAAACTTTTCCATTTTCGAACGTAGCCCTCAAAAGACCTTTAGGTGTTCGATTCTAATTTAATCTCACAACTCATCAAACAAGAACTGTCATGAGATTAAACTGAATCGATTTGGGTAACAACTTGACTCTTAGCTTGATTTTCGCAACTCATCAAACAAGAACTGTCACTAGATCAAGCTAGGAGACAATTTGTCAGAAAGAAAGAATCTACATCTTTGAAGGAGGTCTTTTGAAAGATTGGCTCGAATTTGGAATTGCTTAAACCAATTAAATCGATGAATAGTGGAGGTTTTAATTAGCGAGAAGGCTAGAAATGCAACTAAGGCTTATGATGTTAGGTCATACATTAATCAAGACTGCTCCGAACAAGGGAGACTTAAATTGGGGTCATCAAAATCATATGGTACTAACATAAAATGGTTTTAATTACGACAAGTTCATCCGTATACGTCCTACTGAGTGTGACGAGATAGACAGTTCAATTGTAAAAAAATCGAGTGACTAGATTTAAACGAAGTAAGCATTGTCCATTCTTGAGCAAAATCATTTAAAATATTAAGCTAAGGCTTAACGTTTTTGAAAATTTAGTTAAAGTTTCGGGGTTGCTCAAGAACGAACAGATTGATATTTGTGGTATAAGTTAATGAGATCGGTGAATAAGGTCAAAGGTAGTGTCAAAGTTAATGAGTCATTTTGAGGAAAATTAATAAAGGTGACGGGGAGAAGTTTTGTTCAAGAGATTAGATAAATAGGTTTGAAGAAAGTTTTCAAAATTTTTGGAGCGATAAAATAAATCAGTTCTGATATATGTGAAGAATTTTTACTGAGTTAAGACATTTGGTAGACATCAAGTGTCTAGCGAGTAAGGAAGGATTAGGCATTTCATCTCTGGTCTTCATTAAAAATTTAAAAATAGTTTGCAAGAGATGCAGTATCCAAAACTTTAACTGCTTTTGATGAAGTGGTCAATAGTCTGAAAAGAAATACATGGTCCAGAGATAGGAATGGGAAAATGATGGTACGCTAGCATTATGCTTGGAGCACAAGGATCATCACAATTAACCTTATGAATAATGCAAACAATGTTGTCGCTAAGGATGTATATCGCATCTTCTTGATTAATAGTATATAGATTCCAACGGTCGTTAGGAACGGGAAGACGATGTTAAGTAAGTCGTTCTCAGGGGTTTAGAAGTTTTGATCCTCAGGATCTGTCGTAATTAAGGGCCTTGATAAGTAGGTGAATATAAGATGGTAGTCAGTGAAGGTTTGGTAGGACAATGGACTGTAACTAACGTAACCAAAACAGAGAAATGTACAAAGACTTATCGTATAGAAATAGAACAAGGCATGTCATGACAAAAGTACTTAGTGCCAATCAAGCATAGTCGAAAACATAGTTTAACAAAACAAGAAAAGAATGACAGGAACAAGGTGTACTCAACTCTAAAGATAGATGTCTGCCTATAGGGTTCAATGTACAAGTACGAATGCAAATTTGCAATGCATACACACACGACCGATGCAATTTCAGGTAACTGCCTTTTAAGATCCGACCAAACATGATTGTTGGATCGATATACTCTGACCAAACTAACTTGTAGCTTGTCTACGGTTTAACAACCTTGAATAAATTCAAAACTGTTAATGGTGAAACACTGATATACTTTATTGAGTATGCGGAATCTACTTCAACAAAGCTAAGAAGAATTAATAAACAACTTCGAATATTATTAAAACCTTGAACCTGCTCTTTACACAGATTCACTAACAAACTCTAATCACTAATACTCTAATAAACTTCTAATATTCGTATCTCTAATCGTATGAACTTGTCTCTCTAAAACACGTCTCTCTAATGCCAACCTAGGGATCCTTTTATAGGCACAAGGAAAACCCTAGTCGGTTTACAATACTTGAACGACAAGTAATTCTAATTATAACTCTAATCTAATACGAACATTCTAGAATTACACATTAGTCCTTAAACATATTTGCATAACAATCCTTCAACGAGCAGCAGTACTTTGACTTATTTAGCAGTACTTTGACTTCCAGCAGTACTTTGATATTCCAGCAGTACTTTAACTTTATAGCCCAACAATCCTCCCCTAACTTGAATTCTACTTGCTTGATTTCAAGTTCCTTTGTATTTCTTTAACTTCAACACTTTATCTTGAAGGAAAGGTTGTATCTTTGAAGTCTGTCTCGTTGTTTTGTTATCATCAATGCAATCAGTATCTTCAATCTTCATCAGCAACAATTCTTTTCAGCAACTTATCTTTTCAGCAACTCAGCATCATATTGGCAATAGGTACATCAGATCTTAAAAGTTTCATACTATTCTCATCACTTCCAGGTGTGTTAACTCCTGTGAGAGGTGAATCATTGAAAACTTAATGGATTTTGATGTCTCTTTACCAAAGCCATTAACTCTGGAGTAGCCAATGTTTAGGTTTAAGAAACCATGGTACATTGATAACCATATGATTTTTAGCAAATCATCAGCTATCAACGGATTTGAGTAGTCTTTACCAAATAGCCGTTTGCTTTTGGACTAGCTAGTTCTTTTAGTACAATCACTACCATGGTGAACTAATTACCATACAATGGTTTTCCACAGCCTTTACCACAAAGCCATTATCTTGTGGGCTAGCCAACTCTTCACTAACATAGATATGGTGAGTTGAAAACCATACAATTTTTAGTAAATTGTCAACTAAAAACGGATTTGATAATCACATCAGAGCCGTACCCTCATGACGAGTCAAACTCTTTCTTGTTTATTAAACATGGTGAGTTGATTACCATTTGTTGTGTAGCACAAGTACTAACACCATGTTGTTGCTTTCAAAACCATCTGTTGCTGTTTAATCTTTGTGCTTCAAAATGTTTTTGCACTTATAAAAAATTACTGATTTTATCAAAAGACTTTACTGGTTTCATGCTGCAAGCAGTACTTTGAGAAAGTGCTGTTTGACTAGCAGTACTTTGAAGAAAGTACTTTATTTTTTCAAAAGATTTATATAATAATTAAATCATACCAGTAGTTATGCATTAATCTTCAACTTCAGTTGTCCACCTGATGAACAATTTTATGACCATCAATGCTACTTCATTCTCTTGTTCCACTTCCATACCATGCTCTAGCATCCTGATCATCAGATCTTTTGTGAGTGGATATCTCTGTTCTGCTAGCATATGAATCATAGTGCCATCCTCTAACTCCAAAACGTGTATTCCAACTGATTCAAAGAATCTCCATCTGTTAATCTCCCAGTTTTCTTGATTTTCCCACAAAGTACTATCCTTTGTTTCCTCTGTTTCCCAGATGGTTGTGAGATCTACTAGTAATATCAAACCTACTCCTTGTGGTGGAATATGCTCAAAGTAAGTTTGCACTTGTAGATATAACTGAAGCATATCATCTCTGTCAATCAGATGTAGTATATCCCATAACGAATTGAATACTCTAAAACTTCCATCTTGTCTATGAAAGATCAGATAATCTCCTTCTTGTGATTCTACAACTGAAAAAGTAGATATCTTGGACTTCTTATCAGCATCTTCTTTCAATTTTGGATGTTCAAAGTCAACAACTCTAAGATAATTCCTTAGCTCATCAACTGTGTCTGTTCTTAATTCAAATGTATCCTTGAACTTCTTTGATGGCTGTTCATCAGATATTGTTCTTTTCCTCTTTGAGCTCCTTGTAACAGCTCTTTCCTTTCTTCTATCTTCAAGCTTCTTATCTTTAAATGAAATAATGCTTGCAAGATCCTTTTCTATAGCTTCTCTAACAGCATCATACAGATCCTTCATCTCTGTATATGTCAATTTCACCAAACCTGTATATCCTTGACCTTTCAGATAAGCCATCATATCATTCCTTTCTCTAGCTTTACTAATTGGCCTTTGTGGTTGAACAATAAGCTTCCTAGATTCTTCAGCATCTAACTTAGCTTGCAATAGTCTAGCTGCTTCCTCACCTTTGGCAATCTGAATTTCTCTTAACTGTGCCAATGTCAGCTTCTTCTTCTTCTTCTTTTCTACCATGATCCCTTTACCTTTATCTTTTGGATCTAACTCCTGGGTAGGTTGAGAAGAAGTATGAGGTTGTTGTTCAACTTCATGAATACTGATGCCTCTTTGACTTGACATATTAATCATAATGTCAGCAATCGTTTCATCATCACTGTTAGTATGAGCTATAACATCTTCTTCCTGAGCTGGTTTGGAAGGACCAACTTCCTCCTGAACTTGATTCGAAGGACCAACATCTTCCTCAAAATCCAAAGTCCTTGGTGTAATAATAAATTGCCTCACAGTACCTTGAAGAGCAGTACTTTCAGCATCAGCTCCTTCCAAATTTATTTCTTCAGTATCACCACTTCTTACTTCAACAGCAGCTTCTTCAATATTAATTTGCTCTGTTTCATCACTCTTCCTCTCAACAGTTTCTTGAGGAATATTTTCAGGTGGTGTCATCTGAGTATCATCAATAAATCCAGCATCTTGATCAAAACCAGCATCTTCATTCAAATTATCTAAATTCCTCCCCAATTGGAATGAAGACTGCTTCTTTGACTTTTTCTTCTTTGACTGAGAAGACTTCTTAGGTTTCTGACCACTCATCTTCTGAGACTTTACCCATAATCGGTGGTGTTGAATTAGTGGCCAAACAAACTTCTTCAATCTTTGAAACTTAGTCTTTAATTTGACTATCTGAGCAGCTTGAGCCTCACTTTCCTTTTTCAGCCTCCTTAACTCCCTTGTCAAGGCATAATTATCCATCTCTGCCTCTTCTTCTTCAAATTACTGAGACACATTTGTGGAAGTATAATCATTAGGAGATGGTGGTTGATTCATACCTTGGTCTGACTCCTCATGGATAGGAATGGACATAGGAGCAGCATCTTCCCTAGTAGCAGTATGTGGAGAAGCAGTATGTTGAGAAGCAGTAGGTTGAGGAACACTATCTTCTCTTGAAACTGGAGACTCATGACTTGCTGATTCAGAGTTTTCTTCTTGCTCTTGCTCTTGCTCTGCATCTCTAACTACTTGTGCAACTTCCAATATATGAGCAGTCAAAGGTGTATTTGTTCCAGAAAACTTGTTGCCCTTCTTAGATATAAAAGTAAACACCTTTGGTGGAAGTTTGACAGTGGGTAAAAAACTTTAAGGTTTAGGGACATCCTCAAGTTGATCGTTCAAGAATAACTGAACAAACCTAGGATACATTAAGAATGGTTTACCATTAGTAATGTGTGAAAGCATACCATCAAGAATAAGTCTTGAAAAGTTGAATCGTTGATCGGTAGCCAAACCCACTAAAGCAGATGCAATATTTTGACCAAATTGATCAAAAGAAGTACTCTTGGGACTTAAGCAGTGAAGTAAGACATGAATTAGGTACTTCCAATGAGAACAAAACAAAGGCTTCTGAAAAGTAAGTTTTGTAAGATCTCCCTCATAGCCTATATCTCTTAAAGTATCCCAAAGTACTTGTTTGTCAATACGAACAGCTCCTCCTTCATCATTAAACATCAAAGCATCCCTAATTGTGGCTTCAGAAATCCGAATTGTTCGTCCAGCAACCGCAGCCCTAATTAAAGAATCATCCTCATTCGTTGCAGTAGCCCAAAATTCTTGTATCCATGGACCAATAACGTCAGGATCAACTAAAATGGAGTAGTTGATGGAAGACCCAGTCAAGAAATCGATGATCGCATGAAAGTCAACATTGTCCCCTATTTTGTCTAAATTAGCAATCATGTTGTGTTTGCTAATTGTGGTTCGATTAGCCATGATGAAGCGTAGAGAAGGATACGTTTTGAATGTGTGTTTCGTTAAAAAGATTGTGGTGGAAGAGTGAATGAGGGATCTCGGATTAAGTTAAAAGGCGGGGAATAGGTGAGAGTTTCTTTAAATAGGATTGAAACAAATCAAACTCAAAATAATAAAGTTACCGTTTTGATGGACTTATTATCTCTGCCGTAATGAATTAATTAACCGTAGCCCCACATTTTTTTGACCGTTGGAACAGTACGTCCACGTAAGCAGTACGTTGAAGCAGTACGTTGCTGAGCCAGTACTTTAAGTAACAAAGCAGTACGTTCCATATTCTTATCCACAACCAACACTTCAAACTAAACCAATAACTTATAAATGACGCATGCATAAGGTCTAACTAATAACTATGTTGCCTCCCCTCAAATACAACATAGGTTCTAAACTAAACTACTAAAAACCAATACTTTCATTAAGAACTGAATGAAAATATACTAACTAATACTAAAGCCTCCCCTCAAATGTAGCCTAATAGTTAATCATCCCAATGCTCACAACTAAGTGGTTGAATCTTGAAACATCAAATCCCTTCGTGAGTAGATCAGCTACATTATCATCTGTGTGAACCTTGACCACATTTATAAGCCTGTGCTCATAACAATCCCGAATGAAGTGATGCCTAATCTGAATATGCTTGGTCTTGGAGTGATAAACTGGATTCTTCACAATACAGATGGTACTCTCATTATCAATGTTGATAGGAGTGTTTTTGAAGTTGAATCCATAATCCAAGAGTTGATTTTGCATCCACAAAACTTGTCCACAACAGCTTGCAGCAGCAACATATTCTGCTTCAGTAGAGGAGGTAGCTGCAATCGTTTGCTTCTTACATTGCCAGGAGACTAATCTTCTTCCAAGATATTGACATCCTCCTGTGGTTGATCTTCTATCATAGTTATCTCCTGCATAATCACTATCTGAAAAAGCATCCAAGTGAAAAGGTGACTCCTTAGGATACCATAATCCTAACTTTGGTTGATGCTTGAGATATCGAAAAATCCTCTTGACTGCATACATATGTGAAACCTTGGGTGTAACCTGATATCTTGCACACAAGCATACAGCAAACATGATGTCAGGTCTTGATGCAGTTAAGTACATAAGACAACCAATCATTGATCTGTAAAGCTTGACATCCACAGCTTGTCCATCTTCATCCTTGCCTAATGGTTTATTGTTATCAATGGGTGTGGTGGCAGGCCTGAGATTTGGAAGGTCAAATCTTTTAAGTATGTCTGCAACATACTTTTCTTGATTAATGAAGATTCCATCTCGTGTTTGTCTAACTTGAAGCCCCAAAAAGAAAGTTAATTCTCCCATAGAACTCATTTGAAACTCCCTCTGCATAAGGTCTTCAAATTCTTTCACCATAGACTTCTTTGTGGCTCCAAAGATAATATCATCCACATAGACTTGGACTAACATAATGTCCTTCTTATCTCTTTTGATAAACAAAGTCTTATCAATTGCTCCTCTCCTATAACCATGTTGTAAAAGAAAATTTGAGAGTCTCTCATACCAAGCTCTGGGAGCTTGATGAAGGCCATACAGTGCCTTGATCACCTTGTAGACTTTGTTTGGATGTGCAGGATCTTCAAAACCAGGAGGTTGTTTAACATAAACTTCCTCAGAAATTGTGCCATAAAGGAAAGCACTTTTGACATCCATTTGGTAGACAGGAAATCCCATGTATGATGCAAAGGCAAGAAATAACCTTATTGCCTCTATCCTTGCAACAGGAGCAAACACTTCATCATAATCCACTCCTTCTTCTTGGCGATATCCTTGTGCAACCAATCTAGCTTTATTTTTGATAACATTCCCTCTTTCATCTCTTTTGATTCTGAAAACCCATCTTGTACCAATGACTCTTTTGCCATCTGGTAGATCACATAATACCCAGACTTCTTGAAGCTTAAATTGTAGAAGCTCCTCTTGCATGGCTTCAACCCAACTTTCATCAGCTAAAGCTTGAGCTACCTTCTTGGGTTCATCTTGAGATAGAAAACAAGCAAACAGGCATGTTTGTTGATCCTTGTGATTCATCCTGTTTTGTTTGTAAACAAAGCTAAGTAAAGCAGTATGTTGCTTAGAAAGACCTTTAACTTTGTTTCTTGTAACTACTCCTGAAGAGGGTGATCCAATAATGTTTCTTTGAGGATGAGCTTTATGAACTCTCAATGTAGGAGTTGGTGGAACTGGAAGATCAGATTCCAAATTAGTAAAATCAATCCCTTCATTGGTAGTTGAGAAAATACCTTCTTGATTAAGCTCATCATCAATTTCTTCTAATCCAGGAATGTTAGCATTAGCCAAATCATCATCATCAACATTGGAATCATCAGCATTGTCCTAATTTGATGCTTCTAACACACCAGAAGTACTGTCAAAAGGGTCATCAGTACTTTGATCAAAAGTACTGTGGGCAGGATCTTGAAATTTACCCTTTTTCTTTGCAGCTTCATAAGCCCTCCTTTGTTCATCTTCATAGGATTTTGCTATAGTTTCTTGAAAAAGCATCCTATTAAGTTCATCTTGTATGGCTTGATCTTCATCAGATACTGTATTGGGTGGTTGAGCAGTACTTTGTTCCTTATCAATAATTTCAGGTTCTTTGTCAGGAACATCTTCTGGTCTAACATTGACTCCATGAACAATGTACTGTGAATCATCTTCTTTGTGATTAGCCTGATTTCTTCTCTAACAGGCACATAGTTCATAGATGGAGTGAACTTGAGATCAAGATCAAACATCCAATCAGGACCTTTACCTTTTTGAGTTTCTTTATCTTCCAAAAATTCAACATGAAGACAATCTTGAACCTTTTTGGTACTCCTGTTATATACTCTAAAACCTTTGCTATTTGTACAATAACCCAAAAGATATCCTTCATCTGACTTACCATCAAATTTTCCCAGAGAATCAATAGTATTTAGAATAGTCAGAGAACAGCCAAAAGGTTTTAGAAAACGAATGTTTGGTTTCATTCCCATTAGTAACTCATAAGGTGTCTTCATCTGAGGTTTAGTTACTGAAACTCTATTTAATACATAGCAAGCAGTACTTATGGCTTCAGCCCAAAAGAGAATAGGTAATTGGGAATCTGCAAGCATTGTTCTAGCTGCTTCTATCAAAGTCCTGTTCTTTCTTTCTGCAACACCATTCTGCTGTGGTGTTCTAGCAATGCTAAACTCCCTCTTGATCCCTTTCTTGGCACAGAATTCATCCATATGCTTGTTCTTGAATTCTGTTCCATTATCATATCTAATACCTCTGACTTTGAGTCTCAATTGATTTTCAAGGGCTACTATCAGGTCATGGATAACATCAAAGGTTTCATCTTTGAATCCCAAGAAAAAGACCCAACTAAATCTGCTACAATCATCTGTCACAACCAAGCAGTACTTCTTCTTGTTTAAACTTTCTACTGAAACTGGTCCAAACAGATCCATGTGTAGCAACTCCAAAGGTTCTCTAATATCCCTTTCCCCAAGCTTCTTACATGAAGCTTTATGTTGTTTACCCTTCTTGCAAGCCAAACATGAATGATCAGTCTTGAATGTCTTAGAAGGTAAACCTCTAACTAAATTGCCTTTCACCAGCTTGTTGATGTTCTTGAAATTAACATGGCCTAGTCTTCTGTGCCATAGATGTGCTTCTTCCAATGATGCCTTGGCTACTAAACATGTTGCTCTTCCAGCAGAATTGAGACTCTTTAAGTCTAAACTGTACACATCATTGGTTCTTGGTACTCTTAATGTTACCAAGTGATCATCAACAAACTTGAACTCAGGAGAGAGAATAAGACATTCTGTATCAGTGAACAGAATTGGGTACTTCTTGTCATAAATCTGAGAAACTGACAAAAGATTGAACTTGAGCTCCTTCACATATCTAACATTCTCAAAATCAATACATCCAGCCTTGATGGTTCCTTTGCCAGTGATTCTCCCTCCATCAGGATCATTACCAAATGCAACTCTTCCTCCATAATATGCCTTAAAATCTGACAGGATCTCCTTGTCCCCTGTCATGCTGCCAGAGCAACCACTATCAACAATAATATGATCGTTAAGCTCCTCCTCTGGGTTGCCCTGCACAGTAAAAGAAAAGGTTAGTTTCTTTTAGGAACCCAAGCCATTACTGACTTGTGTTCCCCTTGTGGAGTGACATACTTGAATTCCTTCAGTATGTAATCTCCACTGGTTTTAAAGGCATGGTCAATGATTATTTGCGTTGGTCCCATGTCCTGTGTTGTATTATTAACAACACTCCCTGTTTCACCCTTATCTGATGAAAGTACTGCTTGTTCCCCATCAGTACTTTCTTTCTTAACCCAATTTCGTTTGACTTTAGGTTTCTATGATCTAGGTACTTTGCTTGAGGTGTAAGACCTTTTATATGAATTGAATCTCTTAGGTCTTCTATATGAAAAAGTGTTAGCAGTACCATGATTAGGTGAAAACTTATCAGTCCTTTGAGAAGGTACTTCTTGAGACTTATCAGTGTGTGAAGGTACTGGTGGTTTGGAAAACAATCTTTTCTGGTGAGGGTACCTATAGTCTTTAGAGAAATTACTATGGTTAACCCTATTTGAGTGATTCCAAACTGGTCTAGTCTCCCTTGGCTTATGGGTGGCAGGTCTATTCTTTGGGAACTGACTTAAATATTTTGAGTGCAAGTCACAGTGCTTAATCAAATGATCAGGACTATAGCATACATAACATAATTTTCTCTACATATTCCCAAATCTTCTTCTATGATTAAAAGGTTTCCTATAGTTAGCAGTATTTTGAAAAGTTTCTCTTGGAGGTACTGCTGAATGTCTAGCAGTACTTTGAAAAGTTTTTGGAGGTACTGCTTGTTTTTGAAAGGCTGTAGGAAACTTTTGATCATTACCCCTTTGAAAATCATCCTTGGGTTTCTCAGAACTAGATTGACTAGTAAGCTTCTTCCTAAACTCTAGGTTGTCTACGCCATAACGAGAAACATTTGTCCTAAGTGGTTGAAACCTACCAGTGGGTGGAGGAACTAAGTGGTACCCCTTATCTTTCTTAAACTCAGGAGGTGTTTCACTAATTGGTTCCTCATTCCTAGGTGTGTTTTCTTCTGAGCTAGTAAGTTCATCATCACTAGTTGAGATTTCTTCCTTATCACTAGGTGGGGTCTTTTCCTTATCACTAGGTGGGGTCTCATCTAAACTACTATCCTCACCATAACCTAGTCCAGTTCTACTGTTTATTCTTCTTTGTTTTTCAACAAATTAAACATGTGATAGACCAGCCTGTTTAATACTACCAAGTTTTTCTAACAAAGCATCTCTTTCCTTAGTAATCTTTTCTAATTCAGACACCTTACATCCTAACTTCCATTCACTTAATTTTAATTGGTAGTCTTGTTGCTCATATTTTTCTGCCCAAGCCATTTCATTATTTTCATGTGTTAATATTTTGGCTTCCATTGACTCTAAAGTTAATTGATAACCAGCTACCTCAGACCTAGCTGTTCTACAATTATCTCTTTCAGTCACATATTCTTTAAGCAACTTTTGATACACATCATTACACTTAGAGCATACTTCGGAGACATTGGATGAACTTGGTGAAGTAGCAACCATAGCAATCTGAACAGGTTCATCTTCATCCTCCATGCTCCAGTCAAAGCTTCCAAGACCATCTCTTGATTCAAAAGCAGCATATCCTGGTTCCTCATCAAAAGCTGTGCTCCAATCAAACTCTTCCATTGCAATCATAGAATAGGTTACTGGTTCATCATCAAATTCAGCACTCCAGTCAATCTCTGCTAGATTTTCTTGAGCCACCAAAGATTTTGGTTTTGTTTCAGTAACAGGAACCTCTTTTCTTTCAACTTTGGGTTGTTCAAGCATTCTGTTTGCTTGATATTTTGCAAACTTGCATTCCCTTGCAAAGTGCCCAAGCTTTTGACAATTAAAGCATTCAATCTTGGATTTGTCAAAAGTTATACCCTGTTTGGCTTTGAAATCAATTCCCCTTCCTGTCTTGTTCATGAACTTCTTGATCCTTGCAGTTATCATGGCTACTTGCCATCTTATGTCAATCTCCTCTAAAGCATCTTCTTCAATCTGCAACAAGTCTTCTTGATAGGTAACATGTAAAGTCGCTTGTTGAGCAAAGAAGGAACATACAACATCATCAGAATTGGTGTTGTTTGTTGGTGATGGGTTGGGGGTAGTTGTGGTTGTGCAAACATGCTGTGTATCACCAACAGTACTTTGAGAAGGATAAGCAGTACTTTTAGTAGAAGTACTGCTTCTGTTTTCAGAAGACACAAAAGTTATGTTGTGAGTTTTCTGAGAACTGTGACCATTCATCTCTTGCTCGTACACTTTCAAATTGTTGTAGAGATCATCAAAGTCCATAGACTCCAATCCAGGTTGTCCTCTAATCATAGTAGCAACCACATGCCAGAGAGATGGCAAACTCCTTAAGAACTTCAAATTTGCATCTTCAACAGATACCTCTGCTCCATACAGTTCTAGCATACTAAGTAGATTTTGGAATCTGTCATAGGCAGCATCAAGACCTTCTCTTTCACCAACAGTGAAAGTTTCAAACTGTTGCTTCAATAAGTTTCTATGCATCTTCTTTGAAGCATCATTACCTCCAAATCTTGTCTTGATCGCAGCCCACAATTGCTTTGCATCCTTAGCATCATGAACTTTAGTAGGTGACCATCAGGAATAGCAGACAACAGTATGTTGAGAGCCTTATCTTGATTTCTCTTTGTAGCTGCTGGCAAGGTTGGTTGAGGTGGTTTGGGTTGTCCTTCAACATGTTCAGGTTCGTCAAGAACAACATTACCATTGACAATCACATCCCATAAAGCATGGTCTGTAATAGCAAGGTACTGCCTCATCTTCATGCTCTAGAGATCATATTCTCCCTTCTTGATGATAGGAATTCTGAGTGAGGTGATGGATGGGATTGGTGCAGCTTCAGTCGACATCGTTTAGGGTTTGTTCATAGATTGGTTTTAAGGGTTTCTTTTTAATCAGAGTCTCCACACAAGCTTTGATACCACTTGTTGGATCGATATACTCTGACCAAACTAACTTGTAGCTTGTCTACGGTTTAACAACCTTGAATAAATTCAAAACTGTTAATGGTGAAACACTGATATACTTTATTGAGTATGCGGAATCTACTTCAACAAAGCTAAGAAGAATTAATAAACAACTTCGAATATTATTAAAACCTTGAACCTGCTCTTTACACAGATTCACTAACAAACTCTAATCACTAATACTCTAATAAACTTCTAATATTCGTATCTCTAATCGTATGAACTTGTCTCTCTAAAACACGTCTCTCTAATGCCAACCTAGGGATCCTTTTATAGGCACAAGGAAAACCCTAGTCGGTTTACAATACTTGAACGACAAGTAATTCTAATTATAACTCTAATCTAATACGAACATTCTAGAATTACACATTAGTCCTTAAACATATTTGCATAACAGTCCTTCAACGAGCATCAGTACTTTGACTTATTTAGCAGTACTTTGACTTCCAGCAGTACTTTGATTATCCAGCAGTACTTTAACTTTATAGCCCAACAATGATCCGAGACTACTACTCCCATCATCGCATGATTCTTCCTGAATTAGACATAGGTGATCAGGCTATGTATAATTAAGGAGTAACAATGCAATGCTCGGACTAGTCAACTCGTATGATGTTTGGCGTTTTAAGAAAACTTTATTTTGGTTATAGTTGCGATTTTTATTTTAGAAAAACCGGCATTCTCTATAACCTCAAGCTCTGATACCATTCTGTAACACCCCGCTAAATGATGAAGCAAAAAGTGTACCGCTTTTAGGGGTCATTTAAGCCCTAAATCGTATTTATTTGATCAAATATTGCCCTAAATCGTTCCTTTTGTCATTTTAGGTACTTTGGAGAAGAAATCTGGAAAAGGAAGCATTTTGGACGTTTTTGGAGCATAAAAGTGAAGAAAACGACAAAGTCTCCAAAGCTGCTGGAAAAGTACACGTGACGGCGTCAAGGATTGCTCCTGACGGCGTCACGGCTTGGCAAAAGAGGTGGATATGACAAATACACGTGACGCGCTAGAAAGTTTTACAATGGAATTCTGACGGCGTCACCTTTTAAGGTGATCAAGGCTGTCACGGTTTAAGTTAAAGAGAGACGGCGTCAAGCACAATTGTGACGGCGTCAACCCTTGACGCGCCAGAGTGGATTTTGGAGGATTAAAGAGGGACGGCGTCAGGAAGACCATCCGGGAACCCTAGCCGCGGCGAGGTGACGGCGTCACCTCCTACAACGTGACACCGTCAGCCCCTAAATTCTATATATAGTTTTGCAATTTTTAGTCATTAGTGTGCAACTTTGTGAGGAGAAACCCTAAGACGAATTTTCTGCCATTTTTAAGGGTTTTATACCCTTGGATCTCCCATGTTTAATTGAAGATAAGTAATTAATTAATCATTCAATATGTCTATGTGTTGTTTGATTATATCTTGTTCTTGTCTTTTAATTAACATGTTAGGCTAGATTTATCTTGTGTTTGCTTAGATCTAATGAAACCTAACTATTGATTATTGGTTGTTGGTGTGTTATCAATTGTATTGGATGATTGTTTATCGATGTTAGGCTTAAGAAAACTGGCTAACCTCCTATACGGTAACTTGCTTGAACGTCTTAAGAAACATGAACCAATGCGTACTAAGGTTTTTATGGTTGTATTTAATGCATGAGCGAATTCTAGTGATCCCATGTTTGGAGCTTCTTAGCCGGCTCGACATAGGAGTGAAGTAGGAGCTTATAGAGTTGGGGAAGTACGTACGCCACCCCACGATTGGTATTAAGGAATACACCCGTCGTCCACGCAATTAATACACACTAATCAATCGGTAAAAGATAGTTAGGGAGTAAGGAAATCTAAGTAAACACATTTCTCTCCATATAAGTTCCACAACCTTTTCATTTTCAGTTATTTTATTTTATTTGCAATTGTAGTTATTTGGGTTAGTTGACTAGCAACTAATTCCGCCCACTCCTTCAAACCTGATGCGTGGGTTTTGCAACCTTACAACAGATTTTACCACTCGAGGGATCTCAAGAGGCTTACAACCCCACCAGGCAGTGTACCTGACCGATGTAGTATAGTGTAGTGGTAAGTACGGGGGATTGATCGTTCTCCACAGGGAATAGTGTTCGTTAGGTGTGAAAGGCTACTCTAATTAGGTCTAAGGGTTGAGGAAGATTCTTTTTATGTTTTTATATTTTTTATGAAAGCAAGTAAAATCTCTGGTTTGAAAGAGTGGGCGGAATTAGTTGCTAGTCAACTAACCCAAAATTACTACGGATGCAAATAAAATAAATAACTGAAAATAAAATGTGGTGAGAAACTTATGTGTAGAGAAATGTGTTTACTTAGATTTCCTTACTCCCTAACTATCTTTTACCGGTTAATTAGTGTGTATTAGTCGCGTGGATGACGGGTGTATTCCTTAATACCATTCGTGGGGTGGCGTACTTACTTCCCCAACTCTACAAGCTCCTACTTCACTCCTATGTCGAGCCGGCTAGGAAGCTCCTAACATGGGATCACTAGAATTCGCTTGTGCATTAAATACAACCATAAAAACCTTTAGTACGCATTTGGTTCATGTTTCTTAAGACGTTCAAGCAAGTTACCGAATAGGAAGTTAGCCAGTTTTCTTAAGCCTAACATAGATAAACAATCATCCAATACAACTAACAACACACTAATAACCAATAATCAATAGCTAGGTTTCATTAGATCTAAGCAAACACAAGATAAATTTAGCCTAACATGTTAATCAAAAGACAAGAATAAGATAAAATCAAACAACACATAGACATATTGAATGATTAATTGATAACTTATCTTCAATGTAACATGGAAGATCTCAAGGCAAAAAGCCTTGAAAAAGGAGCTAAATTCGTCTTAGGGTTTTCTCCCAAAATTCCACACACTAAGCTCTCCCTAATGACAAAAAATTAGAAAACTATATATAGATTTTTGGATCTGACGGCGTCACCTTATGGAGTGACGCCGTCACCTCGCCGCTTTTAGGGTTCCCGGATGACCTTCTTGACGCCGTCCCTCTTTAGCTCTTCAAAAATCCATTCTGGCTTATCAAGGCTTGACGCCGTCAGCTCGTGAACGTGACGCCGTCCCCTTTTGATTTAAGCCGTGACGCCCTTGATCAAGTTAAAGCGTGACGCCGTCAGAATTCACATGCTATTTTCACTGGCTTATCATGAGTAAATTTCACGTCCACTTTTTCTTGCCAAGGCATGACGCCGTCTGGGGTTAAATGTGACGCCGTCAAAGGTAACTTTTAGCCGATTTTTAAGACTTTGCCGTTTTCTTCACTTTTATGCTCCAAAAACGTCCAAAATGCCTCCTTTTCCAGATTTCTCCTCAAAAGTACCTAAAATGACAAAAGGAACGATTTAGGGCGATATTTGATCAAATAAATACGATTTAGAGCTTAAATGACCCCTTAAAAGCGGTACACTTTTCGCTTCATCAAATACCCTTACACTTGAGATTTGCTTGTCCTCAAGCAAATGCGCTTTTATATCTAATCAAAATACAAGTTAGGGGTCATTTAATGCAAACATAAAAGTAATTACAACAAATAATCGTTCCACTTCAATCATAATAAGCACGGAGATTACATACTAGCACCTCACAAGTAGTGTTTAGATACTCACATCTCTCAAGTGTCATCAAAATAAATCTCATAAATGAAAACGGATAATATCTCTCACTACCTGTCATAGCAAATAGATTACCATAGGCTTGGGAAAGGATCGAAAACCTCCTCCACTAGGCGTAAGCACCTAAGATAAACTATCAAAGAGGGCTTTTTCATGGGTTATAACGTTAGGTGTAGGGAAAAGGAAAACACGGTTTGGTTGGATAAAGGATATTTTACTGGTGGCGAGTTAAAAATCTTGATCAATTACATTTACTATACAATGTTGCTAAGCCAAGACTAGACTCGATCTTAAGCTAGAAACGAAATAACAAAATAACAAAAACATAAAACAAACATAAAATGAAACAGGATGGTAGTCCGTATGTTTTTTTTCTATTTTTCATTTTCTCATTTTTTTTGTGTTTTTCTTGATTTTTTTCGATTTTTTTTTTTTTTTTTTTTTTTTTTTTTTTTTTTTTTTTTTTTTTTGCATACACTTTTGCCCTACCATCCAAAATAATACATCATAGAGGCATTGCATCCCCTTACACTTGAACTTTTACATAACTTTACAAATAACTATTTTAATGACTCGAATTAAGATAATCGAAAAACTTGGAGTACTTTTAAAATATTAGCACATATGGGGGTAATAAATGATGTTCTTCCCCATTACTCAATTACACTAGTACTTTACCCATGAGTCCCAATCGTCCCAAAACAATATGTACAAGGATATGACTCGACTTAGCAACCATGTAATCAACTAGATAATTAACTTGGGTTTAAACAAATGTTGTAACAATAATGCACTAAAAATGAGTGCATACAAGGTAGGCTAAGGCGATTTGGGTGTACATTTAAGTGGGGTGTAACAAATTCTTCCTTTAAGTAAGATGCTTAAAGGTCGAAACGAAAAGATAGGCTCTGAGGGGTGTACTAGGGGTATCGTGTACTAAAAATGAGTACAACGCAAAGGGGTGTGGGAGAATTACTTGACCAATGTAGCCAATGTAATTATAACAAAAACACAGGTGTAAAACAATGGGTTAATCCTAATGCCTCTTATCATGTAGTAAATCTAACTACACGAATGTAGTCTCACTTGTGGCCTCGGAATGGTCCTAACGCAAGTTCTAGAATCTAAGTGCTACCGGTACACACATCATAGCATAAATGCTTTTCCTACCAATTCTAGGGGCGAACCTCACATATTTGGGGGTGGAAAATTTTTTAGTGGTACGGTTTTTGTGCTAGTCATATAACTCCTATCCGTGAGACGCTCATTAAGATCAAAGTTTCACTCCTATATGTTGTAAAAAAAATTAAATTTGGCACTAAAATTGCCCTAACAGGTATTTATCTCAGTTTTATTACACATCTACTATTAAACAAACAAAAATCAAGCGCAATTGTATTCTCAAAAATCGTACTTTTACCCCCCCCCCCCCCTTACACTTAAGATGAACATTGTCCCCAATGTTTAAATTACAAGATGTAAAAGAAAAAAGTAAAATAATGAAATCAAATACTCCCCTGATTCGCTTGGTGGATAATGAAATTACACGGTTAGATCTTCCTCCAAGGAGAATGTTGAAGCTCCATGACTAATGCATCGCCACAAGCTTGATTCCATAAACATTTCCTTGTCCAAAATAACCTGTTAAACCTGAGAAAACAAACACGAAAACCTGCATAACATCGGCGGGATAAAATCTATATATAAGGATATAATGCTTGTGGAATGATAATTTTGCAGATTCCTGGAGATTATAAGTTGGAGATTTTAATAAAAACTTTTTATGAAAACAAAACTTTCAAAAATTTCTGAAAATTAAATCTGACGCCGTCAGGTTATAAACCCTGACGCCGTCAGAAATGACCTGACAAAAATTTTCATTTTAAGTTTCCGGAAAATTTCTGGAAAAACCTTTACCTTACTTCCTGGAAATCCTGCAAAACATCATTATGACTCGATACAAGCATTTGACTCAAACAAATACTAATATGTATGTTAATTTATTATTATTATGATTCATGTTCATTTGTGTTCTAATAAACCGATTTAGATTTCCCTTACACTTAACTTTTGCAAAATACCTTTATATGTAGTTAAGACGAAGTTAAAAACAAAATAAAGCATTTTCACAAATTACTTTTGAACATGAATCAATACTAATAAAAATTAAACACACATACGGAAACAAATAAAAACAAACAAACAAACAAATAAACACACAAAGCAAATAAAACAAATAAAGCTTGGGTTGCCTCCCAAGAAGCGCTTTTCTTTATTAACGAGTCTTGTAGCTAGACTCAAAGTCACTCTACCCTATGTAAGTAAGCTCGTCATCGAGGACGTCTTTAGGGTTAAGCTTGGATTGAAGTTTCCTATTGGTCCGCTTAGTACGATATATCTTTTCAAACTTCTCTCCATCCGGGTCATACAATGTCATCTTAATATGCCATGACCCATCTCCATCTTTGGGTGGTTTATCCCAATTCCACTTATGATCATCTTCCTCACAAATCCACTTATTCATTCCTAGGTTAATTGGCAAAACTCCTAGGAAATCAATCATCTTTCTAAAAACTAGAGAATCTTCAAATGGATCCAATTCGGTGTCCCTAGCCAAGAGTTGCTCTACCGTATGCGTTCGGTTAACAAAGTCCTCTTCTAGGTAAAATGGGCGTTGGGGTCCTATGAAGTCTCTATCAATCCAAGGTCCATATCTAGATGGTCTCCTATTTGATTCTAGCCAATGTGGTGTTGGTTCCTCACTAGTATCATAGGCATGTTTCTTAACATCATAGACTGACCAAGTATCTCCTTCTCCTACCGCTATCTTGGATTCCTTACAATCAATCATAGCACTAGCGGTCGCCAAAAATCCTCTACCTATCAACAAGGGGCATGTAGGGTCGCTAACCATATCAAGGACGTGGAAATCGGCTAAAATGGTTAGTTTTCCAATGTGCACTAACACGTCCTTAACTACTCCAACCGGGTAAGCAACACTCCCATCCGCTAAACCTATTATCACCTCGGTTTCTTCAAGTTTTCCTAGTTTTAGAGAGGTGTAGAGAGGTAACGGAAGTAGGTTAAGGCTTGATCCAAGATCGGCTAATGTGTCATAAGCCTCCGAATTACCGATCTTGCAAGGTAGAACAAATAAGCCCGGATCATCTAACTTCTTAGGTAGCTTGTTTTGAACAAAGGCGGTCCCTTTTTCGCCTAACTTGAGCTTCTTCTCATCCAACTCATCAACAACCGGACTTTCAAGGTGGAGCTCCTTGAATTCTTCGTCAAGGTTTTGAGTGGGAGGTGTTTCAACTATGTTGTTGACCAATTTGGATGTCATGACTTCTTGGTCATTTGGAACGACTTGGGTTTGTTTGAAACACGTGCTCATGGAATTGACCGAATAATATTGTGGACAAGAACTAGGGGACGAAACCGATGAAATAGCGTTGACGTTTAGTTTCGGGTTCTTGACCGTGTTGCTAGGGAGTGCTCCCATTTCTCGGTCATTGAGGGCTTTCAGCAAGGTGTCAATCTTATTGGTCATCTCGCTTTGTTTTTGTTTGAAATCGGCTTCAAACTTGGCTAAACGAGCTTCTTGAGATGCCATAAATTGAGACATCAATCCTTCAAAGTTATCGGTACTACCATTGCCGGAAGGATTGTTGTTGAAAGCACGGTTCGAGTTAGAACCGCTTGATTGGAAACGATTAGGTGGGTTGGAAGAATTGGTTTGTTGCGTGTTTTGGTTTTGTTTCCACCTAAGGTTCGGGTGATTTTTCCATGAGGGGTTGTATGTATCACCGTAATGGTTTGGCTCGGGTTTGAAAGTGTACCACTTGTCTCCCGCTCCATCGGTACGCGAGGATGCGTAGTCCACAAAAGCTTGTTCGGGGAGTTCCATGCAATCACGAGTGTCGTGGGGACCACTACATAATTCACATGAAGAAGTGATTTTGTTCACTTGGCTTGAAGGGTTAGGAGCCTCGTAGGATTTCATGAGAAACTTGACTTGGTCTTCAAGTTCTATGATCCTACGGTCAGAAGTGCTTGAATTGTTCGAAGGCAAAGATATTGCCTTGACCGTTTTATTCAAATCACGGGGATCACTCCAACTTTCGTTGTCATAAAGAGCAAGATCCTCTAGGAGAGCCCATGATTGTTCCGCACTTAGATCACGTAGCTTGCCACCGGCCGATTGGTCAATGGTTTGCCTCGTGGAGAGATTGATATGGTCATAGAAGATTTGGACTTGGAGCCAAAGTTCTATGCCATGGTGAGGGACCTTTTGGAGTAAGTCCTTGAATCGAGTCCATGCCTCGTAGAGAGTTTCGCCTTGACGTTGTTGGAACATCAAGATATCATTCCTTAGCTTGGTAGTTCTTCCCGGTGGGAAAAACTGAGCAAGGAAACGAGTGGTGAGATCATCCCAAGAGGTGATGGATCCTGCGGGTTGACGTTCTAGCCATTGACTAGCTTGGTCCCGCAAAGAGAATTGGAAGAGACGCAATCGGGTCGTCTCTCGAGTGGCAACATCAAGGTCTATAGAATCAACGATTTTGAGAAAGTCCTTGAGATGTTGATTAGGATCTTCAGAACGAAGTCCATGGAATGCGCATCCGCTTTGCACCAACCGGATGGTGTCGGATCGCAAGGGTGTGATATTGGCTCCTTGAGTGAGCTCAATGGTGTTTCGATAGCCATGGTGGCTAGGACGGGAATACTCTCCTAAAGTACGGGCTCTAGGAGGTGGTGGTGGTTGTTGTGGTGGTGGGTTGTGGGGGTTAAGGATATTACCATCTTCCATGATGTCGGATGGTATGGTTACGAACAAAGACACGAAGAAAATAGATAGACTAAAGAAAATCTAGAAAAAGAAAATAAAAATCTCACTAGAAAGGAATCTAGTGAGTAGACCTAATAGAAATAAAAATTCAACCTAAACAATAACTATTCCCCGGCAGCGGCGCCAAAAACTTGATGCGTGGGTTTTGCAACCTTACAATAGGTTTTACCTCTCGAGGGATCTCAAGAGGCTTACAACCCCACCAGGCAGTGTACCTGACCGATGTAGTATAGTGTAGTGGTAAGTACGGGGGATTGATCGTTCTCCACAGGGAATAGTGTTCGTTAGGTGTGAAAGGCTACTCTAATTAGGTCTAAGGGTTGAGGAAGATTCTTTTTATGTTTTTATATTTTTTATGAAAGCAAGTAAAATCTCGGGTTTGAAAGAGTGGGCGGAATTAGTTGCTAGTCAACTAACCCAAAATTACTACGGATGCAAATAAAATAAATAACTGAAAATAAAATGTGGTGAGAAACTTATGTGTAGAGAAATGTGTTTACTTAGATTTCCTTACTCCCTAACTATCTTTTACCGGTTAATTAGTGTGTATTAGTCGCGTGGATGATGGGTGTATTCCTTAATACCATTCGTGGGGTGGCGTACTTACTTCCCCAACTCTACAAGCTCCTACTTCACTCCTATGTCGAGCCGGCTAGGAAGCTCCTAACATGGGATCACTAGAATTCGCTTGTGCATTAAATACAACCATAAAAACCTTTAGTACGCATTTGGTTCATGTTTCTTAAGACGTTCAAGCAAGTTACCGAATAGGAAGTTAGCCAGTTTTCTTAAGCCTAACATAGATAAACAATCATCCAATACAACTAACAACACACTAATAACCAATAATTAATAGCTAGGTTTCATTAGATCTAAGCAAACACAAGATAAATTTAGCCTAACATGTTAATCAAAAGACAAGAATAAGATAAAATCAAACAACACATAGACATATTGAATGATTAATTGATAACTTATCTTCAATGTAACATGGAAGATCTCAAGGCAAAAAGCCTTGAAAAAGGAGCTAAATTCGTCTTAGGGTTTTCTCCCAAAATTCCACACACTAAGCTCTCCCTAATGACAAAAAATTAGAAAACTATATATAGATTTTTGGATCTGACGGCGTCACCTTATGGAGTGTGACGCCGTCACCTCGCCGCTTTTAGGGTTCCCGGATGACCTTCTTGACGCCGTCCCTCTTTAGCTCTTCCAAAATCCATTCTGGCTTATCAAGGCTTGACGCCGTCAGCTCGTGAACGTGACGCCGTCCCCTTTTGATTTAAGCCGTGACGCCCTTGATCAAGTTAAAGCGTGACGCCGTCAGAATTCACATGCTATTTTCACTGGCTTATCATGAGTAAATTTCACGTCCACTTTTTCTTGCCAAGGCATGACGCCGTCTGGGGTTAAATGTGACGCCGTCAAAGGTAACTTTTAGCCGATTTTTAAGACATTGCCATTTTCTTCACTTTTATGCTCCAAAAACGTCCAAAATGCCCCCTTTTCCAGATTTCTCCTCAAAAGTACCTAAAATGACAAAAGGAACGATTTAGGGCGATATTTAATCAAATAAATACGATTTAGGGCTTAAATGACCCCTTAAAAGCGGTACACTTTTCGCTTCATCAAAACCCGAGATTTTACTTGCTTTTATAAAAAATATAAAAATACAAAAAGAATCTTCCCTCACCCTTAGACCTATTAGAGTAGTTTTTCAATCCTAACGACACTATTCCCCTAGAGAACGATCAATCCCCCGGTACTTGCCACTACACTATACTACATCGGTCGGGTACACTGCCTAGTGGGGATTGCAAGCCTCTCGAGATCCCTCGAGAGGTAAAACCTGTTGTAAGGTCGCAAAACCACGCATCAAGTTTTTGGCGCCGCTGCCGGGGAATAGTTATTGTTTAGGTTGAATTTTTATTTTATTAGGTCTACTCATTAGATTCCTATCTAGTGAGATTTTTATTTTCTTTTTATTAGCTTTCTCGTAGTCTATCTTTTCTTTGTGCTTTTGTTCGTAAAGTTTTTCCATTGACTCTTCCGTTCGCCATTATGGAGAACGTGAATCTACCAAATCCGCGACTAGAGTTTTACATGAAGAAATATAATTTTACTAAATTGGATAAATCAAGATGGTGGAATGAAGTAATGAGAACAGGATTTTATATATATTTTAGTGAGTACCTTGAGAAAAGAGACCAAGTGCATAAAAATTTTGAGGAAATCACCTTAGGAGCCCCATCAAACCCTCAAAATACCTCATTAAGTGAAACCTATGCACCATATGAGCCTTCACCTAGGATAGTTTCTTATGAACCCGACCAATATTGTGAGATGGTTAATGTTGAACTACCTAGGTGCATGCTTGGATTAGATTTCACCAAGACATATGATGAGTATGAGGAATCCTTTAGGCAAATGGAACATAGTGATCAAGTTATTGAGAATGATTCTTATGAATCGGACCAAGAATTTGAGATGAATAGAAAAGGATTTGAGATACCTAGGTGCATGTTGGGGATAGACTTCAACAAATCACATAATAAGCACATAGGTAATTAAGATAAGATGGAGGATAAGGTAGAAAATCCAAGTCCACCAAGTACTCCACAAAACCCACCATCATTCGAGGCACCCACACCGCCCGTGACTTACCCGGAAGAAGTAGAAGAGACTTTAGGAATCCCGATGGAGGTAGAACCTTTGAACCAAACACAACTAGAGGATATAAGTTTGAATGCTCATAGTGATCACAACCTTACTCTTAGTTCTAGGGAATTTCCTAGTTTTGATGAACCGGAGCCTCAACCAAAACCGTTACCTAATCTTCCATCTTTAGATGTGAGTTTAGGAATTGAAAAAGGTCCCGATCCACCCATCAAACCATGTAGTCCGGGTAATGTTAAGATTAAGGTAGTAGACTCTAGGCCATGTGGAGTGGAAGCTAATATAGGAGTGAACCATGACCTTACATACTTACATCACCCATTCATGATTGATCACAAGAAACATTATGGGTTTAAACCGGGTTTATTAGGTCAAGATGGATTCCCAACTAGGAATTTCTCGAAATTGATAGAAGATGATCCCTTTTTAGGAGAAAACTTTAATTCACCCATTGACCAAAGTGAACTAGGTAAGGTTATGATGAAAGGAGCACACCCCTTTGAGTATATAATTCATCCACCACTCTTTCCTCACGCGGCATACTTCCACCGAGATGGTGTGTATCGCTACTATCACCCGCACTTAATCCTAAGTGTAGGAAAAACCTCTCCTTTATCCGTTAAATAAGGGTAGAGTCAGGCTTGTGACTCGAACAAAAATAAGCGCTTCTTGGGAGGCAACCCAAGCTTTATTTGCTTGTGTGTTTATTTATTTGTTTGTTTGAT
This sequence comes from Artemisia tridentata subsp. tridentata, assembly GCA_021014915.2. Classification (NCBI taxonomy): domain Eukaryota; kingdom Viridiplantae; phylum Streptophyta; class Magnoliopsida; order Asterales; family Asteraceae; genus Artemisia; species Artemisia tridentata. Next base: position 206,133,033 of record CP139505.1, read on the forward strand.
TTTATTTGCTTCCGTATGTATGTTTAATTTTTATTATTATTGATTCATGTTCAAAACTAAATTGTGAAAATGCTTTATCTTGTTTTTAACTTCGTCTTAACTACATATAAAGGTATTTTGCAAAAGATAAGTGTAAGGG
>CP139505.1:206133271-206323316 GCA_021014915.2 Artemisia tridentata subsp. tridentata
TGTACAATATTGTGTAAGGATGACCGGATATATATATATATATATATATATATATATATATATATATATATATATATATATATATATATATATACACACACTCATGTTATTCCTTTTTACAAGTTTAATCCGCGCTTACTGGGGTTTAAAAAATAAATACAACTAAAAATGAATACAAGTTTAATCCGCGCTTACTCAAGGTTAAAAAATAATCCGCTCTTTACAAGTTTAAACATGTATAAAATGAAGACATGATCACACTACTTAAGCTTATGAAGAATAACATGATTCGTTCATATATGTATAATCTCGTATCTTTATTTACTATCACAGTACTCGTGCTTTCATTTTGATATCTATAATTTCGTGCCTATACATTAATTTATTAATATATACTGATAATAATATTTATAAATAACAACAACAAACAGGGACGGACCCAGGATTTTTAAGAGGGTGTTGCACAAAAAAAATGTCGGGCTAACTAAAGTTACACCGTAAGAAACAAAAGTAGCAAAAAAAATTTGGGGGTTGCACATACCACAAAAACGGCAGTTTTGAAATCTTTTTGCACTTCGTGACCTAAAATCGGGTGTAGCCCGTGCCACACTCGGCATACATGTGGGTCCGTCCATAATATTTATAAATAACGACAACAAATATTATGTACTTTTAATATAATATAAGTATAGGCAATATAAAGTCTATGCGATATATTCATATCGACTACTAGACTGAAGTTGATGTCGCTTAGATTCAAGGAATCGACAGCAGTGAGCTCTATGCGAAATGAATGGCGCATAAGTAGCTCTTCGTAGTTAATTTTGTTTGTGAACTTTGTTTTTGGTCATTTGTTAGGTTCTATTAGCTAACACTGTGGTCATTAGATTTGCTAATGACACATGAACTGATTTGTTCTTGATTTATTTTATTTTTTAATAAATTCACCGGGTAACCCTTTAAACCCCCCTCTGTAACCACCGGTAAATTTTCACTTGTATTAATATTCAAACGATTTTTTTTTAAGATTAAACATTATCAGTTTACCTGATCACAACAACTAACAAATGTGACGTAACTCACATTCCCAATAAACGTGCTCACTGACACCAAAACGTCTTAATGTTTATTTCAAATAAACATTCCCAATGCCACGTATAAAAGTTTTCAAACTTAAATTTATCACTTGACGTTATTTCATTAACATACTTAACGTACAAACTAAACGTTTGCCAATTATTAGAGTTTTCACAAAATCCTAATTTATTATATAGATGATTTTATATATTTAAATTATAAACGTTAAAGTACAACACTTTGAAGCAGGAGTACAAGTCTCTAAAACATAGAATCCTTAACTTCAATTTAAATTTTATTATAAACCTCAGTATACACATTTTAAAGCACACCTTACAAAACTATAATGCATTAAATTTAAACTTGATAAGCCTAATGTACAACTTCAAAGATAATGTACAAGTATATAATGCATAAATTCAAAATATATTTATTTCATTTCTATTTTGAATCTCGCGACCAAGTAACCAAACCAGGATTGCACCTCGCATATTTCAGGTCTGTTTTTAAATATTTAATACCAATTATTATTACGTTTTTATTAAATGATATTACTTTTAGTAACAATCAAAAAAGTTTAATCATGTGAATTTTACTCACGACCAACACAATATTAGGATGAGTCTATATGTTCAAAATACTCAAATTCATCAATAGTCATATTTCATATGAACTATTGACACTTTGTTGTTTTTACATTATACTCTTTACGTAATACAAGTACTCAAACTTATATTATTAGGTTTTATCAACGTATACGCTCTCCGTTAAACTTATCACACGTCTAATATATTTGGTTGGAGTATATTGATAAACTTTGACATTTTTGTAAGTATTATATTTTTACGTTACCCGGTTTTAAGTTATGTGACTTAAGGACTTAACGTTAGTAATTACCAGGATCAAACTATAACCCTCTTGGTGCCATGCTAATATTGATCATGTATATATATGTGTATTGTAATTGCTCCACATAACCCTCTTGATCATATACCATACATGCCTTAATTCTTTACCATGACATGCAAGAACCATACGTGTTTCACCATGCAACTTTCAATCATGCATGGTTCTAAAGTGTACACCATTCGACATCCCCTAAATTTGTGGCCAAAGATTGGACAAATTTTCACCATGTTAATTTACCATCTTTTGTGTTCCTTGGATATTAAGAAAATGGTGAAATTTATCAAGCTCATCACATGTTTATGTTGTATATCAATCGAACCAAGATACTTAGCCACAAAATTCACCATATAACTTCATATGGTCCTATATATACTCACGTATACATGTTCCCTTAAACTAGTGTACAAGTTACTAGAATCCATTGAATGTAGACTTTATTTTTAGGCTATATAAACCGAACCTACATGCACCCTCTTCACTTCATCCTTTGCTTGCTAACACATCACTCCCACACACCCACATACCTACTGAATATGGAGTCCAAGTAGGAAAAGGAAAGCTTGTGCAAAAGTCTTGAAGCTTGGAAGCTTGGTTTTTCATTTGGATGTCACCTTGGTCAAATTCCTTCCTAATCGAGTTCTATAAATCAGTGAGTCCCCAAATTTCTTTTATCAATTCTATACTCTTTATTTAACACTTATAAATGATGTTAACTTAGTACAAATGGGAAACAAGGATAAAAAAAATGAATTTCCTTTCTTTTTTTTTTTTCCGAGAGCTCAAAACAAACTTAAAACCCTCGTTATTTTTTATTTTTGCTTTTTTTAAAACTCTAATCTACACAATGGGTTACTTGGATAAGCTAGGGTCTAACAACATGTTAATAAGCCACGAACATAAACCAAAAAGTCCCTACAAATTACGGATACATTTTTTTCTTTTCTTTTTCCTTTTCGCAAAACAACCAAACACCCTCCTTTGGTTCAATTTTTAACCCATAAACAAAAGACTATGTGCCAAACTAATTAATTCACCTTAATAAGCTTACAACCAAGTTTATAAAGCCACGAGACCATGACCAAAAACTCACAAGACCTCACTTTGTGTCTCTCCTTCTTTTGGTCGCGAGCACAAATCAAACGCACCCTTAATGGGCTTTAAAAGCCCATGACCTGGGTTATAAGCTAATAAGCCTTCACAGCTTATCCTTAAGCTTAAAATAGCTTATATTGATAAAACAAAACAAGCCACACCCTTTTCTAAACCAAAAACGCAAATTTGCAAAACAATGACTAGAAATGTAACGCCAAACATGCATGGGAGTTAAAACACTAAACTTGGAGTTTCTTGGTCCAAAACTGTAAATTTAGTTAATAATATAGAATAAGGACTATGCATGTAAATCGCAAAATGCATGGAGGGCCTATTTTGCCAAATTTCTAAATCTATATATGAAAAGGATTAAATTTCAAAACTAATTAATGCATGGGGATAAAAAGTGTAATTATGAATTAATAAGTTATAAAAAGGACTCTGGTGCAAATTATATTTAACCAAGGGGTATAAAGTGTAATAATTGAAACTGCAGGGTATAAACTATCAATACTTGAAACTATAAGGGTATAAAGTGTAACATTTTTATATTACTTCGAAAATATATTTCTAATTCATTTTAACTCGGTTTTAGTAAAAACTAACATACGAAATGTTTATATTTCACAATCGATCAATCGAACTTTAAGGATAAACTATGATTTATCATCCGAAAACTTTTGGAGGAACTTGTAAACTATAAATCTTATCATCTCAACGATGCACGCTATACTAATCTCACCCAAAGGTCCAACACATAGGTTACCAACAAAACACATGTTGTACGACTAATATAACACTACACTTTATTTAATAAAGTCTTGGACATAAACAAACATACTGAGATTTGACATATCCACTTAGGTCGCATGTCGGAGTAGTTTATTCTCAAAACTTGATTAGTTTTCCAACCAGACTACTGTATCACCAAGGTGAGTTCATGGACTACTTGCTTTTACTTTTACAAGTACTCTAAACTTTTACATATTACTGTGAGTTCATAGTTCCACTTTTATACGTTTTCCAAACTTGTGGGGAGCTACATGCTATAAACCTGAACACAAGTAATTTTCTGTATACTATCCTGATTGATATTGCCTAAGTTTACACTATTGCCACTAAAAAGACCCTCATATCATGAGCCATTAATCACTTGCGAGTGAACGCGAATATTGTGAATAGATCTATTGGAGGTTGACGACCCATTTGTACTAGCCAGATAGATAGCTATAATGCTAGCCGGATTGATAGACAAATGCACTTTAATGTAAGCCTATAAAAGGGATAAATAATACATAAACCTAGTAATCATTAAGTGTTTACACGCCTGTAACTAAGACTCCACTGAGAGAGAATAGATTTTAGCACTCATCTTATACAGCTAAGCATTTAAACGTGTGACAAGTTTTCCTACTATTGGCTCGACCTCTTATCTGTGTCTGTTTTCTATCTGTGTACGTGTTTTCCATTCGCTTATTCGTTCCCTTAGTTTTATTTACTGTTTTATCTAATCTACACAATTGTGTCAGTCTCTCACGCTGAAAAACCCCCTTGTGTTAGATTAGGGCATTAGAACTAACTTAGGATTAAAATACTTATAGATATCTAGGTGTTAACGTTCCACTCTTAGTGTTCGACACTCTACTTACCAACTAGCTACATTGATCGGGTACACTGCTCGTTAGTGTGTCTTATAGGATAAGTCGACTAAATATAAATTTAAAACTTGATAATATAATCTATTCTACAACGATATGCGCACGCATCATCATTTAAAAAACAAACTTCTAAAAGATAAAAATGAACTCTTAGAAAATGAAGTTTTTGAGCTAAAAGAAAAATTAAAAAGACTTCAAAAAGGAAAAGAAGCAAGTGTAGAATGTAAACTTTGTGTAAGTCTTCAAACGATAATTGATCACCAAGATTCTAAAATTGCTAGACTTACTACACAATGCTTCGAAAATATAATATACACACAACAAATCAAGAACAATAAAGATGGGTTAGGTTTTACAGATTGTATGCCTTCGACTAGCGAAAAGAAACCAACAAAATTTGTTCAATCTGCTGTACCATTTGTTTCTAAGGTGGCGGATCCTTTGAAAAAGGATCCTGCTAGGTATAACCAAAGGATCCGGCCATCTGGTACAGCAAAGCCTAAATTTGACTCTTCCAAATCATCTAGAAAAGAGTTTGTGGTAGTAACTAAAAAGAAAACACCTAGGGGGTGCTTGGTTGGGTGTAAAAGGGGGTGGGTAATGGGAAAAGAAATGAATAATGATGCTTGGTATGGAGGGGGTAATATAATGATTACCCAGTACTGGGTAATCAACCATTATAGAGTAAATTGAGCGGTAAGGTAATGATTACCCACCATCACCCATTCCTTTGCATTCCCTTACCCTTTCCCTTTCCCTTTCCCTTTCCCCTATGCTTACCAGGCACACCCCTAATGTTTCTATTAAAAATGTTAATGCACCATATCATGGTAAGGGAATTCTAAGAAAGCCAAATACTCGACCGACACCCACAACATCATTTAGTAGACCAAAAGCACCCTACCCAAAAAGTAATTTTAATCAAATGGGATGGAACAATAGTTTTCAAAATGGTTACCAAATGCCAAATTTTGGACCTTGAAACTATCTTTCTTTCGTAAACCAAGTAAACGGTTTTTAACACTAATGGACCCATGAGATATTGGGGACCAAACGCTTGAGTTTCTTTGTGCTTATAGGTCTGTCTAAAGGTTGATCTAGAACCAAATGAATGGATAAAAGACAGTGGATGCACAAGGTACATGACGGGAAATAAAAGCCTATTCTCATCTTATAAGGCTTGTGATGGAGGTAACGTAGTATTTGGTAATGGTAAAAGCAAGATCATTGGCAAAGGTACGATATCACATAACTCTTTAACCATTAATAATGTGTGTCACGTAGATAACCTAGGATTTAATCTACTAAGTATTAGTCAAATAGTTGATAAAAAGTGGGAAGTCCTATTTAATGAAACTGGAAGTAAAATATTTAAAAATTGAATCACCATAGGCCATGGGATTAGGAAAAATGGTATTTTTGTAATGAAAATCGGTAACTCACCTAAAGATAAACTTTGGCTAACTTCAATAGATGATACTTCGACTCTTTGGCATCGAAGATTGGGTCACGCCAATATGCGACTTATACAATCACTATCATCTAAAGAGCTTGTTAGAAACTTAACAAAATTAAAATACGAGCAACATTTTTGTGATGCTTGTAATGTAGGAAAACAAGTCCATGCTAGTCATAAAGCTAAAAATATGGTTTCAACTACTAAGTGTCCAAAACTATTACACATGGATTTATTTGGTCCATCGGCTATTCAAAGTTACGGAGGAAACTTCTATACTTTAGTAATAGTTGATGACTACTCTAGGTATACATGAACAAGATTTTTCAAAAAAAAAAAAAAAAAAAAAAAAAACAAAGCTTTTGATCATTTTGAAATCTTAAGTAAGAAAATTCAAAAACAACTAGGTTCATCAATAGTGTCAATCCGTACGGATCATGGTCGGGAGTTTGATAACGATGTACAATTCGGAGCTTTTTGTGACGCTAATGGTATTACTCACAATTTTTCGGCTCCACGTACTCCACAATAAAATGGGGTAGTTGAACGTAAGAATCGTACCCTACAAGAAATGAGTCGAACCATGCTAAATGAACAATCAATTCCTCAAAAATTTTGGTGTAACGCCGTCGATACATCAACATACATTCTAAATAGAATCCTAATTAGACCCTTTTTAGGAATGACTCCTTATGAGTTATTCAAAGGTAAAAAGCCATCCTTAGATCACTTCAAAGTCTTTGGAAGCAAATGCTTCATCCTTAATACAAAAGACTATCTCAGAAAATTTGATCCTAAATCTACCGAAGGTATTTTCTTAGGATATTCACCAAATAGTAAAGCATACGTAATACTTAACAAAGAAACTATGAGAATAGAAGAATCTTAAATGTTAAGTTCGATGAAAGTCCTCCTAAATCTCAACCTCTCGTAGATGATGATATAATAGAGAGTCAAATCATTGAAGATCAAGTTAATGAGTCTAATAACAAGGAAGATAAACTATTAAATAAAGAAATATTTAACGTTAAAAATCATCCTTTGGAAATAGTCATAGAAAAATTAAATGAAAGAACATTACGTTATCAAGTTCAAAATCAAAGTAATCTTTTTTGTAGAAACTTGAAGGGGGTTGAATAGTTTCACCGTTTTAATTACGTTTTCAAAAATCTTTTTCAAGTTTGTTTTAAAATACTTTTCGATTCGAATCTTATGTGAAGCCAATTACAACAATTAATGAATAAAATAATAAACAAGTAAGTAAAGATAAGAAACGATCAAACCAGGATACGGAGATTTATAGTGGTTCGGGTACGAAGCTCACTATTTGCCCTACTCCACTCCTCGGGTCTCATACTCGAGAGTTTCACAAACACTATATCAACACGCTCCCTTATGGAAGAACAAACAGTACACCAAAGCTTACACAAGGTTTAACAACACTAAGTGGAATGTCGAGTCCTAATCCTAGCTAGAACCAATCTACACGTGGCTACACTATTCGAACCAACACTTTAGTCCGAATCAACACAATAAACAATTCCGTGCTTGCACTCAAGTCGGATTACACAAAAGAATCAAGATAAAGAGAATGGAGGTTGAGGAGAGATCCATAACAACGGTTTATGAGGTGAAGGAGTATTCTTCAAAACTTCGTTTCTTGACGAATACGAGTGTTCTTCTCTTGCACTTGGAGGAAGGATGGATGTGATCACTTGTAAACAACTTACCACCCGTTAATGTGATCAAAGAAGAGTATTTAGAGTGAATTTAGAAGACATAAAGTTTTAGTGCTCAATAGGTGGTTTTTCTGAATGAAACAGTTCAGTATTTATAGGCACCATAAGGAGCGGGGGGCGGTCCTTTAAATACTTGACGGTCCCATATATATAAGGGACCGTCGCCATGTTTACGGGACTGTCCGACATACGCTCCTATTTTTGTCCTGATGTGGTGAAAGTTTATCTGGTGAAAAACTTATCTGGTTTTAGGATGGAAAACTAGCTGTTGGAGAATTTGAAATTCAAATTTATTTTCTTAATAAAACATTTCTTTAAAATTACAAAAATACTTTCATAAAAATGTTTTGTCACATGTGAGGTTTAGTGAAAAATAAATTCTTTGATCACTTAACTAAGTTGGTAGATTGTTTGTTCATACCTTAAGTGATGTTGTGGTGGAAACGAGTTTTCTCGATTATAAACTTGTTAAGCGTAATTTTACGTAACGTGTATTTATATTTTGTGATTATCAAACACGTAGAGACCGGAGAATGCAAATGATGTTTTTGATATTATTTGTATTAACAATCTCCCCCTTTTTGATGATTACAATATATAAACTCATTTTAGGTAAAATTAAGCATTAATAAGTTTTTAATGAGTTTCGTTTTCTTCTCCCCCTTTTTGTAGAATCAAAAAGGCTTCGTCGATGTGTAGAGAGGAAAGAAATCGATGGTATCAAGTCTCCCTGATGAACTCAAATAAGTACATTTTATTATCATCATTTATCCTGTTTATTTGACTTGTTTTATTATATTATCTATGAGAATCGATACATTAACGTTTACTTTAGTAATTCTCAGGTAAAAACAAGCATTATGTGAAACTTGGCGATTTTGGATTAATTATGGAGCAAAACAAGCAAGATGTCAAAAGCCTACTGAAATCCAGAAGATCAAGCTCGTTCTACTCCAGATACGCCGCATTATACTTCTAACATACGGCGTATCACTATCAAGTTTTCACAAGTTACAATCCAAGTACATGCGCCACATACAAAGTCAAGATACGCCGCATCTGAAGACGGTGTACGAATATTCCTGAATATATTAATCTTGGACCCCACGCGAAGTTAAGTCAATGCGCCGCATCTAAAAATTCTATGCGCCGCATCGATCCCTCTGACAGAAACTATAAATACCCCAAGGCCAGATGAATTTCGAGACTTTTAGCTTAACTCAGAGACCGAAGACAGAAGAACCCTAGAGCCGAATTCAGACGACCAAGCAGCACAAGACACACCTAAACGAAGATACAAGAGCTGTAAGAAGGTCCTGCATGTATTCAATTCATTAAGTAGTTTTGTTTTATTGTATTAGTACACTTTAATTCATCAGGATTGATGGGCTTGTGTCATGTGACTACGGAAAATCATGCACTCCCCTTAATATTGCTTTCCCATTAATTAAAGTTTATATGTTGATGTCTTTGGTGACTTTTATTAGTGCATTGATAACCTCTGTGTCTAGCTGAGCATTGCTTGGGTCGCCATGCCCCTTCCTCGCCTATTTGTTTTAGCGTCTCTTAAATAAATAGGATAGACATAAGTAATCATTAAGGGTTTACTCGCCGATAAGATTAGAGCCAACGAGAAAGGTTTTATTATATACACTTCATATAAAACTAGCAATAAAACAAGTGACAAGCTACTTAATTATCAGGACAGGTCTTCTTATTGTCTCGAGTATCTATCTGTGTACGTGTGTGCTAATCGCTGATTCGTGCTCATTAGTTTAGTTTTCAATTTAATCATAACCAAACCGTGCCAGTCTCTCAGGCTGAACCCCCTTGCGTTAGATTAGGTTGTATAGCTAACTTAGGATATTAAAATACTGATTAGAATAACTAGATAATACGTTCCACTCTTAGTGATCGACACTCTACTTACCATTATATTCATACTGACCGGGTACACTGCTCGTTAAGTGTGTGTGTTATTGATAAGTCGGCTAAATATAAATTTAAAACTTGAGTAGGCATTAATACTGCTAAACCGCAATGACACATCAAGCTCCATCAACGGTATCAAGTCTCCCCCTTGCTTATTGCTCCCCCTAGATGAGGGCATCGGGGAATCGATCGATGGTATTTTGCTACAAAAACAAGTTAGCATACAGGTGCAAGAGTATGCACAAGCAACACACAGAATAGATGAGAACAAGAAAAAGGATAGAATCAGAGGCAGCAGTTGCTGGACGGTCCCGTAAATGCTTGGACGGTCGCTTATATATTGGGGACCGCCGGATAGTTAAGGGACCGTCGGCAGTATGTTAAACAGGAGATAGAATTTAAATAAGCATGCATAAAGTTAAACATTCATAAGACATGACAAGGTCATACATAAGGATGACCATTACAACAAAGTCCTATATTACTCGTCCTATTTCTAGTCTAGTCTTCAAACATAGGTCTGGATTTATTGTAGAGCATGCATGTTGTCTAAGACTTGCAGAGAAAGGGTGGTGAAAGAGTGTTGCTTGAAGGTGGTGGAAAGCCGGGTGGCAAGAGAAGAGATGTGATGAAGTCAAGATCATTCTTGATCTTTTGAAAGTGGTTGTGGTTGTAAATGCAACAAACACAATAACCCCATGGGCATCCACTTGGTCAAGAGAGGGATGAGGCATGGTTGGAGGGTGAAGCTTTTGGGAAAGAATGATGTTTAGGAGTTTCAAGTCAACATGATGTGAGAATTCTTGAGCTTTGATGGAGTGTAGAGAGTTTGGATTTTGGGGTGGATATGTTGGTGGCAATGTATGATCTTGAGGAGTAAGTGTAGGAGACTCTTTGTGGATGGATGGAGACTCATTTTGGGGTTGTGAAGCAAAGAAAGAAAAGGATGAGGAAGATGATTCTTTGTAAGGTGTAGATTTTGAATTGAAGTTGGGATTGTGAGTGTTTGAAGTGGTGGAATTGTTCATGAAGTTGCCTAGGCTTTGTTTCTTCCTCCAAATGGGTTTGACCGACATTCTAGGATTTCTAGGGGAAGACATTGTGAGGAAGGAGGAAGAAGTTATGCCATGAGATTTGAGGAGGAAGATGAAGGTTTAAATAGAAGGAGAGAGTGCTATCTTAGGCAAAGCATGCATCTTATGTTTAACTAATTCAAATTATGTTTAAGTAATAAGGTAAGTGTAGGTTAGACTAGCAAGTAGATTATTAAGAGTGCAGAATCAGGGAATCAGAAAGGAGGATAACGACAGAAAAGACACGCTAGACGGTCCCGTATATAGGGCGAAGGTCCTTTATTTATTGGGAACCGTCTGGAGATAAAGGACCGCCACCAGAAAGATAGAAATTCCTTCAGAAGAAGGTATTTCTAGTGTGTTCCTACATGAAACATATGTGGAGATGTGATTATCTCGACTCTAAAGAAAAGAAAACCTAAGAGATAATCCAAAGTCTCCTTAGTTCAATTTTGCTCGTTTTTCATGTCGGATTATATATTAGTTACATGATCCGATCAGGGATTTTGAGTACGTTATGCATGCATGAGAAAATCGTTTTTGAATTGTATTAACAATGCGAGAAGGATGATTTTCCTAAATGTGAGAAGTTTTGAAAAGAATGAATTGGGGTTTTTCATGCACAAAATGAATTTGAAGTTTGTTAATACAAATATCGTCCTAAAAACGTTATTTATATTTTACGATCTTTGCTTAATTTTGTTAATGACAAATACAAAGTCTATCTTTAAGCAAAAGCATAAATATAAGAATAAGCCTTTTACATTTATAGTGATAAATCTTTTAAAACATATTTACATATTACAAGATCTCTAGGAGTAACATTTTATACATATATACATTTACAAGTTTCTTCCTAAAATTAGAAACTTTATTTCTTAAATATTAGGATGACATCATGGCATGCATCATGAACACAATCTTAGAAAGATTTTGAGATATCTTGTATTGATCTTCAAGCCAAAGAGTTGACATTGGAAGATATGGAAAGATATGACAAGATATGGAAAGATTTGAGAATCTCTTAGCTGTCCTGAAGTGGCGGATCCAAACCCATACAAGGGCGGATCCAATTTTAGGGATTCGCCAGATCCGCCAACTGTTGAATCAGTTTGCCTATAAATAGGAAGCTGATCATTTGGGCATTTTCATCACTTACATAGCATAAATTATACATTCTTTCATTTACATATTACTAACCCATATCAATCATTTCATTCCTAGTGATCTTTCTTTTTGTAGCAAAAGAGATCAAGCATTAACAAGCTTCAACATTCTGTTGCAAGACTTGATAGTTACATACTGTGTAACTTATTAGAATTTAGACATCATTGTTACATCTTTTATTCAGTAGAATCCGGTTAGTGTTTTAGTCCTCAAAACACATAGAGTAAACGGGAGTAGTTGTACCCTTGTAAAGAACTCGACATCTAGCTTAGTGTCGGTAATTATTTAGGCGACGTCAGGTTGGTTCTTCCTTAAAACTAGAACTCGGTATCTAGCTTTTTACCGGAAAAAGGTGTAAGCAACATGTATTAAGGTTTTCTCTGCCGAGAAGGGAGTTTGTTTCTTAGTGAAGAAAAACTCTCGAGTTAGAGGCTCGAGGAGTGGAGTAGGGCAAGGAAGAGAGTTCTTGTGGCCGAACCACTATAAACATCAGTGTTGTGTGGTTTGATCATTCCTTTCTTTACTTACTTATCTTATAGTAATTGTTTGTATTTACTTTGAAATCTCATTAAGTCACAAAGCGAATTATTTTGAAAAAATGATAAAAACTATTCAACCCCCCTTCTAGTTTTCCACAATTGGTACCAGAGCAGTGTTACTCAAGATTTTCAAAATATATTATATTTTAAAAACTTGAAACGATCAATGGATTTTGAAAACTTTAAAGAAGGGCAATCTATGCAAAGACCACCACTATTTGAACCAAATTGTTTCATATACTGGAAAAATCGCTTTGAGACGTATGTGAAGTCAAAGGACATAGATCTGTGGTATATAATTGTAGAGGGTGATTACAAGCCCATAAGTAATGATATTTCAGGTGGTCGGGATGTAGGCACTTCTCTTACTCGTCACAGTGATGAGAAAAAGAGGTTGATTGCCAAAAATAATGAAGCCAAAATGATGCTTTATAAATGCTTTACCAAAAAAGAATATGAAAGAGTTTTTATGTGTAAAACGGCTAAAGATATTTGGCAATAACTAATTATTACTCATCAAGGGAACTCACAAGTAAAGGATAACAAAATTTATCTTCTTGTTCAACAATACGAACAATTTGTTATCCCTGAAGATGAGACCATTGATAATGCTTTCGCTAGGTTTAATACTATTATTACATCTCTTAAAGCACTTGACGAATCTTTTTCTAGTAAAAATTTTGTCAGGAAATTTCTAAGAGCACTCCACCCGAAGTGGAGAGCAAAGGTGACGGCTATTGAAGAATCTAAGGATCTTTCAAGAATGACACTGGATGAGCTCATAGGAAATCTCAAAGTTCACGAGATGGTAATGGAAAAAGATTCAGAAATAGTAAAAGGCAAAAAGGAGAAAATGAAGTCCATTGCCTTGAAAGCTAGGGTAGAGTCAAGTAATGATGCAGAGTCTAGTTCTAGTAGTGAAGACGAAGAGTATGCCATGGCCGTAAGAGATTTCAAGAAATTCTTTAGAATACGAGGAAAGTTCGTTAGACCTCCTCGTGAAGAAAAGAAATCCTTTCGGAAAGACCGTGATGATAGGAAAGGAAAGGTAGATAGAAAGTGTTTTAGATGCGGGGATTCGAGTCACTTAATAGGAGAATGTCCAAAACCTCCAAAGAACAAATTTCAAAAAGCACTTGTTAATGGAGCTTGGAGTGATAGTGAAAGTGATGAAGACGAGCCAAAGAACAACGAAGTTGCTCTCATGGCTAATGACACAGAAGAGGTACATTCTGACTCGTCGTACTCTTTTATTGATGATGACACATTAGATATAGAATATAACAAACTATGTGAAATCACTCTAAAAATCATAAGCAAAAATAAGTTCTTAAAAACCAAAAAGGAATTTTTAGAAAACGAAATTCATCGGTTAAAAGAAAAAGCTATAAGGTTAGAAAAAGGTAAAGGTATTAAAGAAACATGTGTTTTATGTCAAGAACTAAAACTTGAAATAGAAACACTAAAGTCCACACAGGAAAGTCTTATCAAACAAAACTCCAAATTCAAAAGATTGGATAAACACTTAAGTTGTACATATGACATAATGAAAATGCAAAAAATACATCATGGTAGTTTCAAACCAGATTTTATGAGAAATGGAGACTTAAGTGACTTTCAGGAACAAACGGTAAAAGAAAAAGAAACTGTTCCAACAACTTCTGATAACCACGGATCTGGCGGATCCAAAATTTTGGTTCCGCCAGTTGTATCCAAAGGATCCGCGGAAACAGAAGATGAACAGAAGGCTATTAAATCAGATTGTACAGATTTCGTTAAAGTCACTAGAAAACCTAGCACTAGTACAACTGTTAACAAACAAAAACCATCAGTCTCTATAGGAAAAGGTCAAAATAAGTATAGAGTCAAAACGATTGTAGACTCCTCATTTTATGGAGGAACCATACTTAGAGAACAACTAGCGACAATTCCCTTCGATTATCTGCTAGATATCAATGAACCATGGTAATGTTATGTTTAACCCAAATGGACCCATGAGATATTGGGGACCAAATGCTTGAGTTTTTCTTGAACTAAGGTATGCTCAAGAGTTGAGTTAGAAGCAGATGAGTGGATTAAAGATAGTAGGTGTTGAAGACACATGACGAGAAACAAAAGCCTTTCCTCAACCTACCAAGTGTACGACGGAGGTAATGTCACATTCGGTAGCAAACTTTAAAGTAAAATCATCGGAAAAGGTACGATCTCTCATGACTCTCTCTCTCTATCGATGATGTTGCTCATGTAGATAATTTAGGCTTTAACTTGCTTAGTATAAGTCAATTGTGCCGCAAAAAGTATAACGTCCTTTTCAGTGAAAATGGAAGCAAAATACTTAAAGACGGCATAACAGTAGGAAAATGTGTCTTAAAGAATAACATTTATGTTATTAGATAAAACACCTAAAGACAAGCTTTGTCTTACCTCCTTGGACGAAGACTCAACTCTATGGCATCGACGCTTAGGTCACACCAATATGAGGTTAATTCAATCCTTATCATCTAAGGAACTCGTTAGGAACCTGCCCAAGTTGAAATATGACCAACACTTTTGTAATGCTTGTAAAATAGGAAAACAAGTTCATAATAGCCATAAGGCTAAAAACATGGTGTCTACATCTAGGTGTCTAGAATTGTTACATATGGATTTGTTTGGTCCATCCACTATACAAAGTTATGGGGGAAACTTCTATACTTTGGTAATAGTAGATGACTACTATAGATCTACATGGAAGAAGTTTTTGAAAACTAAAAAAAATAAAAAAATAAAAAAAAAATGAAGAGTTTGATAAATTTGAAATCTTAAGTAAGAAAATTCAAAATCAAATAGGAAGTAACATAGTGTCAATAATAACCAACCATGATCGTGAATTTGACAACAAAACCCCATTCGGAGGTTTTTAACACATAATTTCTCGGCTCCTCGAACTCCTCAGTCTAACAGCATAGTAGAACGTAAAATATAGAACAATTCAAGAAATGAGTAGATCTATGAACAAATCATATCTCAAAAGTTTTGGTGTCACGCCGTAGACACATCCACATATATCCTAAATCATGTTCTAATTATTAGTACAAAATGGCGTAGTATCTAGAAACAAAGCTAGGCTAGTAAGCACAAAGCTACAATCAACAAGAAGATAAAGATTACGATGAAACTTTTGCACCCGTCGCTAGACTTGAGTAAATTAGGATATTACTTGCATATGCATGTGCACATGATTTTAAACTATTTCAAATGGATGTCAAAAGTGCATTTTTAAAATGGCTTTATAAACGAGGAAGTGTATATAGCACAACCTCCCGGCTTTGCTGATTTTGAAAAAAACCTAATCATGTCTACAAACTTAAGAAAGCTTTATACGGACTTAATCAAGCACCAAAAGCTTGGTATGATCAACTTAAGACTTTCCTAGTTGACCATAAGTACACCATGGGCCTAGTAGACAACACTCTCTTCACCAAGAAAAAGGGATCACATATTATCATAGTCTAGATATATGTGGATGACATTATATTTGGTTCAACTTGTCAAGAGTTATGCGACAATTTCTCAAAAATCATGCATGACAAGCTTGAAATGAGTATGATAGGGGAACTAAACTTTTTCTTAGGTCTCCAAATAAAACAATTAGAAGATGGGATATTCTTCAACCAATCTAAGTATATTGAGGATATGCTTAAGAAATTTGGTCTTGAAGATTCTAAACCCATGAAAACACCAATGTCTTCCAAAACCAAACTCACCAAGGATGACAAAAGTAAATCCGTAGATAGCACTAAATATAGAGGGATGATTGGTAGTTTACTCTACCTAACGGCTAGTAGACCGGACATTATGTTTAGTGTTTGTCTATGTGCACGCTTTTAAGAAGATCCCAAAATATCCCATCTTGAAGCCGTTAAACAGATATTTAGGTACATAAAAGGCACTACACATCTAGGATTATGGTATTCCAAAGGGACGGGAATGGAAACCATAGTGTATGCCGAATCAGACCATGCTGGTGATTATGTTGATAGGAAAAGTACAAGCAGTATTTGTACTTTTGTAGGACATTGTCTCACCTCATGGTTTGCTAAGAAACAAACAGCCCTCGCCATATCAACAACTGAAGCCGAGTACGTGTCAGTAGGAAAAGCTTGCCAACAAGCACTGTGGATGAAACAAGCTCTCGTCGACTATGGAATTATACTCAACGACATTCCCATTCTTTGTGACAACAAAGGAGCTATCGATCTTAGCAAAAATCCAGTCAAACACGGCAATAACCAATCCTGTGTTCTGATCCTGCGGATCCAAACGACAACAAGGGCGGATCCTTTGTTTTGGATCCGCCGGATCCGTCACTTGGTGAGACAATTTTAATATATTAAAACAAACACCCTTTACTGTACACCATATTCCTTAAAAACACACATCTCACTGGAATTCGACCCTTATCACACCAAACTCAAAAATTAGGTCATTCTCCACAACCAATTTGTGCTTAATTCATCACTGTAAGTATCCTAATCTTATCTAATTTCTAATCTGAGTCTAGGATTCCTATTTGTTGTACAAAATCAAAACTTGGGGTTTATACATTTTTCTTGTAAAATCATGAAGCATGCTTACTAAAAATTGCATAACAAATCATGTTCTTTTTAATTAGGAATTAGATATCATAATGCATCATCATTAAACACCCCATGAGAAATTTTCATAAATCTTCTCACGATTAGGAAGAATGATTTTCAATCATTGTTCATACAAATACAAAAACGTTATGCTTTTAAAAAAACATCACCTGCATAATGTCTCTTGAATGCTAAAGAGAATACATAACCAATACGTATTTTCGGGTACATTCAAACGTAGCTACATTGAATTAGGAGCGTTTGGGTTATCTCATATTTTCGTTATAAATCCTGCATAAATGAATCTTCATACATCAAAAGAAGTCGAGATAATCGCACCTCCACATTATCCCCATGTAGGCACTCACTAGAAATTAATATACGTAGTGTCGGTAGTTTTAACTAAATTAAGAAATTTCTTGTGTCTAGGATAATCATGCCTCCTGCAACAAATTATGACCATAAGGGCACTGTCAAATACCTACCTTAACACCACAAAACCAAAGGTCTCATCGAAGCTCAAGTAAATATCTTTAAAGCCTTAGAAAAACGCTATGTTCACGAAGGTAGAATGGTATGTGCTTAAACACATACCTTTTATCTACCAAATTAAGACAAAAATAACCAAAAACCCGACCAAAATGCCAAAAGATATTGTGTTTTTGCGTTTTTGTATGTGCAGGGACGGATGTCAAAGAAAAACAACAAAAGACACGGAAAACCAGAGAAAACGAGCACGGGATACGGAAAAGGCTCAGAACCGGAACCGGGAAAGAAAATATGGTCAAATAGTCAACCAGGATCCTCCAAGTATCAAAGTTTGTCCAATTCAGCCCTTAGATCATCTTTTGAATAATGGCAGCTAAGGTCCCTCCAAATTCAGAATTTACACAATTAGTCCCTATAAATAAAACCCTTAAAACCATTTCTATACCTTAAACCCGGATCCCAACTTAAATATACCCAACCCACCTATTAAATAAACCCATCCCACCTTATATCTAAATCCAATCCAACAATATCATAACCCAAGCCTTAGCCCAGCCCACCTTTTATTACCGAAACCCGATCCATAACCCATTAACCAACCCACAAAACATAACCTGGGTCAAATCCTTATCACACACAGTCAAAGTAAAATAAAAAATCACACTCTCTCATCCCGCGCCCAAAAAACTCACCCAAACCCAGAAATGTACTGTTTCTAGAACCCTAAATCACCCCGTACGCATTTTTACCGCAATTAAGGGCATTAATGTCCAATCATTGGATTGCCAGGGTGTCAGAAGGGCAGGAGATACACGAATTGGACACGCGGCAGCATGCTATTGGAGGTGCCACCTCACGGATTTTAATCCTAGGGCTGGAAATCAAGCGTAGGGAGCAAGGGATGATCTAATGGTGATTAGGAGCTCAAGTTGCACGCGGATTGCCAGGGTGGAAGTCCCAGAAGGTTCATTCGAGCCCTATAAATAGGAGAGGATTTCTCCTCATTTGATATGTAATTTTTTAATATACCGTTATGCTGTTAATTTAGTTTTTACTTGTATTTTTCAAATTTCAGTTGTAATTTTCAACTTTGGTTAATGAAATTCTAGTTTGCACTTATTTTCAATTCGTGTCACTTTGATTTTTAATTAGTTGTTACTGCTTATTGAGCTTAATTTTACTCATCTCATTATCTCAGATTAATTTAGATTCACTGTTTCATTATTGTTCAATCTATCCTAAAAATCCAAAAAAAATATTGAAAAAATACTTTTAAAAATCAAAAAAATGTTTTCACACAGCTTCAATAAGCTGTTTCTCATTTAGATCTAGCTTATGTAAGCTTACTAGCTTATTGTAAGTGAATATTAGATCAAATTCTGTCATAAAATCAAAAATAAAAAAAAGTCAACTGTGGTCAACTGTTACTTGTTCAATGATGAAAGCTGATTGGAGAGATGGTCTAGGAGGAGAAATGGAAGCCTCTAGCCTGTCTAAAGACAGGCAAGCTTAGTGAACTCCCTCTGTTCTTGCTGAGGGAGAAGTATTTTGTAAGTTCAATTTCATTTTTAGCTTACTTTTCTACTTTATTTCTGTCCTGCTAGATTAAGTGCTTTTTGTTTATTGAATTCTGCTTAATAGTTGATTAGAATCTTAGTTAGCTATAATTCAGTTGGTATTATAGCTTATATCAGATAGTTGTAGTATAAAAGTGCTATTTCAGATTGTGTAGGGGTGTTTGGGTAAGAGGCTGTTAGGGTATTTACAGGCAGGGTACTGTACAAGGGCCTAGTGTTTAACTTTGATTTTGCTTAAATTAGGTTATCTAAGTTGTTTTTTGAAGTTTTTAAGCTGATTAGAAGATTTGGTAGGTTTTGAGTGAGTAGGTGCAAAGTTAGAAGCTAGTTTGCCTTTACAAGCTTCTTTATAAGCTGAACTCATTTTGGTATACATTTTGCTTTTCCTGTTGTCTTATAAGCATTTAAGTGAGTCCCCAAGAGTTGGATAGGATTAGCCCAGAATTAAACAAGTTTGCGCCAAAAGCTCCACCCTGCTATCACAGATTTTTCTTGTGCAGACTTTGTCTGCACTGCTGATCTTGCTTCTCTATTAGCTTATTAAGATAGATTCAGACTCAAGTTTTTGGCTCACAAATAGGTTAGGTGATAGTCTTGTAGGATAATATCTGGTATTTTAGTTTGCAGCTTATTAAGCAGCTTATTGAGGGCATGCAACTTGGCATATTCTCTTGTTTATCTGCTGCATCAGCAGACTTGATCTAATACAACCTGTTCTAGGGTCTAATTAGAGTAGCAGTTGTGTGTAATTTTTGGGCATTTTTGGCCTGAACATAGTATTTCACATAAGCTTTAAGCCTGTGCTTCTGGATTCCCCACATAAGCTTTGGTATAGTTTATAAATCAGCTGCAAGTAGGTGCTTAAGCCATTTGAGTCTGCCAAAAACCAAGATCTGTGCAGTAGTGAAACTGCTTATTTCTTTGGCTTATTGGATGTTTCTCAGTTTATCTAAGCTTAAAATAGTCCTTTGCTTGATCTCTGAGCTTTTTGTGATTTTTGAATAGCTATTGCTTATTTTGTGCTTATTTCACAACTGCTTATTGGCTGTTCTGCTTATTAGGGTTTATTCAGTTCTTGAACTTATTTTTCCCAGATTTAGAATTAAAAATTATATTTACTCAGAATTTTTTAGATTTTTCCAAAGTGTTTTAATATTTTTAAATCATTTAAATTGTTTTAATTAGTTTTTAATTCATAAAAAAATTATTAAAAAGTCAAAAAAAATATTTTTCTTTTTCCAAAAATTTTCTTTTATCAGTTTTAATATAGGAAAATTATTTTTATATTTTTAGGTTTTAAATTTTAGAAAATCGCTTTTAAATTTCGTCGCGTAACGTTTTTAAATTCAATTTTCGTTTAAATGTTTAGTTTAATTGTTCTATTAGCTTAGTTTAATAGTTAATCTTGATTGTTATTTTAATATTAGTAGTGTAATCCAAAATCAATCACTCTTATTCACATTCACTACACGAATCACAAATCCCGAATCACTAAATTCCATTCAATATTCATCGGGACTACGACTCGGTTTTGCATATTTCTTGTGCAATTCCTTGGACTATAATTGACACTAATCAGTTTTTGGCGCCGCCGCCGGGGAGGGTTGACGAGAATTTGTGATTTTGTTTTTCAATTCGTGTTTTGAAGACCCTTCCTCGGAAGTTATCGTTTTTTATAAAAAAAAAATACAAAAAGAAAATAAATAAAACACTTTTCCTAAAGTGTTTTCAAAAATACCAAAAATAAATATCCTCGCTCTCGAGAGGGCGTTGTAAACCATTCCGAATAAACAACAAAAGAGATCGTGAAGTTAAACGTTTCTCGGAATATTTCTTTACTACAACCTATACACGGGGTTTAAGGAGGTCTTGACATTAAATTGCAGACCGAAGAGAGATCCATTCTTCTCTCCCGCCACGCTGCGCGTAGTTTTGAAAGAAACGAGTACGGTTGATCAACGATCACCAAAAATAATATAATTTTAATTTTTCCTTATAAAAATAAAAATCCAAAAATATTTTCATTTTCAAATTTGGTTTTCCTTTTTAATTTTGTATTTCTTTTTGGTGTATGCACACCCGTTCTTCTTCTTCTAACCCTCTTCTTTCACCACTTTCAAATCCCGAGAGGATTATCCGTCAAAACAACCGTGTTCATTTCTCAACCGTTGAGGAAATGGACCAACACGATCAACACCCTCCGGTGGGTGCCAATCCGGCTCCCGATCTCCGTCCAATGGAGGAACGTCTACAAACACCTTTCAATGGTGTTAAACGAGCCATCGTGATACCTAATATTCAAGCAAATCACTTTGAAATCAATCACGGGTTACTCAATCTTATCACGGGTATCTCATTTCACGGACTTGATCATGAAGACCCTTATGTTCATATCCGAAATTTCACCGATATTGCTGAAACAATTAAGATTAACCAAGTTGATTACGATGTCATCAAAATGAAATTGTTTCCCTTTTCTTTGAAAGGAGCGGCTCGAACTTGGCTAGAGAAATAACCCCCTAATTCCATATTAACTTGGGGAGATCTAGCTACAAAGTTCATCAATCATTTCTACCCTCCTTCCAAAACTTCTAGTCTCCGAACTCAAATCTTTCGATTTCAACAAGGTTTCGATGAATCGTTCAGCAAAGCTTGGGATAGATTTAAGGAGTTATTAGAAAAGTGTCCTAATCATGGCTTCTCTGACTTGCACCAAATTGACACGTTTTACAATGGGTTGAGTCTGGCCGATCAAGACTCCCTAAATTCTGCTGCGGGTGGAAACTTGTTGACGAGAAATAGTCAAGATGCTTTCACGATTATTGAGAATAAAGCAAAAGTGAGGAGTTCGAGAAACAAGATTCCCACTTCGAGTGCAAATAACAAAGCTAATGATGAAGTTTTAGGGGCTATTGCAATACTTGCTAAACAAGTTGAATCATTAACCAAAGCACAATCCTCTTCTCATCAAGTTAATGTTGTCAATCAGAGTTGTGAAATATGTGGTGGTCCTCACCAATATTTTGAGTGCCCAGCCTCCGGTGGCTACACTCAAGAGAATGTGTATGCTGCTTCTGGAAATTTCAATCAAGGTGGTAACGGTTACCAGCCTCAAGGAGACCGTAATCTCCTCAGCTACCGTTCTAACAATTTTCTCGGACCACCCGGTTTTACACAAAATCAAAATCAAAATCGGGCTAATCAAGGGAATTTTAACCAAGGGCAAAGCTTTCAAAATCAGGGAAATTTTCAAAAAGGCCCGAATCAAGGGAATTTTCAAAACCAAAATCATGGGAATTATAATCAAGGTTTTGTTCAAAACAACCGAGGGCCAAATCTTCCAAACAATCAAAATCAAGGATTTGTGCAAAACCCATCGCCCTCGGATGAGTTATTAAAACAATTCATTCTTCAAAATCAACAACAACAAAAGAAACAAGAGGAAATGAATAAGATGATGATGAGTCAAATCAATGAAATTAACAAGCGTTTAAATGATTGACCCTCGGGTTCGGGTACTACTTCTCTCCCAAGCAACACGATCGCTAACCCGAGGGGCGATGCTAAGGCGATCACGACTCGTAGCGGTGTTTCATATGATGGACCTACGGCTCCGGCTCCGGCTACCGATTCTTCTCTACCTCCCAAGGTAGTCGACCGTGAACCCGAGGCGACTAAGGACATGGAACCTCCTACTAACAACGGAGGAACCAAAGAGGTCCAACCTCCGGTCGTCCATCCATCTGAACCGAAGAATGTTGAACCAAAAGAAATTCCCGTCAAAGCAAACCTCCCGTATCCTTCGAGATTGAATGATCAAAAGCTCCGCGATAAAGCTTCAAATCAAATGGAAAAATTCTTCCAAATCTTTCAAGAATTGCATTTCGATATAAGCTTCGCGGATGCTTTACTTCTGATGCCTAAGTTTGTTTCCACCATCAAGAGTTTATTGAATAACAAGGAAAAATTAATTGAATTAGCAAAAACTCCTCTGAATGAAAACTGCTCAGCGGTTCTCCTTAAAAAGCTTCTGGAAAAGCTTGGAGATCCCGGAAAATTCCTTATTCCATGTGAATTTCCGGGAATGGTTGAATGCTCCGCCTTGGCCGATCTCGGTGCTAGCATCAACCTAATGCCGCTCTCCGTTTGGAAAAAACTTTCTCTGCCCAAACTTACCCCCACTTGCATGACCCTCGAGCTTGCGGACCGTTCCATAACCCGTCCTGAGGGTGTAGCCGAGGATGTCTTTGTCAAGGTGGGGAAGTTCCATTTCCCCGCCGATTTTGTGGTGGTTGATTTTGATGCTGACCCCCGGGTTCCTCTTATTCTCGGAAGATCATTTTTGAGGACCGGGCGGGCTTTGATTGACGTGTACGGAGAAGAAATAACTCTGCGAGTTGATAATGAAAAAGTCACGTTTCAAATCAATCAGAACTCTAAACCGCTAACCACCAAAAACAACGTTGTTGTGGTTAATCAAAAATCTGATCCCGTAATTGCTTCCAAAAGAAGTGATTCGATTCTCTCAAGATTTGCGGTTAAGAGTATGTCTGAAAAACGTGCCGAACTCAAAGCTATGAAAATTGCACCCGGTTCAACCAAATGGTTTGAAAGTTGTTCCGCGGATGTTAAGAGTATTCTTGATGATGATGAATCAGATTCGGAGATTACAACGGAAGAGGTAGAAATTGCTAGCTCTAAGAGCACACCTCTTGTCCCACCTCCGGAGATGGTTTATCGTGTAGAGATTGTTGATTCTGTCCTTTCCGACTCTTCCCATCCATCTCCTCCGATTGAGGGAAGTGATATCCCAAGGGAAGAGCTCGAGGTGTTGTCTGATGATGCTCCAATTTCGCCGGAAATTGTTGAGACCAATAGTGATCCCGAGGAAGATGTCTCGTTATTAAAAATGAAATTTGATGAACCATTATTTTCCCTTCCCCCGAAAGATGTTAATAAAAAGCCGCCTAAATCCGTTCAAGTTGTTGATTCAAAATCAGAAAAGCAAAGTAGTGGCAGTACCACTTCTAGTATTGATTCTCTTCTTGAGGAGTTCGCCGATGAACTCGCTCACATTGATCCAATCCCACCGGGGGATGAGGACGATGACTTTGATTTTGAATCTGAATTAAGAGAATTGGAATTTTTGATGAACCATGATCCGTCTAAATATAATTCTTATCCCGAGGAGTTCGCCGATGAACTCGCTCACGACGATCCACTTCCATCATATGATGATGATCTCTTTGACGTTCATGCTGATTTTAAAGAAGTTGAAAATCTTTTATACCATGCTCCATCATCTGATTCTTACACCGAGCTTAATGATTTACAAGATGATGATGATCTCTTCGATTTTAGGGCCGATCAAACCGAATGGAGAAATCTTTTATATGGCAAACCTACTACTGAAAAAGGCCCTAAAATTGAAACCATAATTGAGGATGCTTCAATTGTTTCTCATGACTTATCTCCTCATTCTCCCGAGGATGATTTCCTTTTTGAGTCCTCCATTGAGTACCCTGCTGAGTTTTCTTGTGAAGACAAAGTGTTTAAGCCAGGCATACTCATTAATGGTGAAATTCATCCTTTGATGAAATTGACTCTTGATAAGAATTTAAAGTTTCCCGCCTCATCTAAGGAACTTTTAATTCTAGAGAAAAGTGATTCCTCTCTGCTCATTTCTGATCATGAACTCCCGTTCTGCCCGGAGTCATCTCTGCTTGAAACTTTACTATCGTTTCCAGCCGGAAACGAAGACAAAGTTTTTGACCCCGGCATCACCGCTTTTATCTTCTAAAGCCGTGGGTATCTCAATCGGAGTGGAACTTTCGTATGCTTCAATGTTTATCCAAACATCTTGAACGAAAGTCCGATTGAGATTATCTCTTCCACTTGCTCCCCCAAGGACAATTAAATTCGGGGTCGAGTCAAGCTCATGTGACTCGGTTAACAAAAACAAGCGCTTCTCGGGAGGCACCCCGTGTCTATCTTCTTTCTTATTTTCTAATAAAACATGAGGAGGATTCCCTTCTCCATTTCTTGTGTCTCGTTGTTTTCTGTGGTATGTCCAGGAATGCCCGATGATGAAGACTCTCGTGCTCGTAGTTTCCTTCACGCTACTCGAGTTTCATCATTCGCTGCTTACCGATATCCTAAAATCTTATCGTTTACATCTATCTTTTGGCATAATTAATAAACGGCCTTAGATTTATGTAGGAGAACCCTTACCTTTAAGACATTGAGGACAATGTCTCGTTTTAGTCTGGGGGGGTAATCTTGCGATTTGATTTTTGCCGTTTTCTCATGCAACCCCGTTTTTTCTCCAAAAATTGAAAAAATCCAAAAAATGAGAAAATTTTAAAATTTTTTGCAAAAATATAATAAATTTTGACATTTTGTTGACTTTCCGCTGGAGAGAGTAGGAATAAAATTCTGACTTGACCGGGCGTGTTGAGCCCTAGCTTGTCTCCTTAACCGTTTATAATCCATAAGCTCGTGCTAGTCTTTTACACAAGGAGCTAGAAAACGCGAATTCTTTTTAAGAGTTTGCAAGTTCCCGTATTTGACTTTATATATGCATGGCTTGATTA
This sequence comes from Artemisia tridentata subsp. tridentata, assembly GCA_021014915.2. Classification (NCBI taxonomy): domain Eukaryota; kingdom Viridiplantae; phylum Streptophyta; class Magnoliopsida; order Asterales; family Asteraceae; genus Artemisia; species Artemisia tridentata. Next base: position 206,159,192 of record CP139505.1, read on the forward strand.
TTGGCTAAGCATTCGCGGATCTTATTATTTAAGATTTTAAATTTGCGAAGAACGAGAAATGATAGAGTCGTTTATAAGTTAGATTGCTAAACGTGGAGTAGTTGGATCTCTTTAGAGCTCATCAAAGTTACTTGTGGCTTTTTGTTCCCATAAGCTTGTTTCACCTAAATGAATCTTCATACATCAAAAGAAGTCGAGATAATCGCACCTCCACATTATCCCCATGTAGGCACTCACTAGAAATTAATATACGTAGTGTCAGTAGTTTTAACTAAATTAAGAAATTTCTTGTGTCTAGGATAATCATGCCTCCTGCAACAAATTATGACCATAAGGGCACTATCAAATACCTACCTTAACACCACAAAACCAAAGGTCTCATCGAAGCTCAAGTAAATATCTTTAAAGCCTTAGAAAAACGCTATGTTCACGAAGGTAGAATGGTATGTGCTTAAACACATACCTTTTATCTACCAAATTAAGACCAAAATAACCAAAAACCCGACCAAAATGCCAAAAGATATTGTGTTTTTGCGTTTTTGTATGTGCAGGGACGGATGTCAAAGAAAAACAACAAAAGACACGGAAAACCAGAGAAAACGAGCACGGGATACGGAAAAGGCTCAGAACCGGAACCGGGAAAGAAAATATGGTAAAATAGTCAACCAGGATCCTCCAAGTATCAAAGTTTGTCCAATTCAGCCCTTAGATCATCTTTTGAATAATGGCAGCTAAGGTCCCTCCAAATTCAGAATTTACACAATTAGTCCCTATAAATAAAACCCTAAAACCATTTCTATACCTTAAACCCGGATCCCAACTTAAATATACCCAACCCACCTATTAAATAAACCCATCCCACCTTATATCTAAATCCAATCCAACAATATCATAACCCAAGCCTTAGCCCAGCCCACCTTTTATTACCGAAACCCGATCCATAACCCATCAACCAACCCACAAAACATAACCCGGGTCAAATCCTTATCACACACAGTCAAAGTAAAATAAAAAATCACACTCTCTCATCCCGCGCCCAAAAAACTCACCCAAACCCAGAAATGTACTGTTTCTAGAACCCTAAATCACCCCGTACGCATTTTTACCGCAATTAAGGGCATTAATGTCCAATCATTGGATTGCCAGGGTGTCAGAAGGGCAGGAGATACACGAATTGGACACGCGGCAGCATGCTATTGGAGGTGCCACCTCACGGATTTTAATCCTAGGGCTGGAAATCAAGCGTAGGGAGCAAGGGATGATCTAATGGTGATTAGGAGCTCAAGTTGCACGCGGATTGCCAGGGTGGAAGTCCCAGAAGGTTCATTCGAGCCCTATAAATAGGAGAGGATTTCTCCTCATTTGATATGTAATTTTTTAATATACCGTTATGCTGTTAATTTAGTTTTTACTTGTATTTTTCAAATTTCAGTTGTAATTTTCAACTTTGGTTAATGAAATTCTAGTTTGCACTTATTTTCAATTCGTGTCACTTTGATTTTTAATTAGTTGTTACTGCTTATTGAGCTTAATTTTACTCATCTCATTATCTCAGATTAATTTAGATTCACTGTTTCATTATTGTTCAATCTATCCTAAAAATCCAAAAAAAATATTGAAAAAATACTTTTAAAAATCAAAAAAATGTTTTCACACAGCTTCAATAAGCTGTTTCTCATTTAGATCTAGCTTATGTAAGCTTACTAGCTTATTGTAAGTGAATATTAGATCAAATTCTGTCATAAAATCAAAAATAAAAAAAAGTCAACTGTGGTCAACTGTTACTTGTTCAATGATGAAAGCTGATTGGAGAGATGGTCTAGGAGGAGAAATGGAAGCCTCTAGCCTGTCTAAAGACAGGCAAGCTTAGTGAACTCCCTCTGTTCTTGCTGAGGGAGAAGTATTTTGTAAGTTCAATTTCATTTTTAGCTTACTTTTCTACTTTATTTCTGTCCTGCTAGATTAAGTGCTTTTTGTTTATTGAATTCTGCTTAATAGTTGATTAGAATCTTAGTTAGCTATAATTCAGTTGGTATTATAGCTTATATCAGATAGTTGTAGTATAAAAGTGCTATTTCAGATTGTGTAGGGGTGTTTGGGTAAGAGGCTGTTAGGGTATTTACAGGCAGGGTACTGTACAAGGGCCTAGTGTTTAACTTTGATTTTGCTTAAATTAGGTTATCTAAGTTGTTTTTTGAAGTTTTTAAGCTGATTAGAAGATTTGGTAGGTTTTGAGTGAGTAGGTGCAAAGTTAGAAGCTAGTTTGCCTTTACAAGCTTCTTTATAAGCTGAACTCATTTTGGTATACATTTTGCTTTTCCTGTTGTCTTATAAGCATTTAAGTGAGTCCCCAAGAGTTGGATAGGATTAGCCCAGAATTAAACAAGTTTGCGCCAAAAGCTCCACCCTGCTATCACAGATTTTTCTTGTGCAGACTTTGTCTGCACTGCTGATCTTGCTTCTCTATTAGCTTATTAAGATAGATTCAGACTCAAGTTTTTGGCTCACAAATAGGTTAGGTGATAGTCTTGTAGGATAATATCTGGTATTTTAGTTTGCAGCTTATTAAGCAGCTTATTGAGGGCATGCAACTTGGCATATTCTCTTGTTTATCTGCTGCATCAGCAGACTTGATCTAATACAACCTGTTCTAGGGTCTAATTAGAGTAGCAGTTGTGTGTAATTTTTGGGCATTTTTGGCCTGAACATAGTATTTCACATAAGCTTTAAGCCTGTGCTTCTGGATTCCCCACATAAGCTCTGGTATAGTTTATAAATCAGCTGCAAGTAGGTGCTTAAGCCATTTGAGTCTGCCAAAAACCAAGATCTGTGCAGTAGTGAAACTGCTTATTTCTTTGGCTTATTGGATGTTTCTCAGTTTATCTAAGCTTAAAATAGTCCTTTGCTTGATCTCTGAGCTTTTTGTGATTTTTGAATAGCTATTGCTTATTTTGTGCTTATTTCACAACTGCTTATTGGCTGTTCTGCTTATTAGGGTTTATTCAGTTCTTGAATTTATTTTTCCCAGATTTAGAATTAAAAATTATATTTACTCAGAATTTTTCAGATTTTTCCAAAGTGTTTTAATATTTTTAAATCATTTAAATTGTTTTAATTAGTTTTTAATTCATAAAAAAATTATTAAAAAGTCAAAAAAAATATTTTTCTTTTTCCAATAATTTTATTTTATCAGTTTTAATATAGGATTTTTTTTTTTAATATTTTTAGGTTTTAAATTTTAGAAAATCACTTTTAAATTTCGTCGCGTAACGTTTTTAAATTCAATTTTCGTTTAAATGTTTAGTTTAATTGTTCTATTAGCTTAGTTTAATTGTTAATCTTGATTGTTATTTTATTATTAATAGTGTAATCCAAAATCAATCACTTTTATTCACATTCACTACACGAATCACAAATCCCGAATCACTAAATTCCATTCAATCTTCATCGGGACTACGACTCGGGTTTTGCATATTTCTTGTGCAATTCCTTGGACTATAATTGACACTAATCATAGAACCATAGACTCATCATTTTTAGAAGAAACCAATATCCGTGAACAATTAGCCGCTATCCAACTTGATTGTCTCCTCGACATAGATGAGCCTATCATTCCTAGGTTTATACTTGAATTTTATGCCTCCATAAAACTTAGCTCTGACGACTATGGATCTTTAAGAATCCATTTCAAAGTAAACCATAATCAATTTAGTTTTCCTTTAAATCAATTTGGAGAAGTTTTAGGTATTCCAAATCAAGGAACTTGCTTTTATTCGGACAAGTGGCCATTGTCCATTCTAGAATCCAACCTTGGTCGTATCCATCCATACGATACACCTCTCACTTCCAAAAAAATCATCCGAGACCATCTCTTCATCCTAGAACCAACCCAACTAAGACAATCCGAGGTAAACAAGTAAATCGAGATCCATTTGCCATGGAGCTTAATGAACTCAAACCCGAATTTAAGAAACTAGAGGAGATTTTTAGAGCCAACATCATTAGCACTGTTGGTAACAGGGATCATATGAATGCAAGCCTATGCTACATTCTCTACTGTGTGTCGACCCACCAATAATTCAACTTAGCCTACTATATCACCAAAAGAATGGCCGATATACCTGTCTTAGGTACCATCGTCATGCCTTACGAGATGCTTCTTACCCGTCTGTTTAGAGCTTCTATACCTATTCCTCGAAATGACAGTGGTTTCCTTCCAATCTACACCGAAATCCCGCACACCTTTGTTCCTCTTAGTGATCATAGGGTAGCCGTAGCAAGAGGAAAACGTGCTCATTCTCCAATCTCATCTTCATCATCATCGGCTAGTGACGAAGACGGTTTGCCCAACTCTAGAATTCCTCCACCCGAATACTTGAATCAACTTCCTTCCATTAACAATGAATCCGAGGAGCTTTGACAAACAAAGGGAATGATGAAAAATCTAGGATGGTGGATCATGAAACTTCACAAGAGTCACAAGAAAATGAACAACAAGTGACATCTAAGGAGTGTTTAGTATAAGTCTATGTCAGACAATGAGATGTTGAAATTATGTGTTTCTTAAGATATTATGTTAGTACTTAACGTGTATGTGAACTAACTTAACATTGCAGGGCAACAACATGCGTTGTTATCAATTTTTCGAGATTAAGCCACCGTTTGGCTTAACTCCCTTAATGGTAAGAAATTATGATCGGATTAATCAATGTGCAAACGTGTGTTAGAACCTATATATTTAGTATTTTTCTATCACATATTAGTTATTACATATGTTTTAGGAGAATTTTTGGGATTTGAACATGAAACGCGAAATTCGACATATGTTCTGTTTGTTTTAGAACTTGTGTACGGCGGATATGGCGGATCTCAAAATTTGGATCCGCCTGTTGTATCTCTTGGCTCCGCCAGTTCTGAACCTGCGGATTCAGCGGATCCAAAAATTTGGTTCCGCCTTTGTTGTCGATTGGATCCGCAGGCTTAAACAGTAATATTTTTCAAAACTTTCCCGATTAATCTCGATTCTTAGATTCTTCATTTTAGTTTTCAGGAGTATTCTACTGATCATTAGGATGTTTAGAAACCGTTAAAACAATTAGAAAACAATATAATCAATCTCCCACCAAAATTTGAATATTCAAATTTTTGTCCAGGTTACCTTTCTCTAACACATAAGGATTCCTTTAATTGGTTCCTTGGAATCCGTGAATCAATCACATTACATGCTTTTGAGTCATCTTCTGCATATCTTCATGTCAACTCCATTTCTATGGATTGACTTTGATAATATGACAAACAACTTTATCTTGCTCCATGTTTTTGGAAACCAACATCTCTTTAAACATCTAATCCAAACACCAATTTCCATACACTTTAGAGTAATATAAATTAGAAGCCTTAGAATGATTTCAACTCACATTCTCATACCTGCACATCTCTAAATAATTTCACAATGTACACATCCAACAACTCACACATATCCAGACCACACAGAAGGACCGCTAGAATTAGCGTAAGACCATACTGGTTCATAAATCCCATCTCTAATGTAAACTTACCTACCATATCCACTACTACTTCAACACCCATTATACCTCCTGTGGTTAACATGCCATCACCCGTTTCAACTCAACCATCAAGATCACCATCACCTATCATAATTCCACTAAGTACCACACCATCACCTACATCAAAGTCACCATCACCTACCATAACTCCAATTGGTAATACATCCTCATCACCACCCACACCATCTCAAGTGAGAAAATCATCATCACCTCCACATTTATCCAACTTGCAACCCCATGATTTACTTACCATACTTCAAACAATTGATGACTCAATGTGGCTCAATCAACCAAACATTCAAAACAATAAGGAACTTGATCCTCTCAACTCCTCTTCAAACATAATGGACTCTAACTTACGTGATACAAAGAACTTAGAATCCATTTGGCTTGCTTCCATCATATCTTCATCAAACCCAACCAATCCTTCGCAATAGGAATTTGTAGCTTCTTCCTAGGAACTTTTAGAATTTATTCTAGTATTTTCTTTGTAGGATTTATTTTCTTCTTGTAACATCATGTTTTGTGACAGATGTCACAAACAAATTTTCAATGAATGGATGTTATATGTTTATGCTTGTAGGTGATCACTATTTGGCATAATATCTTTATTTGTTTGATTTACTAACATCACAGTATGGTTGGTTTGAATTCTCATAATAATTTGACCACTTATACTTAGGTACTTATTTTTGATCAGACACTTCATTTTGACTCTTTAAAGTCAAATGGGTTGACCTTTCTTGTTTGGTTGACCATTACATATGCATTTTGCTTCTTGGTTGAAGTTTTTCATTACAAACTTTTATTTTGTAGCATATCATATCCTTGAAACGTATACGTTGGTACCCTAGCAATGGGGAGTATACATCAAGGGGGAGCATATCATATTCTAACCATTTGTTTTGTAGGATCATACATCATATACTTGGCACTCCATTTAGGGGGAGTATAATCCAAGGGGGAGCTTTAAAGTTCTCAAAATCACATTCCGCTACGCATATCTTCTTTTTGTTTCGACAAAAAGGGGGAGAAAATATTAAGTTTACATCACTGTGAAACATCACAGTACATACTTGTGAAACATCACAGTACATACTTTTTGCTTAAAATAGATTTTAAAACTTGCATAAACTAACTTAATCTATATTTTTAAAAGACTCATCCTTTATTTAAGCTCTTTACTTAAAAATACACTTTACATTTTGTCATCAACAAAAAGGGGGAGATTGTTAATACAAATATCGTCCCAAAAACGTTATTTATATTTTACGATCTTTGCTTAATTTTGTTAATGACAAATACAAAGTCTATCTTTAAGCAAAAGCATAAATATAAGAATAAGCCTTTTACATTTATAATGATAAATCTTTTAAAACATATTTACATATTACAAGATCTCGGGGAGTAACATTTTATACATATATACATTTACAAGTTTCTTCCTTAAATTAGAAACTTTATTTCTTAAATATTAGGATGACATCATGGCATGCATCATGAACACAATCTTAGAAAGATTTTGAGATATCTTGTATTGATCTTCAAGCCAAAGAGTTGACATTAGAAGATATGGAAAGATATGGCAAGATATGGAAAGATTTGAGAATCGCTTAGCTGTCCTGAAGTGGCGGATCCAAACCCATACAAGGGCGGATCTAATTTTAGGGATCTGCCAGGTCCGCCAACTGTTGAATCAGTTTGCCTATAAATAGCAAGCTGATCAATTGGGCATTTTCATCACTTACATAGCATAAATTATACATTCTTTCATTTACATATTACTAACCCATATCAATCATTTCATTCCTAGTGATCTTTCTTTTTGTAGCAAAAGAGATCAAGCATTAACAAGCTTCAACATTCTGTTGCAAGACTTGATAGTTACCTACTGTGTAACTTATTAGAATTTAGACATCATTGTTACATCTTTTATTCAGTAGAATCCGGTTAGTGTTTTAGTCCTCAAAACACATAGAGTAAACGGGAGTAGTTGTACCCTTGTAAAGAACTCGACATCTAGCTTAGTGTCGGTAATTATTTAGGCGACGTCAGGTTGGTTCTTCCTTAAAACTAGAACTCGGTATCTAGCTTTGTACCGGAAAAAGGTGTAAGCAACGTGTATTAAGGTTTTCTCCGCCAAGAAGGGAGTTTGTTTCTTAGTGAAGAAAAACTCTCGAGTTAGAGGCTCGAGGAGTGGAGTAGGGCAAGGAAGAGAGTTCTTGTAGCCGAACCACTATAAACATCAGTGTTGTGTGGTTTGATCATTCCTTTCTTTACTTACTTATCTTATAGTAATTGTTTGTATTTACTTTGAAATCACATTAAGTCACAAAGCGAATTATTTTGAAAAAACGATAAAAACTATTCAACCCCCTTCTAGTTTTCACAAATTTGGTTTTGATCATGAAAGTTCTTTTTTTTATTTTTTAAGCAAGGTTTTAAAGAAAGAATTCCCCAATTTAATTTTGTGCTCAATAGAATCCTAGACTCAGAAAAGAAGAAAGAGACTTACGAAACCTAAGACGAAGAGATGTGCTTCATCATTCCTAATCCTAGACGAAGATAGAAGAAAGGTTCCCGTTTGAGAGGTTTGGTGAGGATATCGGCAATGTTATCTTCCGTTAGAACCTTATCGCTGGAGATATTTCCCTTTTGCACAATATCCCTAAGAAAGTGGTGATGAATTTCTATGTGCTTTGTGCGAGAATGTTGCACGGGGTTCTTACTTAAATCAATGGATCCTTTACTGTCACACATGATTGGGATATCATCAAGTGTGATGCCATAGTCTAAAAGAGCTTGTTTCATCCATAGTGCTTGTTGACATGCCTTTCCAGTGCTTACATATTCGGCTTCGGTTGTTGAGATAGCTAGTGCCGTTTGTTTCTTGGAGAACCAAGAAGTTAAGCAACAACCCATGAAGGTACAAATGCCACTAGTGCTTTTTCGATCTACATAATCTCCCGCATGATCAGAGTCGGCATATACTATGGTTTCCATGCCGGTCCCCTTAGGATACCATAATCCTAAGTGCAGTGCCTTTAATATATCGGAAGATACGCTTAACCACTTCAAGGTAAGAAGTTTTGGGATATTCTTGGAAGCGAGCACAAAGGTAGACACTAAACATGATATAGGGCCTACTTGCCGTTAGGTATAATAGACTTCCTATCATACCTCTATACTTAGTACTATCTAGGGATTCACCCTCTTCTATCTAGGGATTCACCCTCTTCATCTTTGGTGAGCTTTGTGTTCGTAGCCATTGGAGTTTTCATAGGTTTAGTATCTTCTAATCCAAATTTCTTAAGCATTTCTTTAATGTACTTAAATTGATTAAAGAATATTCCATCTTCTAATTGTTTTATTTGGAGTCTAAGGAAGAAGTTAAGTTCGCCCATCATACTCATTTCAAACTCGTCATGCATAATTTTAGAGAAATCATCACACATGTCTTGACAAGTTGATATGAATATAATGTCATCGACATAAATTTGGACGATGATGATGTTTGATTCTTTCTTCTTAGTGAAAAGAGTGTTATCTACCATTCCCATTGAGTATTCATGTTTAAGAAGAAAAGCTTTTAACCTATCATACCAAGCTTTAGGAGCTTGCTTAAGACCATACAAAGCTTTCTGGAGTTTATAAACATGCTCGGGTTTCTCGAAGTCAATGAATCCTAGAGGTTGTGCTACATATACCTCCTCATTGATGAAACCGTTTAGGAATGTACTTTTCACATCCATTTGGAACAAATTAAAGTCTAATGCACAAGCATAGGCAAGTGATATCCTAATGGACTCTAGTCTAGCTACGGGTGCATAGGTTTCATCATAATCAATTCCCTCTTGTTGATTATAGCCTTGTTCTACTAACCTTGCTTTATTCCTAGATACAATACCGTTCTCGTCTAATTTGTTTCTAAATACCCATTTGGTTCCTATTATGGTCACGTAATTAGGCCTCGGTACTAACTCCCAAACATCATTAGATTTAAATTGATTTAATTCCTCTTGCATTGCGATGATCCAACTTTCATCTTTCAATGCTTCGTTGACGTTCTTAGGTTCTATGATCGAGACAAAGCAAAATAAATTGCTTTTGTCTTGAGCTTGTGATCTAAGGGTTCTTTGGTTTATATTTCCAATGACGTTGTCTAAGGGATGATTTCTAGATTCTTTAATGTTGGTAGTTTCATCTATTTCTATGGTTTCGTTTACATTATTGATCCCTAGATTTTTCATGTTATCTACGATGGCGTTTTCTTCATCTAAATCATCATCTACCAAAGGTGATGTTTTAGGTGGGGGAGGACTCTCATCGAATGTCACGTTAAGTGATTCTTCGATGGCCATTGTTTCCTTATTGAGTACTATATAGGCTTTACTATTTTGTGAATATCCTAGGAATACACCTTCATAAGACTTCGGGTCAAATTTGGTGAGATAGTCTTTGGTGTTTAGAATGAAGCATTTGCTTCCAAACACTCTGAAGTAATCTAGAGTAGGTTTCCTACCTCTCAAGATTTCGTATGGGGTTTTTCCTAGGATTGGCCTAATGAGAATTCTATTAAGTATATATGTGGAGGTATCTACGGCATTACACCAGAATTTTTGAGGGATGGAATGTTCGTTTAGCATTGTTCTACTCATTTCTTATAGTGTTCTATTTTTCCTTTCGACTACCCCATTTGATTGTGGAGTGCGTGGAGCTGAGAAATTGTGAGTAATACCATTAGCATCACAATAGACTCCGAACTGCACTTCATTATCAAATTCTCTACCATGGTCTGTTCTAATGGAAACTATGGAACAACCTAGTTGATTTTGGATTTTCTTGCTAAATGTTTTAAATTGCTCAAAGGCTTCGGTCTTGTTCTTAAGAAATCTAGTCTAAGTGTACCTAGAGTAATCATCCACTATTAATAAGGTGTAAATACTTCCTCCGTAGCTCCGTACGGCGGAAGGACCGAAAAGATCCATGTGAAGGAGTTCTAGACATCTAGAGGTTGAGACTATATTCTTAGGTTTATGGCTAGAGTGAGCTTGTTTTCAAACTTTACAAGCATCACAAAAATGTTGGTCGAACTTAAGTTTTGGAAGATTTCTAACTAAATCCTTAGAAGCTTATGATTTCAACAAACGCATATTTGTGTGACCTAGTCTTCTATGCCATAAAGTTGAGTTATCGCTAACCATAGCCAAACATTTATTGTTACTAGGTTTATTACTTATCTTCATGACATATAGATCACCTTTCCTAATCCCCTTGGCAATGACTTTTCCATCCTTTATGATTTCACTACCATCTTCGGAAAAGATTACCTTGCACTTATTGTCACATATTTGACTAATACTTAAGAGATTAAAACCTAAGTTATCTACATGTTCAACATTAGTGATAGTAAGAGAGTTATGAGTGATCGTACCTTTGCCGATGATATTACCTTTGAGTTTACTACCAAAAGTGACATTACCTCCGTTGCATGATTGATATTATGAGAATAGCTTCCGATTTCCCGTCATGTGATTAGTGCATCCACTATCTTTGATCTATTCATCGGGCTCCAAGTCAATTCCCAAGCATATCTAATGATAACATAGACAAACTCAAACATATGGTCCCCAATATCCCATGGGTCCAAAGTTGTTAGCATTAAACATCCTATGCATTTTTTGCATTTGACTAGGATGTTGAAATGGTGAGTAGAAACCTATAGGTAGAAAATTATTCTTCCATGCTGGGGGATACATGTTCGGATAATTTTTTTTTCTAGGTTGTCTTGGTCTAGTTTGTCTTTGGGTAACATTTATTTTCCTAGGTGGTGGAGTTTTTGATCTAGTCATTGTTTTGTTAAATCCTATTCCAGGTTTTAGTAATGGTTTATAAAAGCGTTTAACTTCTCTTATACTAGCAATAGGTACTTCAGTGTTCATTACAGTTAAGTGTTTTGGTGCAGGACCTAATAAAGATTTTGGCAAAGTCACAGACTTATCTACTGTGGATGGTCCTTTAAATGGTGGACGGTCCTTTAAAGTTGCGGGACCGTTTGGTGCATTTTGGGGACCGCTACCAGTAGTCTCGACTGCCTGAGATTTCACAAATTTGGTTTGTTTTGTACCACGTGTTGAAGCTTCAGAAAAATCATAGCATATACCGGTTTTATTATCAGAAAACATTTGAGCGTCTATCATTTGTTTAAGAGAATGAGTACTCTTTTTAAATTTGTTTAGTTTTGAGGCTTCCTCCTTGAGTCCCTCATTTTCGATTTTAAGACTTTGACACGATTTGCATTCTAAGTCAATTTCTTTGCCTTTTTCAAGCCTAGATAGTTTATCTTTTAGTTCCGATATTTCTTTCTCTAGTTTAGATTTAATAGATTTTAGAGATTTGTTTTTGAAAATTATCTTTTGACTCATTTTGCAAATTCGATCATACTCATTATCTAATTCAAGCGAATCTAATGAGAGAGTGTCATCATTATAGAGATCGGTTTTGAAAGGTACTTCTTTTGAAGTTCCGGCCATTAGACAAGCCTCGTTTTTGGCATCTTCGTCGCTATTACTCCAAGCGCCGCTTACGTATGACTTTTGGTTCTTGTCTTTCATTTGATTGGGACAATCTCCTACCAAGTGTCTTGGATCACCACATCTAAAGCATCTTCTATCACCCTTGCTATATTTGTTATCACGACCCTTTTGGGGTGCTTTCTTTTCATCTCGCGGTTGTCTTACGTATCTACCTCTTCGCTTAAAGAACTTCTTGAAGTCTCTAACCGCCATGGCATACTCTTCATCTTCACTTTTCGAACTTGAGTCTTCATCATCACTTAATTCTTTTTTAGCCTTTAAAGCAAGTGATCTCCTTTCTACTTTGCTTTTGACTATTTTGGAATCATTTTTGATGATTAGCTCATGAACCTTTAGATTACCGATGAGCTCATCTAGTGAGAGTGAGGCTAGATCTTTGGATTCTTCTATTGTCGTGACCTTTGCTCTCCACTTTGGATGTAAAGCCCTGAGAAATTTCCTAACACAACTCTTGACAGAAACACCTTCATCAAGTGCCTTGAGACTAGTAATAATAGTATTAAATGTAGCAAAAGCACTATCTATAGATTCGTCTTCAGGAATGACGAATTGTTCAGATTGTTGAACAAGAAGATCGATCTTGTTATCTTTGACTTGATTATTACATTGATGAGTGACAAACAAAGTTTTCCAAATATCTTTAGCCGTATTACACATAAAAATTATTTGAAATTCCTTTTTCGGTAAAGCATTATAAATAACCATTTTTGCTTCATCGTTTTTAGCCAATTTCTTTTTAAGATTTTCACTTTGTTTATCGTAAGGAACTATTTCATCCTTTTTAGTTTCAGGGTTTTGTTCAATAGGTTGAAAGTCACCCATAGTAATAACATGCCAAAGATCAAGATATTTTGATTTCACATAAGTTTCGAATCTAGTTTTCCAATAAATGAAGCTATCAGCTTCGAAAAGTGGTGGTCTTTGCATAGATTGCCCTTCTTGATATTTTTCAAAATCCATTGATCAATTCAAGTTTTAAAATACAGTAGACTTTAAAAATCTTGAGTGACCCGCTCTGATACCAATTGTAGAAACTAGAAGGGGGTTGAATAGTTTCACCGTTTTAATTACGTTTTCAAAAATCTTTTTCAAGTTAGTTTTAAAATACTTTTCGATTCGAATCTTATGTGAAGCCAATTACAACGATTAATGAACACAATAATAAACAAGTAAGTAAAGATAAAAAATGATCAAACCAGGACACGAAGATTTATAGTGGTTCGGCTACGGAGCTCACTCTTCGCCCTACTCCACTCCTCGAGTCTCACAAACACTATATCAACACGCTCCCTTATGGCGGAACAAACCGTACACCAAAGCTTACACAAGGTTTAACGACACTAAGCGGAATGTCGAGTCCTAATCCTAGCTAGAACTAATCTACACGAAAGCCCTACACTATTCGAACCAATACTTTAGTCCGAATCAACGCAATACACAATTCCGAGCTTGCACTCAAGTCGGATTACACACAAGAATCAAGATAAAGAGAATGGAGGTTGAGGAGAGATCCGTAACAACAGTTTATGAGGTGAAGGAGTATTCTTCAACACTTCATTTCTTGACGAATACGAGTGTTCTTCTCTTGCACTTGGAGTAAGGATGGATGTGATCACTTGTAAACAACTTACAACCCGTTAATGTGATCAAAGAAGAGTATTTAGAGTGAATTTAGAAGACATAAAGTTTTAGTGCTCAAGAGGTGGTTTTTCTGAATGAAACAGTTCAGTATTTATAGGCACCAGGAGGAGCGGGGGACGGTCCTTTAAATACTGGACGGTCCCATATATATAAGGGACCGTCGCCATGTTTACGGGACCGTCCGACATACGCTCCTATTTTTGTCCTGATGTGGTGAAAGTTTATCTGGTGAAAAACTTATCTGGTTTTAGGCGGGAAAAATAGCTGTTGGAGAATTTAAAATTCGAATTTATTTTCTTAATAAAACATTTCTTTAAAATTATAAAAATACTTTTGAAAAAATGTTTTGTCACATAACACTTCCCAACCAGAAAGCAAAGTTCCCATTGATGGTATACTTAGTGTAAGCGAGCTCTAAGATTAAAAATGTGAGGTTTAGTGAAAAATAAATTCTTTGATCACTTAACTAAGTTGGTAGATTGTTTGTTCGTACCTTAAGTGATGTTGTGGTTGAAACGAGTTTTCTCGATTATAAACTTGTTAAGCATAATTTTACGTAACGTGCATTTATATTTTGTGATTATCAAAACATGTAGAGTCCGGAGAATGCAAATGACGTTTTTGACATTATTTGTATTAACATTTTTTGTTTTGTGTCTTCTCTAGAACCTAAAAACGTTAACGAAGCTATTAAAGACGAAAGTTGGATAATGGCTATGCAAGAAGAGTTAAATCAATTTGTAACTAATGATGTTTGGAACCTTGTTCCACCTCCTAAAAATCAAACAATAATTGGTACAAAATGGGTTTTCAAAAATAAACTAGATGAAAATGGGATAGTGTCACGCAACAAAGCTAGACTTGTTGCACAAGGATATAGCCAACAAGAATGAATAGATTTTGATGAAACCTATGCTCCCGTAGCTAGATTAGAATCTATAAGAATCCTTTTAGCTTATGCTTGTGCTAAAAATTTCAAGCTTTATCAAATGGATGTTAAAAGTGCTTTTCTAAACGGGTTCATAAATGAAGAAGTGTACGTGTCTCAACCTCCCGGTTTTGTGGATTTTGAAAAACCAGAATATGTATACAAACTCAACAAAGCTCTCTATGGTATTAAGCAAGCTTCTGAGGCTTGGTATGATAGACTTAAAACCTTTCTTATAGATAATAAATATACAATGGGTCTAGTAGATAATACATTATTTACCAAGAAAAACGAATCACATATTACCATTGTTCAAATTTATGTAGATGATATTATATTCGGATCTACTTGTCAAGATTGTGTGATGATTTTTCTAAAATCATGCACGACGAGTTTGAAATGAGTATGATGGGAGAATTGAATTTCTTTCTTGGTCTACAAATTAAACAATTAGAAGATGGTATCTTTTTTAACCAATTTAAATATATTAAAGAAATGTTAAAGAAATTCGGACTAGAAGATTCAAAACCAATGAAAACACCAATGTCATCCGACACTAAACTTACCAAAGACGAAGACGGTGAATCCGTTGATGATACCAAATACCGTGGTATGATAGTTAGTCTACTATATCTTATGGCTAGTCGGCCGGATATTATGTTTAGTGTGTGTATGTGTGCTCGCTTTCAAGAAGATCCTAAATCTTCACATTTTGAAGCGGTCAAAAGAATCTTCAGGTATATAAAAGGTACAACTCAATTGGGGTTATGGTATCCAAAAGGTACGGGGGTCGAAATTATTGTCTATGCAGATTCTGACCATGCAGGTGATTATGTTGATCGCAAAAGCACAAGTGGCGTTTGTACATTTATGGGATATTGTTTAACATCATGGTTTTCCAAGAAACGAACCGCACTAGCCATCTCTACCACTGAAGCAGAATATGTGTCAGGACGCAAAGCATGCCAACAAATACTATGGATGAAAAAAGCTCTTGTCGACTACGATATTCATCTAAGCGACATTGCCACCCTCTGCGACAACAAAGGTGCCATCGACCTTAGCAAGAATCCAGTTTTTGCATTCCCGCACCAAACACATAGAAATACGCCATCACTTTCTTAGAGATAATGTCCAGAAAGAAAACATCTCCATTAAGAAAGTTTCATCCGAAGACAACATCGCCGAAATTCTCACCAAGCCATTGAAACGTGAACCTTTCAACCTACTTCGATTAGGTCTCGGCCTTATGGAACAAACATCTTAATCTCTTCTTTAACTCCTCTTTCTACAAGGTTTGTATTTCTAATCTTCTCTTCTGAGTCTAGGATCTATATTTCTTGCACAAATCTCAAACACTCAAACAAATGGGGTTTATATTTACACGTATATACTTCTCTTCGCATCAAACTTTCTATGAAACAATCTCTTCAACAAAACCAACACCCCATACTTTCAAGTTAAAATCTTCTCACGTCTAGGACACTCACATTTTCTCTACATAGTTAATATAATGTAGAAACCTTTTATCATGCATCATATCATATGCCTCTTGAATGCTAAAGGGAGTACATAACCAATATGTATTTTCGGGTACATTCAAACGTAGCAACATTGAAATTAAGGAATCTTTGGGTTATCTCACTTATATACATATGTATTTTACACTTCTATCTTTATTTTTCTTCTAGGGTCGAGATAACCGCAACTCCACATAGTTTACATATAGGCACACACTAGTCCTAATATTTTTTCTACACAAAAACTGCAGTCTGTGTACATCAGATACCCGGATCCCTGCATTTACGCAGGCCGGATCCCTTCTGGGATGGATCCGGTTGCACAGAAGACAGTTTTACCAATCATTTGACAAATTCTACTTCAATTCTCTTCTTTTTTCTACTCTCTACTCAATATTTACTGAGTTTAAGTCTTAGTAGTTAAGGTCTTATGATTACTTGCATTCAATTCATATCTAATCATTAGATTATGGATTCTTTTGTGGTTCTAGCATTCATTGCTTTGCATGATTTCTCTCTATAAATAAGGTCCTAAGATGCTTGCTTCTCCATCATCCCTCTCATCCTACAATCTCAGAAACCATGGCTTCCAAAAGACCACAATCCTCTCAAAACCGTGACGATTTAGTCAAAGAAATCAATACTCTACAAAACAATACGAACACCTTTGAACATCACATACAAGAAACCATCCAAGCTCAAAACACCAAGTTTACTCTACCAACCTCCAACATTCCTCCACCATCAAAAGCAAGAAAAACCGCACGTATAAGTGTGAGACCATGTTGCTTTGTTAATCCTCTATCCAACAACTCATCCCCTCCTAGCAACTTCTCACCCCCCACCGACTATCAAAAGGCACAACCTTCTTCACCAAGCTCCCCAAATGAAAACAACCTTCCTTTTTTCACCTCATTAGAAGAACTTCTTAAGACACCAACACTAACTCCACCACCAACTTCAACTTCGCCACCCGCTCCAACTCAACCATCGAAATCCACACCTCCTATCTTACCCAACATTAACCCCAAAGAGCTAGTTTTATCCACACCTCCTACCTCACCAAATGCTCTCTTCAATGACATTAAAGATTTACCACCTCTACCATCCATCACCTCCCTTGAACACTTAGCAAATCAACCTCCACCAATCCCCGACATCATGGATGTTGATCCCACTATACCAACTCTTCCACCACCTCTTCCACAATCAAATCAACCAACTTGGATGGATGAATCCTTACCACCTCTCCCACACTATCTATTTTGTGAACATTGCCAAAGCTCTAGGCAAGTACCCATAAAAATTAGGGACGAAATGTGATTCATTCTATACCACATCCTTGATCACATCAACATTATGACCCACCGAAACTTCCAACTCTAAACCATATGCAAGCATCAAACGACCACTAATATGTTTTCTAATTTTTCTCTTTATTTGTTTTCTTCTTTTTCTTTGTTATAAGAACACTTCCTTGTTCTTATTTTTACAAATGTATGTGGCTTATATACCACTACATTTTGGGTCATTTTATTACAAGGATTAGTTCTACATACCTTGTTTCTTCTTCCTCAAACTTCTCGTCTAGCGAAATGCATCTATTTCTTCTACTTCTTGATCTTGTCACTAACATTCTATCTTGTAGGTTTTCAACTCCATTTTCTCACTTGACGTCCTCATCAAAGGGGAGCAATCGTCACGGGGGAGTTTGTGCATTTTGGGATCAGATCCCGGCATACTTTCTCTTCGACACTCTTTTTGTTTCGACAAAAAGGGGGAGAAGAGAGTAAAACTTTAAAACCTTTTCTAAAAACTTGAAAACATCTAATCTTTAAATTTTACTCACCATAATATTATGTTCTTTCATCAACAAAAAAAGGGAGATTGTTAATACAAATAAACCGTAAAAATGTTTAATAATATTTATCGATCTCTTTAAGTTTTTTTGATAACAAACATAAGATTATGTAAAAGTATAAATCTAAACATTGCATGTTTTTACATTTATCATTTACAATTTACATACAAATATACTTACTTGTATTACAGGAAATGCATGAAAATGATTTGGGTAATCCATAACCCATAACCCATAACCCATGGAGCTTGATCCATAACCCATGACCCATTGCATGACATCATGCATGACTTCATAATGGGTAAAAACCTATGACCCATGACCCAAATTCCATAACCCATGACCCAAGATGTCTTTGACATCATTCATGACATCACATGACCCACAGACCTTAACCCATAAACCAAAACCCAGAATTGTAACCCAAAATCCGGATTCGTACTATTAGATAGCCAGATCCCTGGGTTTACACTAGCCGGGTCCCTTTTGGGAAGGGATTTGCCGGATCTGGATGAACAGTGCTCAGAATTTCCTATAAATAGTGAGCCATTCCTCTTTTTTTTCTCACCCCACTTAGATATATCTTCTCTCTATATTCTAAGTTCTCTAACCTCAGATCTAAAGATCATTCTTGTAGCTTTCTTTCTCTTGTGTTCTCAAGGTTCTTCTTACAAGACAAGATCACACTTTCTAAGCATACGAGCCATTCTTCTCTTTAAGTTGCTCGGACTTCTCATCACCTTAAGACCACTGAGTTATCTCTTGTTGTTGATACTTCTTCTTATATTCTCTAAGTTGTTATGTTAGTTGTGTTAGTTGTGTTGGATTGGTCTTCCGTGTAAAGGACTCGGTATTTAGCTTTGTACCGGAAAAAGTGTAGGCGCCGTTGTAAGGTTTCTCCACCGGTTGAAGGAGCTTGTTGACATAGTGTTTACGAAATCTCGAGTTGGGTACTCGGGGAGTGGAGTAGGGCAAGGAAGGTGTCCTTTTAGCTGAACCACTATAAACCATTGTGTCTCGCTTTTATTCTTTTATCTCTTTACTTTCATCGTGTATATTTCTTTTCAAGCAACTTGCATTATCCATATCTCAAAATCCAAAGGTTTCACATACTATCGATCTAAAGTTTTATAAACCAAATTTTAAATCGGTAAAAAATATTCAACCCCCTTCTAGTTTTCTACAAAATACATACGAGTTTAGGGACTAAATGACCCCTTAAAAAGGTATGTTTTAAATCCTTATCAAATATCCCTATACTTGGGGTTTGCTTGTCCTCAAGCAAATGTGCTTTTATCCTAGTCAATCTACAAGTTAAGGGTCATTTAGCATTGGTTCAAAAGTAATTAAAACATACATTCGTTCCACAATAGTCATAATAAGCACGAAAATTATATACTAGCACCTCACATAAAGTGTTTGGATTCTCACATCTCTCAGGTGTATAAGTTATATAACATGTATGGAAACGGGAAAATAAAACACTCTCTACCTGTCATAGCACATAAATTACCATAGGCTTGAGAACGGATCAAACCTCCATCACTTTAGAAAAAGCACCTAGAATAAACTATCAAAGAGGGCTTTCAAAGGGTTGTAACGTTAGGTGTAAGGGTATATGGAAAACAAGGTTTTCTGGATATAGGGAATTTTACTTGTGGCAAGTCAATTATCTAAGTCAATCACATGTAAAAGCGTGGCATTGCTAAGCCAAGATTCGACTCACTAACTTCTAACTCTTTTTGTATTTTTCTTGACTCTTTTCTTGACTTAAAAAAAGATAAAGACGGGATGGTAGTCCGTATATATATATATATATATATATATATATATATATATATATATATATATATATATATATATATATATATATATATATATATATATATATATATATATATATATACTAGACTTCAAAGCCCGCCCAATGGGCGGGCATGACTTGTAATTTTATACTGGATGGTTGTAATCAATTTTAAATCATGCCTTAATTTCGTTACATTTAACATAATAAAATATAACTACTTTTATACAAAAGCAATAGAACGCGCACTGCCGTTAGATTGTTTTTTATTGTTAATATTTTTGTCTTTCATATTCGCACACAATAGTCATTAGAACATGCAAGTTGTGTAGGATAGTCATTAATAGGCTATTCATATAGGCTTGCTATCTTGCAAGATATTAGAACTACATATTCTTGATCTAATAGTTTTGTTCATGTTTTGCTAACCTTTGTTACCTGATTTTCGTATTGAAAGGATGAAATCTTGAATATTTTGAATGACTAATTGTATTATATTTATCTGTATATTTAAGCTAATATCTTGCAATCGCATGTTTCATTTTTTGGGTTTAATTGTATGTTATAATTAACTTAAGTAATTATTTTATGTGTAATTTTAGGGATGAAATCTCGTTTATTAGAGCACCTTGAACACTGGCAGTATGATGTTCCGTTACATCACTAACAATGGCAGTACCATGTTCTGTCCCATCAAAGTTTAAATGAATCTGATTTTTAACCTTCAACACTGGCAGTATCATGTTCTATTACATCATTGACACTGACAGTACCATGTTCTGTCCTACCAGAGTTTAAATGGATATGATTTTTTATTAGTTTGGTTTGTATTTGTTTGTTGATTAGTTGAAGTGTTTTGCTGATATTTGATTTTATTTCATACTCTGGCGGTATGGTTTCACGTAAACAAAGTTAGTAACATATTTTTGTTATGAGATGGATTACGCATATAAATTATAAACATCTAATGCTTAAGTAGCAAAGTCTCATGTGAAAAGTAATGAGGTTAATTTATTAAAAAATTAGAACATAAGTATTTATTGTAAATAATCTAAAATGATAACATGAAACTTAAGTATTTATTGTAAATAATCTAAGATGATAACATGGGAAATCGTGTTCCATTTGTTCATAATTCATCTTCGCTGTCATCATCACTGGTTGTTTCATAATCAGTGGATCTGTCATTGATAAAGTTGCTGACATCATCGTCGTTAGAGTCATAACTGACACTATACGCGGCTGAATTTATTTCCCACGTTTCTTCGTCAACATCGCTGATGTGGATGATTCTACCATGTACTTTTCCATCGATATCAGGCATCTCGTCCCACACGTCATTGTCAACCATGTTAGATTGGTAATCTTCGTCATAATCGTCATCAATAGATGTATATCTTGAGTCGCCTATGAAATTATCGACTATAAAATTATATAAACAAACTATTAATTTAAAACATGTTTAACAATTTACAAACACAAATAATAATATTTTTTTTTAACAAACAACCTGTGGAAGAGTCTTCAACAACAAATTCATCAGGGATAGTATATTTAGGTTTACAATCTCGCGTGGGGTAAGAGGGTTCTTTGAGAGCATTGATATTGACACACATGCCTGTTTCAGATACGTTGTTGTTGTTATCATGTTCATCATCCGTATCTTCATCATATAGCATATAGTTCCGTGAGAAAATGGGTTTCTACATACCAAAAATATAGTTAGTACTTAGCAACAGAGTATCTATTATGTGGACTGTTTGGTTTACCTTATTGTATATGTTAGCTTAATAATGTGGGATTAGCAAGGATGTTTCGTTTAACATATATGTTTTATAGAAATATAATGTACAAACATAAATTATTATTACCAATGGGTTTTTTCCCCCAGGATGATTAGCAGTCATAGTCTCCACACGCTTTGATCGCGTTTTTTTTATCATCAATCGAAGTTAGATCTACAACTTTGCTTGCTTGTGGCTTTCCATCATCTGATGAATCCAGGTCAACAATTATGTTGTTGACTATTTTGCTGTTTTTAGCAAGCCTACGGCGTTTGTGTATAGGTGGGAGAGGCTGCAAGTAATGCAAAAGTTGTTAGTTCCCCTGATTAATAAGTATCACATAATATGGATTACAACCATTTTTTATACCTCTTTGTTGTCACGTGTTTTTTGTATTTTTTTCATCATCTGATGAAACAACATAAAAAATATCGTTGCTAACTAACTTGTTGTCTTTAGTTGGTCTAAACCGTTTATGTGTTGTTTGATCAGCCTGCAACTATTAGATTGATATTTAAATTTTATAATAGATGAGCTCGACGTAATGAAAATTTTATGAAAATACCTCGTTATCAGTTTGATTTTCGTAATAATCAAACTTGCATCCGTTCTTACGGGTCCCGGGTTTCGCCTTTGACAATCTCCGATTGTTATGTGTTAAACAAACAACCTAAACAGAGCATCCAAAAATAAAAACCATTAAGTATTTTATGTTTACTACAATGCAAATTACTACGCAGTAAATTTTTTATATAATACCTCGTTACTGGTATCATGTAAATCAGCATCTTCATTGAATATTTTGCATACATACGGATCATGTGGTTTTCGCTTATTACAAATTGGAGTAGTTCGATGTCCGTTAACACCAACAACATAAATCTATAAATTTAACATTTATATTTAATTCGTTAAACATAACAAAAACTATTATTAATAATAATAACCTTAGTTATGTTATAATACCTCGTCATCTGATAGGCCAACCTGCAAGTATTATAAAGATAATTAGATCCTGTGATATATTAATGGATATATGCTACATAATTTTAAGTTATAGATATAATCAATTGCTTATCTAAACATGGAAATGTCTTGACCAATAGAATCAACCAACCCTATTGTTTTAAACATGTACCATTGTTCAAGCATTTATTTTAGCTAAAGATTATTGGTAAATAAGTATTCGTATATGTAAAACAATTCATGATAATCTTATAAGGTAGTGGCTGTGGGTAGTTTAGAAAAAAAGTACTTAGACATGTTATGAAGGATACCTCTTCATCGTCCAATATATGAACACTGGATATATCTTTTTTGAACAAATCAAATTGTCCATCCTGCATTCATGCTAAACATAATCAGATAATGTGTTTCATATATAATTTAAATAAACAGTTAATTTAGTTATTGTACATCCTCATCATCTGATATGATGATGTTTGGTATATTCTTATCGAGCGAGCCATCGTCTGATGATGGAGGATGGTGGTGATCTGTTTTCGGATTACCCTGACAAAATTGTAGTAATTAGTATCTAATTCATCTGATAATTAACAAAACACATTCAACTTAAGATTATGTACCTTGTGTGATCTTCGGTGTGACATTGTTTGTATTTTATGTTCGCAATTTTTGAAGATATATATTCAATATGTGTTAATATATGGCTTTATTTATAAAGTTTGAAGGTG
The DNA here is from genome assembly GCA_021014915.2 of Artemisia tridentata subsp. tridentata. Taxonomy (NCBI): domain Eukaryota; kingdom Viridiplantae; phylum Streptophyta; class Magnoliopsida; order Asterales; family Asteraceae; genus Artemisia; species Artemisia tridentata. The sequence continues at coordinate 206,182,587 of CP139505.1, forward strand.
ACCATATAATGGAAACCGAAAATTTGTTTCTCATATATTTGTTATAGATAAAGATTATGTTTACAATTTAAACGTTTTCTAGAGTTTACATGATTTATATCATGCTCTAAATATAGATTTGGAAATTCTACAAAATATTTGATTATCATAGCTTTATTATATATAAAGATTACGTTCGTTTGTGTATGAGCATTTAAAAACGTTGTTAGAATTAATGGGGTATAAAAACAATGGACTACGTATATTTAAAGTGACATTGCGTTTTAATATAACTCTTATGAACTGGTTATAATATCAGTACCAAGTCGGGGACGTAGTAGTACAAAATTAAAATACATAATGGAGATAACTCAGCAGTACTACATAGCACATACGTATTGTTTATACCAGTACAAAGTACTCTTAAATATATATTTGACCCCCATATAGTGTCAAAGTAGGTATATGATCTTAAATATATGCACAGAATATTTATACAAAATACATTCTAAACTTATCTTTCAAATCATATTTTCTATAAATTTATCATATTCTTGAAAAAATGATTATAATATGTATATATCATTTTAAAAATTCTTATTATCATGTGTATATAAATAATACGTTCGTTTGTGTATAAACATCTAAAAACGATGTTAGAATTGATGATGTATAAAAACAATTGACTACATATTTAAAGTGATAATGCGTTTTAATGTAACTCTCCGTAGCAGTACAAAAATAAAATACATCCCTATGAAGTAAAGTTTGTTAAGCTTACCTGGTATTGTTTTGCTGAGGTTGAACATTTGTAGGAAGTTATATACACGAAAATAGGGCAATGAATCGACTTCACTTGACCCAAGGAATTGATAAGGTTGTTGTTTTAATTTTAAAAATTAAATGTGTACATATTCATCCTTCCAAATAGTAATTTTTTTATTTTAATTTTATAGGTAAGTATCGTGTATACATCCTTATCCCGGTTAATATTATTTTTAAACATCACCAATGTTAATACTGCTGGTTACGTTAGTACTGTTGTATTTGAGATAATATAGTGTTATACATGTGGTTATCAATGCAATATTATATTAGTACCGCTTCATATACTTGGTACTGCTATATCATTTTTTCACGTAATGATCAACATTTGCACTGGTAGATAAAATAATGAAACTTAATATGAATAAAGCTTAATACGAATATCCACACACATGCAAGTTTGCAATTTGTAATTAAATTGTTCAAAAATATTAAAAAACGCTTATGTAAATTAATTGTCTTCTTGCTCCTCTTGATTATTAAGATCATTAGCTGGTGTTTCGTCATCCAGTGTCGCTAGTACACTGTTAACGTTGTCTGTCGTACGCTTGCCTACATCATCAATTTGAATTAAAGTGGCGTTCGTGGCACCAACGCACACTGCCGGAATATCATTCGTTGCGTCTATCGTTTCAAGAACATCTTCGTTTGTTGGTTCCTGCTACATGTTGCGAGAAGATGTAAAAGATTAATTTGTATTGTTTGTTTCAATTTAACGGTGTTTTTAGAAATTAAAAAATACAATGCACAATACCTCACTAATATCATCAGAATGTGTTTCCGATCCATCATCTGAACACACGGAATTGTACTCTAAACCTTCGTCTTCCTCATCGTCATTCTATTTTGATTCATTCATAAGGATTAGCATATACTTGTTTATAAACACAAACCATTGTTAGGTACATTAAAGGAAAATGAATCAGAACTCTTCTTCTATAAAGCCATTCTTGAAATAGTTGATTATATCAACATCGTCCGTCACTTTCTCCGCTCTATATATATAACTATTGTTGTTGTGATTGAACTCAGAAAATAAAATTTTGAAAAGATACTTCCTCCCAATAATTTGATTAAGTGCATCCGGAAAGTATTCTTCTGTGTTCATGCCTTCGCTCTCCATTATCTCCCACGCTGTTAAATTTGTCATTTTGTGCACACTCTTGTCAAAAATCACGACTTGTGCAGTACCACTATGGTCAAATATGCGCACAATGATTTTGAACCTACATATATAAAATATTTATCACCGAACGCGAAGTATCCAAATATCCACATTATGTATTATATGTTTAAGGACAAATCCAAATAATTATATATATATATATATATATATATATATATATATATATATATATATATATATATATATATATATATAGGTTGTTTTACATACCTGGAAGCAACGGCATATGTTTCTCCATGGTTTTTACAATACCACAACTGTTTCTTATTCCTTGTGCCCGAGTTGCGTTTTGAAACAATTGGTGTCACTCTTGTACTGCATGATTTGCAACCCGTATAAACCCACCCATTTTCCTCTTGTATGCTATGTACTTCTGCATAAACTACACAGTGTGACTCCTGTATTTAGATACAAAAACACGTATAAACATTACTAACGTGGGTTTAATTAGTGATAAAATAATATTTATATTATACCCATAACAATAAATTTTGTTTTACCGGTTCAATGCTTCGAATTGTTCGAACTATTTGCTTCACACAGCCGTGCATGAACTCCGCAGGCGTAACAACACGGCTGCCAACTGAATGATCCTCAATTCTGAATTCACCTGCATCATACCCCTCCTGCTCTTCGTATCTGTGAAACGTATAAATAGGTTCCTAATAAATTTAACATGTTTTTAGTTTAAAACTAAAACACACATGTGCCGGTATCAATGTATATACCTTTTCCAGAAATCCAACAATTGTGGCACATCCCTGTTTATGAATATTCTTGTGCCAAACAAAGCATTATGTATTGATGGCTTATCTGTGTTGCACAACAAATATAGACACTTTTAAAATCTATTAATATGAATTAAAAATCTTAATTACGTAACCAAAAATTTAAAAGTCATCTATAAAACTTACTGTCCCAATATTTCACTTTCCCCAGCATCAAGAGGATGTCTATATGACAAAGCTCGTCACGTTTGTTGTCGTAGTCATTCCACATTAATTCCCAATTGTCCCAAAAAGTACAATCAATTCTCAGAGATCTGCATAAAATAGGGTACACTCAATATATGATTACAAATGAATACTATTCTATACACGTTATTTTATTTTAAACAAATAATAATTTATAAAATATAGTTACTCGGCATCTTCAACGACAATTGTCCTCCGTAGCTTAGGACCGCCAGAATTGTTCAACGTCACTATTTTCCCAATAGCTATGACTGTACCAACAATATCTGGAAAAACATTTGTTATAAAAATATGCACATAAACATTCAAGTAACACCAACTGTTGTATATAATTTTTAAAAAAACACATACCAACACAATCATGTTCGTGGTATTCATTATCTGTATCGAGAATACTTGAGAATGGCTCGTTAACGAACCCAACAAAGTTGTCGTCGATGTGATCAATACGGGTAACCTCGGTTCCTTTATAAAAAGATATTTTCCACTGGTTTGGTAACAAAGGTAACCTTCCGGCATTCTCTGCTACTCCAAAATTAGAGATTATGTAACATTGACCTTCTCGTAAAAGAGGTTCAAATTTAAACATAAACTCTTTTTTGACATAGATTTGGATACGGTTCGACTGTACATATAGTTCAAATATCAATTTAACATATATAATAAATATACACAAATATAGGTATTTACTAATTTCATCTGATATACCTCTTCATCCTGGAAAACACAGTCAAGACTGTAAGGATCGTGTTCTTCGTTAAATTTGTGTGAATGCCATACGGAGATGCATCTTCCTTTAATGGCCATGTTCACATTCATCGGACTGACATCTTTAATGAGAGTCATTGTTCTCTCTCTCACCACTAAAAAAATAAAAAAAAAATATAGAAAACGCTGTATTTTTTTTATATCACATTAAAATGAAATATGTATAATGAATCAACCATTTTAAATAAACCTGGCTTAGGACTTTTAATTGTGGACATACTCTTTCCATTGTTTTTACTTGGATGAGAATTAGATCCTACGAATACACAAAGAAATTATGACAATGTTATTTATATAAAATAAGCAATCTGGAACAGACATTATCCAGAATGTTTGTACAAAACCTGAAGGAAATTTTCCATAAGACGATGTATGCATAACGGTTTTTTTTGTTCCGGTGTGAAGGTGCGTCCGAAGATGTTGTTTGGTACCTCAAATCTTTTTGTTGATTTCTAATATAAGCAAATCTTTTAGAATCACCTTTTGAGTTTGTCGCCCCTAGCAACAATAACAAAACAAATTGTTGTATAACATATAACAATAAAGGTGCGGGTTTTTATAAACAAATATTCATACCTGATTGAGATTGAAAGTTGGAAGAATCAATCCTAGAGTTTTCATACGTGGAGTGTGTTTCAAAACAGCTTGATTGACTGGTAGATTTCCTTTTTAATGATCGAACAGATCCTATTATTCAATGGATATAGATTTACCGCAATTTAGAATGTACAAACATACTTAATGTGTATACTATAATCACAATTTATAATATGAACACGATCAGTTTAGAAACATGTTACCTTCATGAGATGGTTGTGACTCAAACGATGATGAGACGTGGCCAAATCTGCCCTTTGCAGGTGGTTTAGATGCTGGAACAATTACGATTGTATAAATACAATGTATTACTGTATTAAATAAAAAAATTAATGTTCAATGTACTACCTCTAGCTTTAGCAACGACATCAGAAACAACTGTTCCAGATATACTACCGGGCGTATCACTTTCAAATATGGAATTATCCAATTTAGACGAAGAAGATGGTTGGACCAAACCTATATTTCCTACTAATTTAGCAGTTATAAATTAAGTAACATAGTATAAACATCATGTAAAATGTACATAAATAAAATATCAACAAAGTTACTGCAATAAAACATTGATGAAGATAATACCTGTTGATCGTGTAACAACATCGGAAATATGGTTGGTTGATCTTGTACCTGTTGTATCAAAATTATAATGTGGATGATTACCAAATACAAAATCAACAACTTTCAGGGTAAAACAATACAAACTAATATACGATACATGAAAAACATATACAACAACAAAATACCTTGTGAAGGGGTTTTAGGATGAACGTGACTGCCAGAGCCTCTACTTGTTGTATCTGAAGGTGGATACAAATCATAAACTTATATGGTAAATTAAAACAAATTAATGTAGGATTCACGAAAACCTATATAAGAATAGAATACCTTGTGAAGAGGTTTTAGTATGTTTCTTCTGTATGGTATTGCTTGTATTTGCATCAGGAACTATAATCAATATATAAAGACGTTCATATAATAAAGCATTAGATTGATCCAACAACAACATAAATAAGATTATAACAACTTTACGAATAAATTATTCGTTAAAAAACATTCATGTGTTAAAACATCAAATTATTTACATAACATATGCTATCCTCATTAATGTATTACTTATATGCATTGTGTATTAATTTTAATATTGTTAATTTATATTAATAGTTTTTAATATTGTAATTTTTATGTTGTTGTTGTATAATCAAGCTAATATTTACATGCACCATCGTTTATTAACAAACAATACAAACACACATAAGCAGTATCAAATATATCGAGCAATACAAACACACATAAGCAGTATCAAGTATCTCCAGCAGTACAAACACACATAAGCAGTATCATGTACATCGAGCAGTACTACCAATAGAGTCTGGCAGTGCTACCAAACTAATGATTAAATTACATTCTAATGATTAAATTACATGTAAAAAACATACCTCCCAAAGAAGCACTCATGTTCTTCTTGTCAGTTCCTTTTGCAAGCCTTGCAGAGTGTCTTTGGCCGTGCATAATGGCTATATTATTATCAACAGAGCTTATTGTTTTTTTGAGTTTATAAAAAATGTTATAATATGAGGTATATATATGATGTATATATGATGTATATATAGTGATAGGGTAGAACTCTGATCTTAAATATAGGAACAAAAAGTTTATACAAAATACGCGTTAAAGTATAATTATGATGTTAAATATGGGAACAAAAGATTTATACAAAATACATTCCAAACTTATCTTTCAAACTATATCTTCTACAAATTAAAATTAAACATATCTTTTAAAAAAATCCGGGATACATGTTTAGAAAATACATATACCATTCCAAAAATTCCGCCTGGTAATCAAAGAAGAAGATTATAGTTATTTTTTGTGCGAGTTATATCACAAAATATAACTTGGTCTAATGGTAACATTGACGTATACTTAAGCTATGTAAACAACCCAAGTTCGAATATTTAGAATCCTTTTTAAAATTTCGGAATTAAAAGTCAACATACGAATTTTGTTCGGTCAAATGTTGCTTAGGTGGCATGATTAGGTGGAATAAGAGCATGATTACTCATCAATCCAGCGCTTATTCATCAATCCTGCATTTGATGACGTCATACGCATCCTATTATATATAATATGTCGATATATATATATATATATATATATATATATATATATATATAGGGTGGTGTTATTGTGGTGTACACCCTTAAAGTAGAAAACAATAGGTACACTTGTGGACCATTGGATCAAACCTTATTGATGAGATTCAAAATTAATTAGATTGGTGCATAATTAATGAGTTTAATGACATTAATATTAATAAATATAAGTTTGAGGGCATTTTCGGTAAATAGCATTACTATTAATAAATATAAGATTGACACATTATATTTATCAAACTAATTTTCTTGATACATTTTTAAAGACACGAGTAATACGAATAATAAATATATGTACCAATACATAAGACACATAGTGTATTACGAGTAATAACACAAGTGTAAAACGAGTAATAAATATATGTACCAATACATAAGACACGAGTAATACGAGTAATAAATATATGTACCAATACATAATACATAAGACACATAAATATATGGCCGAGCATGACACACAAGTGTATTACGAGTAATAAATATATGTACCAATAGAAAAACACAAAAATACCTAAATGAAAGACAACTAGTAGACTTGTAAAAAGGCAAATAAATCAAGAAATTCAACTGACACACACCAATTCACTACTAATACATCGTTGATTTACAATTATGGCTTAGGTTATTCAAATAATTTTGTTGTGCGTATATAATCAAATGTGAACCATGACCCCAGTAACTCATATAAAGTGACAAATTTTGACATATGTGTAATGTGACCTTTTTTTTTTATTTTTTTTTTTTTTTTATTTTTTTTTTCCTACTAGGGTACCCATTTTATAAATATTATACGGTAGTTGTACACACCATCGATGTCAGTTTCGTAATATAAAATAGTTAAAACTTTAATAAACAACCGCATGATATGAACCAACATCAAAAACAGAATCTTGACTTGTGAAGAGATTCACAAAAAGAAAATGATATTAAAGAGGGTTGCGTTGTGATAACTGGACTTATTTTATTCTTTCAATGGTAGGTTTAATATATCTAAATATTCAAGTGGGTTGTTGGAGATTTGGTTAAAGGGTGAAAGAGAGGCTGACTTTATATGCGAACAATACCCAAACAAGTAGCGATGGTTGGAGTTTTCAAGCGGTGGCTAAAGATCCGAAAAAAAGTAGTGGCGGCAGTAGTGGTGGCTTCAGATCCGAAAAGGTAGCGGCGGGTTGGGGTTTTCAATCCCAGGTTCCGGCTCTTGTGGTGGTGGCAACGGCTTAGCGATTGTGGTGGTGGGCGAGGGTTTTGGAGATAGTTCACAGCAGATCTTTTACGGCGGCGACGGCGTTAGGGTTAGATCTAGATGTTTCAATGAGATGGAAGAGAGAGAGAGAGAGATAGATGAGAAGGGTGGTTTTTTGTTTTTTTTTAAATTTTTTTTTTTTTTTTTTTTTTTTTTTTAAAGTGATAAAATGAAGGATTGATATGTACGTAACGAGAGATGTGGGAGAGAAAGAGGAAAAACAAATTTACAATATTGCCCTTTTATTTTGTTTATAATTTTCATTTTAGTTAAAATCCAAAAATCCACATGTCCATCCCCGATTGGTACCTATTGTTTTTCATTTTAAGACGTTCACCACATGAACGCAAATCTATTATATATATATATATATATATATATATATATATATATATATATATATATATATATATATATATATATATATATATATATATATATATATATATATATATATATATATATATATTCATACACTCTTGTCCTACCATCCATAAAACATACATCCATACATAAGGGATTTATAGTTGCATCCCTACACTTGAACTTTTAAATAAATAGAACTAACTAATGACCCGAATTGCAAAAATCAAAACACGTGGAGTACTTAAACATTAACGTACATATGGGGGTAATAATTTTGACAATCTTCCCCATTACTCCATACCAAATAGTACTTAACCCATGAGTCCCAATCGTCCCAAAACAGTATTTACAAGATATGACTCGACTTAGCAACCATGTAATCAGCTAGACAATTAACAAAGGGTTTAACATAAATATTGTAACAACAATGCACTAAAGATGAGTGCATACAAGGAAGGCTAAGGTGATTTGGGTGTAACATTTGGGGTGGATTGTAAACAATGCTCTTCATTAATATTCCATAATCCACTGAAATATCATGAGAACCGTGAAAAGGATAGACTCTGAGGGGTTAACTAGGGGTATCTTGTACTAAAAATGCGTACATAGCAAGGGTGTGGGAGAATTACTTGACCGGTGTAGCCAATGTAACTATAAACATGTTTAAAAAAAGGGTTATCCTAATGCCTCTTATCATTTAGTCAATCCTAACTACACGAATGTAGTCTTACTAGCGATCTCGGGATGTATCACAAAAGCAAGTTCTGGAATCTATACTACCGGTAGACTCATAAGCATTAAAGGTGAATACTTTTTTCTAAATATCTAAAGGCGAACCTCATATTTTGGGGTGAAAATTTTTGAGCGGTAGGGTTTTTGTGCTAGCTATATAATTCCTATCCATGAGACACTTATTAAAACTAAAGTTTCACTCGTATATTTCTTTCGGTTTATTACACAATTACTTAAAAACAAAACAAATATCAAATGAGTTCTAGTCTTTAAGGTGTCCCTTTTTACCCTTCCTACACTTAAATTGAACATTGTCCCCAATGTTCTTAAAAAGTACCAAAGATATGATAACGGAAAAAGTAAAAGAGATAAAAGAAACTAGTACTTCCTTGATTAGCTCGGTATGGACGGCGAACAAAGATACAAGGTTAAATCTTCATCTAAGAATCACCAAACGACCATCCTTATCCAATCCAATCCTGCAATGGAAGACCAAACAACAATCCAAAGCATCAAACTGAACAAAGAAAAATCACAATAAAATGTAATTCCAGACTTAGAAATAAAAACAAAACGAAACAATTAAATGATAGGATACTTGTAGAATGAAATACAAATAACATGCAGAAAAATTGGACATTTAAGAAACTCTGGAAAGTTTTCAAAAGTTAATTTTTGACATTTAACAAAAATCTGGGAAAACTGTACTACAGTAGCTGAGGCCGTCAGGTGTAAACCGTGACTCCGTTAGACTAACCTGACAGATTTGTTTCGTTTTATTTTCTGTAAAATTTTACGAGGAAAACCTGTTTTCTAAAGTCTATTTTCCTACAGAAACTCATAAGCCATATCCACAAGTATTGATACACAAAGACAAACAAACATGCAAGGAATCAAACTATAAATCATCACATAAAAAATTTAGGTTCATAATAACCACATATGATCTTCCCTACACTTATTTCATGCAAAGTACCTTTAATTACCAATGAGACGAAGTCAAACGCAAAAAAAGCATAATTGCATACACATTAATCATGCAATAATTCATAATCAACTACTAGCATGCAAACATCCTAAAAACAAAATTAAAAAGCAAACAAATCAAGTAAATAAAATATGCTCGGGTTGCCTTCAGAGAAGCGCTTATTTTTGTTCGAGTCACGAGCCTGACTCTACCCTTGTTTAATGGGTAAAGAGGAGGTTTTCCCTACACTTAGGATTAAGTGCAGGTGATAGTAGCGATACATACCCTTAGGGTTGAAGTATGCCATGTGAGGTGAAGGTGGTATTTGAGTGGGAAAAGAGTCTACCACCTTCATTTTTAGGTTACCCGAATCTTTTGGTTTGATGGTTGGATTTGAACTTAGAAAATATTTATGACAAAGATTTGAGCTTTTGTCATTTTCATAAAGGGTATGCTCCAACGGTTCTTCATCCATTCCGGTTCCCATCTTTTTTATTTGAACGTCATATTTGTCTTCGTACTCAAACTTGTTTTCATCGAAGAAGTGGAGTGTTGGCATTTTGAAGTTGGAATGTTGGAGAGAGGTATTATGGATAATTAGTTCGGTTTCAAAAATCATCGAGACCCTATGCATCACGGTTGGTTTGAGTAATTCGGAGGTTATAATATAGGTGTGAGATGGAAATTTAGTAGTCTTTTCGAGTTCTATGGAATGAGCTTGTTCAACTCTCCTATTCTCCATCTTTTCTTTCTAAAATCTAATTAAGTTATCAACGAGTTTCATGAAAACCTCCTTTGTTTCCCTCATACGATCTTCCAACTGCTTGATTTGATCCTCGTGATCTATAATAAAATTCAACATTAACCCTTCAAACGCTTCCTGACGTGGTCTCTTTGGATACACAAATCCTCCATTTGGGCTCATGATTCCACAAAGGGTATCTTTGTGTTCATTGGCTAACATCTCACTCCTCATCAAACTTTAAACTTGACTCTCCATGCTTGCTAACAATTGTTCCGATGTGGCGTTTATGTAGTCGAGACATCCTTTTTCGGGAAAGATTGGGTCATCCGATTCTTCATCTTCGTATTGGGCTAAAGCCTCGATGGTTTTACATGCTTCTTCGGCACTTAATTTGCTAAGTTTCCCGCCTGCTACATAATCAACGGCTTTTTGGGTGGCGTAGTAGATACGATCGTAAGATATTTGAACTTAAAGCTAAAGATTGATACCGTGATGAGAGACTTTTTGGAGTAAGTCCTTGAAATGAGTCCACGCATCGTAGAGGGATTCATCATGATGTTGTTGGAACATCAAGATGTCATTACGGAGTTTACTAGTTCTTCCCGATGGGAAAAACTGAGCGAGGAAACGAGTGGTGAGATCATCCCAAGTTGAGATGGATCCCGCAGGTAGACGATCAAGCAAATGGATAGCTTGGTCACGAAGAGAGAAATGGAAGAGACACAAACGGGTAGTATCTCTAGTAGCACCGTTAAGGTCATTGGAATCTACAATTTTGAGAAAGTCCTTAAGGTGTTGATTCGGGTCTTCAGATCTATGTCCGTGGAATGCACATCCGTTTTGCACCAACCGGATGGTGTCGGATCGCAGGTGGGCTACATTGGCTTCCTTGGGAAGCTCAATGGCGTTTCGGTAACCTTCGTGGCTATGACAGGAATACCCACCAAGAGTACGGGCTCTAGGTGGGTTTGGTGGAATATCATTCACCATGATGGAAAATGATAAGATTTATGAACAAATGAAAACAAAGAAAAGATAGACTACAATAAAGCTACAAAATAAAAAGAAAAATCTCACCTGATAGGAATCGAGTGAGTACACCTAAACGAGATATAAATCGAATCCTAAACTATTCCCCGGCAGCGGTGCCAAAAACTTGATGGGGATTTTTGCAAAAACCTACCGAGTTTTACAATCCTCCTAGGCAGTGTACCTAACCGTTGTAGTGTAGTGTAGGCAAGATACGGGGGATTGATCGTTCTCTAGGGGAATAGTGTTGTGAAGGCCGAAGTGTATGACGATATAGGTCTAAATGTGATGTAGGATTCTTTTTGTATTTTTTTATATTTTTCATAAAAGCAATTAAAATCTTGGGGTTTGAAGAGTGGGTGTTTAAAACTACTAATTAAAAAAATTAAACTAAATTAAACTAAATATGCGGAAAAGTAAAGTGGTAAATCTTATGATAGGTAAAGTTGCTCACTTAGATTTCTTTACTCCCTAGTTATCTCTTATTGATTAGTCGAATTATCACGTCCTTGTTTAATTGGCGCGTTGTATTCCTATATTGTCGTAGGGTAGTGCCAATGTCCCCATCTCTATTAGTGTATAAGTCTCCTTTAGAAAACCCTAGATCTACAAGTGACAATTAAGTCATCTCCTTAGGATCTCTTACTATCTACAAGCCACAACTCACGCAATAAATACAACGAAAATAAACCACCAGTGCACTCTAGGGTATGAAGGCGTTAAGTTGGACGTTCAAGCTAACACATATAAGATTATAGTCATTTTTTCTATTCCCAACGCAAGACAACCAATTAAACAAGAGACGATAATCAATAATCAACAACTAGGTTTCATTAGATCTAAGCAAACACTAATTAATTTAGCCTATCATGTTAATGTGAAGAAAATAAAAGCATATAATCAAACAAAACATAGACATATTGAATAATTAAAGAGGGATTACTTAACTTCAATAAAACATGAGCAAAAGTGGCTGTAAAAGACTTACAAAAGCTGTGAAATTTGTCTAGGGTTTTGCCTCTCCAAAGTGTTACCAATCAATGATTAAAAGATGAAAAAATAATGATGTAAGTCTTCTAATTTACTAGAAAAACACCTACCCTAACCCTAAAATGGACCTAGGGTTAGGGGCTTACAAAAAGAGAAGTTATAATGTCATATTTATAGCTGATTTTTCTTTCTACAGTGTTGTTACGGCGTCAGGTGTAACATGTCATGGGGTTACAACTGTAACACCCCAACCCGATAAGGGTAGAAGTGTTACGTTATGGTGACATATCAAAGCAAACATAAGCATAAGACTTAAATAATACAAATTGAATTTCAAAGGTTACAAATGGAAATTCTGAAACTACAAGGTTACAATGAGAACAATAACAAAATACTAAGTCTGAAATGCAAATCTCTTCTAGTCATCACTAAATCCAGGATAGCAATCTAAGTATAGCCTTCTAAGCTCAAAGCACTCCACTCATAACCCAGCTTCCAACTAAAACCTGCCGCATGGAAAGAAATGCGGCTGAGCTTAAAAAGCCCAGTGAACAGATATATATAACATAACATAATGGCAAATAAGCATAAGCGACATAGGAATAAGAATGCCAAAAGAAAGCATAATCATGAAAGTTATACGAATTTAAAGGAGAACTAAAAATCAAGAATGCATGAGAACTGAGTAATAATGGATCGAGAGAAAATGAAATAATGGAAAGGTTCATATAAGGATGTGCCATAGGAACTCTATACATACATAATCCGTCAAATCATACTTAAAGCCATACAAGTGTACGAAGAGGGGAGACCTCTAAGTACTCAAAGTGTGAGAAGGAGTGTAAGGCACACACCACCTGGTCACCATACATACACATACATAAACCTAGGATACATCCATACGCTCCCTAACAAAATATGAATGCCAGTACTAGACTGGTCACGCATATATAAAGTTGGCCAATAGTGTACACAAAATCATATCATATCATAAAGGGGAACGTCGTAGATCTATCACACCTCTACGGGAGTGTCATGTCTAAGGTGCCATCAAATACATGGTCATGGTACCTCCACAACTAGTTAAGCTCAGGCACAGATCTATCATATCATAGCATACAACAATAACATACTAGCATAGCAAAACATAAGCATAGCATAGCAGAGACATTTAAATAAATGTCAGAATGAATCAATAAGAATGACAATCATACAATGAAAGTCATGAATCAAATAAGGGAATCATATCAGGCTTAGGATCTCAAAGGTTCATAATCAAAGGTTCGAAATCAAATGGTTCATAGCAAGGTTCAATTCAAAGGTTTCTATCAAAGGTTCATTTAAAGAAATCTTTTAATAGTGGTTTTCATAAAAATGATCTTTAAAATGGTTTTCATAAAGGTAGTCTTTAAAAGTAGTTTTCATAAAAGTTAGCAAGATTCTATATAAAAATGGTAGCGCATCATGCTCATAACATTGTTTTAAAAATGGTTTTTCTCAAAACATTTCCATGATATAATTAAGAAAGGTTTTCACATCCAGTTACAATATCAAATGAACCTTCAAAGCATCAAGTGATTCGAATACTCATGTCATAGGGTAACGAATGAATTATGCCAAGTATCATATCACAAGGGTCATAATGAACGAATGTCAAATGGATCATCATAACAACGAAGTATATCAAACGAATGAATCAAAGTACAGGGAATCATAGCAATGGCTTAAGGGTATCTTATAACGAATCAAAGATCAAGATCAAGGAGTCATGAGGATGAAAACACCCTTACTGAAAAAGGGTAGAATATCTGTACCTTATCAAAGCACAAAAATCAAAGCAATGAGATGAATAGAAGCAGGGGATCACTCCTTCTTCACCCGATCTACAATAATCATAAGTTTACTTATAAGCTTCATGGTTTCATAATCATAAAGGTTTCATTTTAGTTTTCTTTCCATTTTAGATAACTTTCCATATTTAGCAACTTTCCAAAAATAGTAAGTTTCCATATCTAGAAACATTAGTTATTAATATTCAAGTTTATCATTTAATCAGTTTAAGGTATTAAAGGTGACTATATTAGTAGCTTAAGGTTCATAATGCCATTTATATAAGTTTAGGGTTCATAGTGTAGTTTCACTACGCCAGAATGTGGATTTAGTCACACATGCTGTTTTTCGAACAGCCATACAGTCGCTTTTTTATGTGACTAAATGTACCAGAATAAAATAAACAACCACACTTGATCCGACTTGTGTGACCATTTCGGAATTACATCTGAGGCTACAGCCACACATTCGAATATTTTCGTGACTATACGTATCTGGTAAAAAAAATTTTGATTTTTTAGTCACTTATAATTTGGGACGTGTGACGGATACAAATACGGTTGAAACATTAGTCACACTATATATATACATATGTGACAAATATATGTCACGCAATTGAAAAGTGTGACCAAAATCCATATATGGTCACACGAAGTAATTGTGTATGTGGCTAAATCATATACTTAAGTTTGTCACACATTATTTAAGCGTGACTGCTAATTTTTGTTGAAAATTTAGCCACATATGAATTTGAAATGTGTGACAACTGAAAAGTAAGTTTGAAGCATAGTCACGATATGCATTTAAAAGTGACAAATATATGTCACACACTTGAACAGTGTGACCAAATGTCATATATCGTCACACTAAACCATAGGTATACATGATTAAGTGTGACCATAATTCGATACAAATGGTCACGTAAGTTAATATGTGTGTCTAAAGTTAAGTGTGTGTTTTCCTGCCTATTCCTAATGTGTATGGTCACACTTAATTGTAGCACAATCATGTGACTATAGGCTATACAATAGTCACACCATACCACAAATGTGCATCTAAATTATGTTTATGGCCACATTATAAGGGTGTTATATGTGACCAATACATTGAAAATAGTCACACTGTGAAATATTCATGTGACTAATATGTATAGCAAAATATGAACTCAGTTATCATTAACCTTGATATTAGTCACATTGAGTGTTTGTGTGACTAAATTCAAGATGTTACATATGGTCACATGAAGTATTTATTTAGGTGTCTAAATCATAGAGTCATATTTTGAGTTCAGACTGTTAGTCATGACTCTTCATTTAATTTGCCCCATTACAATGCTGGGATTTTATAGTCTATCTAGTTTAATGCAGTAGTATGTAAGTATGTTACTTGCCCCTAGCTGGAACCAGATTACTTGACTTTCTAAAGTCAATTTTCAACTTTATAATGAAGTAACATGTTACTAAAGTGTCTGCAAGTGCATATACATGATAAATGGAAACTGCAAATACAATAAAGCTTGACTGCAAGTGGACATATAACAGTGAAAACCGTAAAATTTTTCAGTGCCATTGAAAAGCTTGACTTTTTTGAGTCAAAATCCATTACAACAGGCTAAATTACACGAACAACTATTTAATACTAAAATAGCTATTCATCTAACATTACTAACTTTACAATACCAGCAGTAACCTTGCACTTAGCCTTGAGCAGCAGTCTTAACTTCAACCAGCAGGGTTAACTATTACACTAGCAGTCTTAATGCAGCATGACATGCTTCACTTGGATTTTCGTATAACAATACCTTCAATGTCGGTTCGATAGTAGTCACTTCGTGATTCCTTGCCCAAGTCTTCTTTATATACACGTGGCAATATTTTTTCATTTTGCTCGTGAATGACTATACTAAACTCCTCATCGACTTCGTCATATGTATCTTTGGAATTCTTGGTAGGTGTTTTAAAGACAATGGACAAATTTTTCTGTACCTGGTCTTTCACATAAAACACTTGTGTTGCTTGTGACGCTAATATGAATGGATCATCCTTGTGGCCGAAAGTATTCAGTTCTACCAACGTAGAACCAAGAGTATCATGTTTGACCCCATGAGTTTTGCGATTAACCCAATCACATTTGAAAAGAGGAATTTGCCTGAAACGGTAATCTAGTACCCATATCTCTTGTAAAACCCCATAATAAGATGTTTTTTTTTATGGTTGCAACTTCTTTTTTGGATATGTGCACATCTACTGACTCAACACTAACCCCACTGTTCTGGTAAACTATGCCATCATTACTTTTCGTACGAAATGTATACCCATTGATGTTATACGCCTCGTATTTCACTACGCTGGCGCGTGGTCCAAATGATATCCACCTCACAGTTTCTGATACACTGTCATTGGATATCGCTAACTCTCTCTCAACCTGAATTTCATTACAAGTATATATTACCTTTAAATTGCAGGAACAACAAACAAACAATTAAAGAATAGGAGTGTTTGGGATAATGAAATGGTGTGCTGGTCGACCTCTATCTAATGTCATATACAGGAGGGACAATTATGATGATAGCAACAAACAAACAATTATAAACAACATACAAGTAATTACCTCTTCGAGTAACCACTTAGCAAAAGATTTACTGTGCTCATTCTCCAGCAATGCAATTTTTTTACCCGGGTTTTTTCCTTTCAAAACTTCCTTGTGTCGCCTGAAACAAATAAATGTCTTTGATTATTATATTTGATAGAACATTTTAAGCAACGAAATCGACATGTGTTAGTAATACTTACTCGATATACGGTTGAATTTCATCTGTATTTTGTATTACATACAAATGTGCTTTCTGAAAGGATTCTACGGAAACTTCACTTGGTTTGCCGGCCGACAATGGCTTTCCGTCCTCAACTT
Source organism: Artemisia tridentata subsp. tridentata (assembly GCA_021014915.2). NCBI lineage: Eukaryota > Viridiplantae > Streptophyta > Magnoliopsida > Asterales > Asteraceae > Artemisia > Artemisia tridentata. The sequence goes on from CP139505.1 coordinate 206,199,881, forward strand.
CATTGGTTACATGTTTATCAGCTGGGATACCAATAGTTTTCATGGTTTTATGATATTCGCTAAAAAACTCTATTGTTTCTTCCGCGATAGTCTCCTCGGCAATGCATCCCTCTGGTCTATTTCTGTTTCGCACATGTCCTTTAATAACCTTCATACATCTTTCGAAGGGATACATCCACCGAAAGCATATGGGACCACATAATTTTACCTCCCTAGTTAGGTGCACAGTCAAGTGTATCATAATATCAAAAAATGACGGAGGAAAGAACTTCTCGAGTAGGCATAGTGTAACAACAAGTTCTTCTTGCATCTTATCTAGTTCTTGCAAGCTGATTTCTTTCCTACATATAGATTTAAAGAAAAAGCAAAACCTGATAATAGCATATGGTTTTGATTCTGCTCTTGAAAGCATTGCTGATTTAAGGAGGATGCAAGAGGAGGACATGATGGCATCTGATAGGTTGCTTGTTGATATTGCCCAAAAGCATAAGCGTCTAGGTGATTTGGGCAACTTTATCACAAAGCTTGGGTCAATGAACTACTGATGTGGTTGATATGTTAGTTGACTATGTTTATGTCTTTTGTGTTTTGTGGTGTCATGGTTGATGTTGTTGGTAGTCTTTCTGATGTTTTTGTGTTTTGTGGTGTCATCGAATGGTAATGATAGATGTATGATATGATGTTAAATATTAATGCAGCTTTGTTAATGTCAATATTATTTTCTAACAGCCTTTTGATTTGTAAAGTTACAATGTCAAGTGTTTAGTACTGCCTAGTTCCAAAAATGCATATACTTAAGAAAGTCAAACTTTGTTTATTACACCTAAATGCAGGAAGTTACCTACACATACCAACCAAGCCTTTAATGGCATTTACTTATACATTGAACTATGTGATCCTCTTTACTTTAAATGGCCATTACATAAACACAATATTACACCATCAAAAACCTGTCAAACACTAAACCTCATCCACAATGACTTCCAAGCCAAATGTTATTGAAATATCCTCTGATTCATCATGACTAATGTCTCCTAAACCTGATTGGAATTTCCCCTACCCTCCTACAGGTAGCTTTCATAAGAGAATACCACCTAAGGGAAAGGTTGTTGACTCAAGCTCTGACGATTTTAGCTCCTTTAACAGTAGCTTTTTTAATGATAGCTTCGTTTCTAGCTATCATTCAACATCTGAAGATGAAGCTGTCTCAAAAAAAGCCACAATGTCCAAAAACCCTCCTCCAGTTCACACTTTGTCAATCCCAGGAAAAAGGGAACAAGTTCTATGCCTACCATATCAGGCAACTAGGGAAGAAATCCAAGCAAAGAAGAGAAAGGGAAAAGGCCCAATTGAACTCACTAAGGGTAAAGGGAAAAGGACAATTAGCTGAGCTTTAATAGTCTTGATGTTATGATGCTACTGTAATAAGTACTATGTTTTCTCCTTGTATGTAATCAACTATGCAATCAACAATGCATCTATGTATGCAGAATTTTTTTTATGTAATAACAGTTGGTTTTTCAAGTTGAAGATGCTATTTTTCATTCATGTTAAACCCAAAATGCAACTTTAAAAAACTATATATCCTACAAGTCACAAATTAAACCAATATAAGCATCAAATCATTTGTGTATAATTACAATGGATAGTGGGCAGAATTTGCTATCTTTATAATTGTAAAAAACAATTTCGAGAATAATATAATTTCACCATTATTGCATAAAAAAAATGATTTCCTAATTAAAAAAATTACCTAATTTAGATCTAAATGAACCTCCCTCCGTTGTTGATGGCCGGACCGGCGAGTGGTGGCTGTGATTGGTTACTGGTGAACGGTGGATGGTGAGTGGTGGCTGTGATTGGTGAGAAATGTGCGAAATTTGAAATTTGCTGAAAAAAATATGGGGGTCTTTAATTTTGAAATTTGCTGAAAAAAATATATATGGGTGGGTTTTTTAAAAAAATATGGGGGGCTTTAATTTTGAAATTTGCTGAAAAAAATGGGGGCTTTTTAAAAATTTTGGGGAGGGAAATACCAAAAAGGAAGCAACAGGTATCGAACCTGTGACCTCCCCTTCACAACACCAACAACTCAACCATCTCCGCCCTTGGGTCTTTTTCGATTATACCTTCTTTTGTATTCCTCTTATAGACTATCTACTTTATTAAAGAAAATTGTTACAAAATCCAAATATCTTCTATACAAAGTTAAACCTGTTAGTACAACGTTAAACCTAGCAACACTAATAGAGACACAAGCAGTAATAACATTATTTCCTTTTTGCTTGTCTGAAGATCTTTCTCAGTAACTCTCTTGCCATTACTGAGTCTTCATCAGTAACTGTCAGCTTAGCATCTAACATAACAAATAAGCTAGCTGCCCTTAATGGATAATCTTTTTCTATCAGCATGTAGACATCCACTCCATTCTTTGTAGATACATGGTGAACACCACATGTATCATACAGTCTCCATTTTGTACTCAACTCATGAGCTCAAAAATTCCATAAGATATCTTTTGGATCAGGTTCATACAACCTCTTTAATTCCACCCATAGCTCCTTCTCTTTGTCTTGTATACGATATGTAGATCTGAACATTTATTTAACTAGACTCCATAGATTGTCCAAGTCTTCTCTATAAAAAATCTTCAGCATATCTTCAAAATACTTATAAATTTCTGAGTGTCCTCCTAGCCTGATTATCTTCCAAGCTTTCCCAAATGTATCTTTATGTATCTCCAAATCAATAATTTGACGTTTAGCTTGAATAGGATGATGAACATCCAATGCTTCTGGGATTATAACAATCATATGCTGCTTGAGTCTTTAGCCAGTTAATTCCTCTGCTGTTTCTTCTTCATTTGTTGTAGGTACTTCTTCACCAATCTTCTGTTTCTTTGAAGATTCAGACTCCAATATTATACCATATCTTCTTGTAGTTCTACATGGTTTTTCTGTTCCCATGGGAGTAAATGTGTTCACTCTTGTGTAAACCCTTTCAAACTCACTCTTGATCTCCTCAAAACTTCTACCTTGGAGCTGCTTCCTTTTGTATCCAGCCATGTTCATCATGTAAACACACATGGTGTGTCTTTGCTGAGCTTTACTAGGTGGTTTACTCCTCTTTTCTTTGGCTTTTTATTCTGCAGCAGACTTTCTTCTGGAATTTATTAGTTCAACAAGTTGTCTTGACTTCTCATCAATGGACAACACTTCATCTCCTCTGACTTTACCTAACTTTTCCTTTAAAACTTCATCAGCATCAATCATATACTGAACTTCTTGAGCGTGATCAAACATTGCTTCAGTTGCTTGATTTGCAAGTCTTGTTTGATCAAGGAAATATGCAATATCAACAATTTCTGATGTTTCATATTCCTGTGCTTTATTAGCTACCTCTGCATCAAAACTAATCTGAGCAAGAACATTCTTCTTGTCCTTCTTTGGTGGCTCTTCTTCAATCATAATGCCCTTTGCTTTATCTGCCCTTTGCCTTCTATCATACACATCCATATCTTGTTGATGAGAAGTACCAATATTTTCAGCATCCAAATCTTCTTCGCCCATATCTTGCCTCCCCTGAAACTCAACATTCTGTTCAACCAAAGAAATATTAGGGTATTGATCAATATCAGCTGTCTTCCTCCCCTGTTTGGAAGAAACATCCATGTCATCATCATCTGAGCTTGTAGACTCCACAATATTTGCCTTTCTCTTTGCTTCAAGTGACTTGACTTTAGACTGCAATTTCTTCACTTTTTCAATGACCTTCTTGTAAGCAGTACTATACAACTGCTTTGTCTCCTTGAGTGCTTGCTTTGTCTCCTTGAGTTCTTGCTCTGTCTCCTTGAGTTCTTGCTTTGTCTCCTTGAGTTCTTTCTCCAACCCAGTCACCCTTTGAGTTAATTTGGTACAAATATCCATCAATTCCATTAGTGACACTCTGCCCTTATCACTTCCAGGTGTGTTACCTCCCGATCGAGGTGAATCATGGGACATTTCCCCCATATTTGGTTATGAGGCTGATTGAGAACCAGATGAACCTGTGGGTGTGTGATTGGACTTAACTGGGCTTGTTGATCCTTCACCCTGGATGTTTTGATTTTGAACCAACATTGTTTCAAAAAGTGGAACTACTATCCCATTAAACCCCCTAGAAGCCATGCTCATGTTACTGAACAGTTTTTGAGTAAGGCAAGGAGTTGGATAAACAATTTTATGAGATAGAAGCAAACTTTTTCGTATATTCAAAACCGTTTGTATAAACCTTGGATACATTAAAAACTTGTATTTATTATCCACATTTTTCACCATACCATCAAAAATTAATTTTGAAAAGTTAAAAGTCCTGTTTGTTGCTAAACAAATGAGAGCAGTTGCAATATTGCTGCTGAATTGCTCCCATGCGGTTTTCTTTGGACTTAAACAATGAAGGATAGTATGTATGAAGAATCTCCATTGGGGGTCAAAACATCCTTTTTGAAAAGTCAGAATTTGAGAAGATGTGTCATACCCCATTCTGGAAAGGTGATGAAAAATTTCAGTATTAGGCAAAGAACTAATACCATTTTCATCTGCTAAATGGAGATGCCTCCTAACAGATGCCTCAGTAATAGTTATTATTATGCCATCAACTGTTGCAATTAACTCTTTGTCTCCATTCTCAAATGTATTGGTAGTAACAGACCGCCAAAACTGTTTGATTTGAGAGACATAGATAGTAGGATCGACTGTAAGAGCATACCTGATGTGGGTATTGTTTAGAAAATCTATTATCTGGTGGAAGCGTTGACTCCCTTCTGGTTTCTCCAAGAATGCAACCTGGTTATGCGTATCACAAAACTCTAAATTTTCCATGAAAATTGAGTAAATGCTTGATTAGAGTGCTGGGTTATGATTGGACCTACTTCAATTAATTGTTTCTCAAGTTTGAAGAAATGGTATAAATTGTATAAAGAAAGAGAGTTATCCAATTTATGAAACCCTACTCTGTTCTAGAGTTTTTTTTTTAAGAGGTAAGTAAAGTAAAGTAATGTAATGTAAAGAAATAGGGAAGAGCGGAAGTAAAGTTTATAGATTTTTGCATGTTCTTATACTAGTAAAGTAAAGTAAATGAAAGTAGGTGGTCCCATTTTATACTTTTTATATTTGTGGAATTACTATTATAACCTTGCTCCATAATAAATACACACTAAAGACAAAGGTTCTTTTCGACATTAACTCATTTGATTTTTGTCTTTATTCACTATGAAAGTTGGGACAAAGAAAACCAAGAACACACATAATTTTAGTTTCACTCCATTTCATTCCCTTTCATCTAAAAAAAAACTTGAGAACATAGTGTAAATAAAGCGAAGTAATTGACAATAGTTACCCCAACGGTTAGAAATAAACCACGGTTAAAACCCAGAAACGGCTACCCAGTACCCAGCAGTACAACGTTTTACTCTAGCAGAACAAAAGTTTGCCTAGCAGTAATAACTTTGTGCATCCACTCCATTCTCAGACAATTAATTAAACATCAAATATTTCATTGATATTTTTTAAGGCTACAAGTATATACATCTAATTATCCAACCTAAATACTAAACATACTGAAAAAAAAAAAAAAAAAAAAAAAACATCATCCTAAACTGCTTCACTCCATTTCACCCCAACTTGTTAGAACCAGAGCTCTCTTCCCTGCTTCCCATCAATTTCTGGCTTTCCTTGAGTCGTTTAAACACAATTTCAAGATCGCTAACCCTCTTTTCTAGATTATAAGGGTCCTGAAACCCATCTTGTTGCTCCCCCTGGTTTTGCAGCACAAACCCATTTTGCTGCTCCACCACAATTTGCTGCTGATCCTCTTCTTTTTGCTGCACCACCTCCTCCTCTTCACCTTCCTCCTCCTCTTCCTCTTCATCTTCTTCCTCCTCCTCCCCGTAGTCACGCAATCCCCAAACCTCATCCCAGTAAAAGTCTTGCGCATGCAGCCAGTTCAAAATTTGACCCCTCATCCACGTATCTACCTTCCTATACGACCCATATTCTGCAATGGGTTCATCCCCGAAAGCAATTAACACTGCGTCAAACAGAAAATTGTTGTTTAACACCCACTCGTACTCTTCAGCATCATTTTGAAAGGTAACATTATTTGCTGCCATTGTTGAAGTTTTCTTTGAATTGAAAGGGATATATGTGTTTGTGTGTGTTCTTTGGTATATAGTCGATAGGTATAAATAGGCTGGAGAGGTAGATGAATGGCTCCCAAGACTTTAGGCGGGAAAAGGGATCGACGGCGCTCGCCAAAAGTAAAGTGTCAATTGAAGTTTTACGATTTCCTTTTACCAAGTATTGACTTTCCATGTACAATGAGTTGATGCAAAAACAAGTTGTATATCATGCTTTGTGAATAATAAACTTCCAAACTCAATATTTCCAACTATTGATCAAGTGGTGGTTTGGTTTAATTAAGAGTGGCAAGATGTGTAGAAAAAAAAAAGAATAGTAGTTAAAAAAAAAAATCTAATGGTGTTGACGTGGCGGTGAAAACCAACTATAGTGATGAAGCGAAAAGTGTACCGCTTTTCGGGGGTCATTTAAGCCCTAAATCATATTTATTTGATCAAATATTGCCCTAAATCGTTCCTTTTGTCATTTTAGGTACTTTTGAGAAGAAATCTGGAAAAGGAAGCATTTTGGACGTTTTTGGAGCATAAAAGTGAAGAAAACGGCAAAGTCTCAAAATTATGCTGGAAAGTACCTTTGACGGCGTCAGGGATTGGCCCAGACGGCGTCACGGCTTGGCAAAAAAAGATGGATATGAAAATTACTCATGATAAGCCAGAGAATTTTGCATGAAAAATCTGACGGCGTCACCCTTTGAAGTGATCAAGGCCATCACGGTTTAACTTAAAGAGGGACGGCGTCAAGCCCATTTCTGACGGCGTCAAGCCTTGATAAGCCAGAGTGGATTTTGGAGCACTAAAGAGGGACGGCGTCAGGAAGGCCATCCGGGAACCCTAAAAGCGGCGAGGTGACAGCGTCACGATCTATAACGTGACGCCGTCAGCCCTTAAACTCTATATATAGTTTTACAATTTTTTGTCATTAAGGTGGAAATTATTGTGTGTAATTTTGGAGGAGAAACCCTAAGACGAATTTCTGCCATTTTTAAGGGTTTTCATACCCTTGGATCTCCCATGTTTAATTGAAGATAAGTGATTATTTAATCATTCAATATGTCTATGTGTTGTTTGATTATATCTTGTTCTTGTCTTTTGATTAACATGCTAGGCTAGATTTATCTTGTGTTTGCTTAGATCTAATGAAACCTAGCTATTTATTATTGGTTATTAGTGTGTTATTAATTGTATTGGATGATTGTTCATTGATGTTAGGCTTAAGAAAACTGGCTAACTTCCTATTCGGTAACTTGCTTGAACGTCTTAAGAAACATGAACCAATGCGTACTAAGGTTTTTATGGTTGTATTTAATGCATGAGCGAATTCTAGTGATCCCATGTTAGGAGCTTCTTAGCCGGCTCGACATAGGAGTGAAGTAGGAGCTCATAGAGTTGGGGAAGTACGTACGCCACCCCACGATTGGTATTAAGGAATACACCCGTCATCCACGCAATTAATACACACTAATCAACCGGTAAAAGATAGTTAGGGAGTAAGGAAATCTAAGTAAACACATTTCTCTCCACATAAGTTTCCCAACCTTTTCATTTTCAGTTATTTTATTTTATTTGCATTCGTAGTTACTTGGGTTAGTTGACTAGCAACGAATTCCGCCCACTCTTTCAACCCCGAGATTTTACTTGCTTTCATAAAATTACAAAAACACAAAAAGAATCTTCTCTCACCCTTAGACCTATTAGAGTAGTTTTTCAATCCTAACGACACTATTCCCTGTGGAGAACGATCAATCCCCCGTACTTACCACTACACTATACTACATCGGTCAGGTACACTGCCTGGTGGGGTTGTAAGCCTCTTGAGATCCCTCGAGAGGTAAAACCTGTTTTAAGGTCGCAAAACCACGCATCAAGTTTTTGGCGCCGCTGCCGGGGAATAGTTATTGTTTAGGTTGAATTTTTATTTTATTAGGTCTACTCACTAGATTCCTTTCTAGTGAGATTTTTATTTTTCTTTTTATTAGATTTCTTTAGTCTATCTTTTTCTTTGTGCCCTTTGTTTGTAAAACCATTTTCATTTGTCACCATGGCGGATGAAATTCCATTTGGATCATTAACAATAGAGGGACAATTACTTTACACGGATAGATTTGCTTCCTGTTATTCCAATGAATTTTTAAGTGATCTTAGATATATACAAGAGGAGATGGGTGTAAAGTTTGATAGGTTTGATGAATTATGTGCATGTGTGGCTTCTATTAAACAATCATTGTTAGGATCAACTCCTTTTAATAAGACCCTTTGGAAAAATTTTGAGGAAAGCCTCCTAACCGTGAACCATAAGTTTAATGAATTAATGGGTTCGTATACATCACAACTTGAGGAAACAATTGAGGAGGATTTAGCCGAACATGAGCATATTGAGCAAAAAGACCTAGGTTTTATGATCAATGACTTTGAATCTCAAGGAACACATGATGAATCCTTTAGGCAAATTGAACATAGTAATCATGTTATCGGGGAAGATTCTTATGAATCGGACTTAGAACTTGAAATGGCTAGAGAAGGATTTGAGATACTTAGGAACATGTTTGGGTTAGATTCTACTAAAACACATGATGTGGATATAATTGATATAGAGACAAGGAAGGATGAGGTAATTAACACAAACCTACAAAGTACCCCACAAGTCCTACCATCATTCGAGGCATACACACCGCCCGTGACTTACCCGGAAGAAGTAGAAGGGACTATAGGAACCCCAATTGAAGTAGAACCTTTGGAAGAAACAAAACTAGAAGAAATAGGTTTGAATACTTGTAGTCATAACCTTTCTTTTAGTTCTATAGAAGTTCCTAGTTTTGATGAACCGGAGCCTCAGCCAAAACCGTTACCTAATCTTCCATCCTTAGATGTGAATTTAGGAATTGAAAAAGGTCCCGATCCACCCATTAAAACATATAGTCCGGGTAGTCTTAAGTTTAAGGTAGTAGACATTAAGCCTTGTGGAGTGGAAGCTAATATAGGAGTGAACCATGACCTTACATACTTACATCACCCATTCATGATTGATCACAAGAAACATTATGGGTTTAAACCGGGTTTATTAGGTCAAGATGGTTTCCCAACTAGGAATCTCTCGAAGTTGATAGAAGATGATCCCTTTTTAGGAGAAAACTTTAATTCACCCATTGACCAAAGTGAACTAGGTAAGGTTATGATGATAGGAGCACACATCTTTGAGCATATAATTCATCCACCACTCTTTCCTCACGTGGCATACTCCTACCAAGTTGGTGTGTGTCGCTACTGTCACCCACACTTATTCTTAAGTGTAGGGAAAACCTCACCTTTATCCATTAAATAAGGGTAGAGTCAGGCTCGTGACTCGAACAAAAACAAGCGCTTCTTGGGAGGCAACCCAAGCTTTATTTGCTTTGTGTGTTTATTTATTTGTTTGTTTGATTTTATTTGTTTCCGTATGTGTGTTTAATTTTTATTATTATTGATTCATGTTCAAAACTAAATTGTGAAAATGCTTTATCTTGTTTTTAACTTTGTCTTAACTACATATAAAGGTATTTTGCAAAAGTTAAGTGTAAGGGAAATCTGAATCGGTTTATTAGAACAAATGAACATGAATCGTAATAATATTAAATTAACATACATATTAGTATTTGTTTGAGTCAAATGCTTGTATCGAGTCATAATGATGTTTTGCAGGAATTCCAGGAAGTAAGGTATAGGTTTTTTCAAAATTTTTCCGGAAACTTAACATGAGAATTCTGTCAGATCATTTCTGACGGCGTCAGGATTTACAACCTGACGGCGTCAGATTTGAATTTTCTGAAATTTTTGAAAGTTTTGTTTTCATAAAAAGTTTTTATTAAATCTCTAACTTATAATCTCCAGGAATCTGCAAAATTATCATTCCACAAGCATTATATCCTTATATATAGAATTTATCCCGCCGATGTTATGCAGGTTTTCGTGTTTGTTTTCTCAGGTTTAACAGGTTATTTTGGACAAGGAGATGTATTTGGAATCAAGCTTTTGGCGATGCATTAGTCTTGGAGCTTCTACATTTTCTTGGAAGAAGATCTAACCGTGTTACCACATTATCCGCCGAGCGAATCAGGGGAGTATTTGATTTCATTCTTTTACCTTATTACTTTTACATCTTGTTATTTGAACATTGGGGACAATGTTCATCTTAAGTGTAAGGGGGGGTAAAGTACGATTAGAGAATGCTTTTACGCTTGATTTTTGTTTGTTTAATAGTAGATGTGTAATAAAACTGAGAGAAATACTTGCTAGGGCAATTTTAGTGCCAAATTTAAATTTTTTTACAACATTTAGGAGTGAAACTTTGATCTTAATGAGCGTCTCACGGATAGGAGTTATATGACTAGCACAAAACCGTACCACTAAAAAATTTTCCACCCCCAAATATGTGAGGTTCGCCCCTAGAATTGGTAGGAAAAGCATTTATGCTATGATGTGTGTACCGGTAGCACTTAGATTCTAGAACTTGCGTTAGGACCATTCCGAGGCCACAAGTGAGACTACATTCGTGTAGTTAGATTTACTACATGATAAGAGGCATTAGGATTAACCCATTGTTTTACACCTGTGTTTTTGTTATAATTACTTTGGCTACATTGGTCAAGTAATTCTCCCACACCCTTTGCGTTGTACTCATTTTTAGTACACGATACCCCTAGTACACCCCTCAGAGCCTATCTTTTCGTTTCGACCTTTAAGCATTTTACTTAAAGGAAGAATTTGTTACACCCCACTAAAATGTACACCCAAATCGCCTTAGCCTACCTTGTATGCACTCATTTTTAGTGCATTATTGTGACAACATTTGTTTAAACCCAAGTTAATTATCTAGTTGATTACATGGTTGCTAAGTCGAGTCATATCCTTGTACATATTGTTTTGGGACGATTGGGACTCATGGGTAAAGTACTAGTGTAATGGAGTAATGGGGAAGAACATCATTTATTACCCCCATATGTGCTAAATATTTTAAAAGTACTCCAAGTGTTTCAATTATCTTAATTCGAGTCATTAGAATAGTTATTTGTAAAGTTATGTAAAAGTTCAAGTGTAAGGGGAATGCAACGCCCTTATGATGTATTATTTTGGATGGTAGGGCAAGAGTGTATGAAAAAAAAAAAAAAAAAAAAAAAAAAAAAAAAAAAAAAGTAAAAAATCATACGGACTACCATCCCGTTTTATTTTATGTTTTTGTTATTTTGTTTCATTAGCTTAAGTCGAGTCGAGTCTTGGCTTAGCAACATTGTATAGTACATGTAATTAATCAAGATCTTTAACTCGCCACCAGTAAAATATCCCTTATCCAACAAAACCGTGTTTATCATATCCCTACACCTAACGTTATAACCCGTTTTAAAAGCCCTCTTTGATAGTTTATCTTAGGTGCTTACGCCTAGTGGAGGAGGTTTTTGATCCTTTCCCAAGCCTATGGTAATCTATTTGCTATGACAGGTAGTGAGAGATATTATCCGTTTTCATTTATGAGATTTATTTTGATGACACTTGAGAGATGTGAGTATCTAAACACTACTTGTGAGGTGCTAGTTTGTAATCTCCGTGCTTATTATGATTAAAGTGGAATGACTATTTGTTGTAATTACTTTTATATTAGCGTTAAATGACCCCTAACTTGTATTTTGATTAGAATAAAAGCGCATTTGCTTGAGGACAAGCAAATCTCAAGTGTAAGGGTATTTGATGAAGCGAAAAGTGTACCGCTTTTAGGGGGTCATTTAAGCCCTAAATCGTATTTATTTGATCAAATATTGCCCTAAATCGTTTCTTTTGTCATTTTAGGTACTTTTGAGAAGAAATCTGGAAAAGGAAGCATTTTGGACGTTTTTGGAGCATAAAAGTGAAGAAAACGGCAAAGTCTCAAAATTATGCTGGAAAGTACCTTTGACGGCGTCAGGGATTGGCCCAGACGGCGTCACGGCTTGGCAAAAAAAGATGGATATGAAAATTACTCATGATAAGCCAGAGAATTTTGCATGAAAAATCTGACGGCGTCACCCTTTGAAGTGATCAAGGCCATCACGGTTTAACTTAAAGAGGGACGGCGTCAAGCCCATTTCTGACGGCGTCAAGCCTTGATAAGCCAGAGCGGATTTTGGAGCACTAAAGAGGGACGACGTCAGGAAGGCCATCCGGGAACCCTAAAAGCGGCGAGGTGACGGCGTCAGGATCTATAACGTGACGCCGTCAGCCCTTAAACTCTATATATAGTTTTACAATTTTTTGTCATTAAGGTGGAAATTATTGTGTGTAATTTTGGAGGAGAAACCCTAAGACGAATTTCTGCCATTTTTAAGGGTTTTCATACCCTTGGATCTCCCATGTTTAATTGAAGATAAGTGATTATTTAATCATTCAATATGTCTATGTGTTGCTTGATTATATCTTGTTCTTGTCTTTTGATTAACATGCTAGGCTAGATTTATCTTGTGTTTGCTTAGATCTAATGAAACCTAGCTATTGATTATTGGTTATTAGTGTGTTATTAATTGTATTGGATGATTGTTCATCGATGTTAGGCTTAAGAAAACTGGCTAACTTCCTATTCGGTAACTTGCTTGAACATCTTAAGAAACATGAACCAATGCGTACTAAGGTTTTTATGGTTGTATTTAATGCATGAGCGAATTCTAGTGATCCCATGTTAGGAGCTTCTTAGCCGGCTCGACATAGGAGTGAAGTAGGAGCTCATAGAGTTGGGGAAGTACGTACGCCACCCCACGATTGGTATTAAGTAATACACCCGTCATCCACGCAATTAATACACACTAATCAACCGGTAAAAGATAGTTAGGGAGTAAGGAAATCTAAGTAAACACATTTCTCTCCACATAAGTTTCCCAACCTTTTCATTTTCAGTTATTTTATTTTATTTGCATTCGTAGTTACTTGGGTTAGTTGACTAGCAACTAATTCCGCCCACTTTTTCAACCCCGAGATTTTACTTGCTTTCATAAAATTACAAAAACACAAAAAGAATCTTCTCTCACCCTTAGACCTATTAGAGTAGTTTTTCAATCCTAACGACACTATTCCCTGTGGAGAACGATCAATCCCCCGTACTTACCACTACACTATACTACATCGGTCAGGTACACTGCCTGGTGGGGTTGTAAGCCTCTTGAGATCCCTCGAGAGGTAAAATCTGTTGTAAGGTCGCAAAACCACGCATCATATAGCCGACGGTTCGGGTTCGTGGCGGGTTTTAGTGTACCCGTACCCGAACCCGTTTATAATATACCCGTACCCGCCCCATATCCCACGTGATACCCGATTAATATTATCCATCGGTTTTTCGGGTTTCCCCGCGGGTATCGAGGTTATCCGTAATTAAAAGTTAAAGAAAATGAATATCAGATCAAACGATTTAACGCAACATATCGCAACGCAACGTACTCGGCACGATATTCACCAAAAAAATCAAATGCGCAAGAGGTTTCAAAAGTTAATCATTCTCATTTCCAATTATAATCTCGTTTTAGCCTTTTAAAAGGGTTTGGTATCCTCATTCGTGTGACGGTAGAGAACACGGACTCACGAGTACTCACTCCAAAAAAATGAATAACCGAATTAATAGTCGAGAAGAGTATTGACAATAACTCGAGTCGAGACGAGATGACGAAAACAAGTCAAAGAGATAACTAACAACAAACATATCAAATAAGATGAGTCGATTGGTAATCGTCTGTATTTTCCCATAATCCCGTTTATTAGTACAAGGTATACTCGTTTTATGATTTAAAACAAGTTTGGACTTACGAAAAAATTAATCTTTGGAAATAACAAAATTTCGCCAAGACCCTTTCATTTATCGAACGTTTCCAATTCAAAAGACTTTATTGAAAATCAATTTCCCGAGTAATTTATAATATAACGAGTATTTATATAAACCCTAAACCCTAAACCCTAAACCCTAAACTCTAAACCCTAAACGCTAAACCAATCCGTAACTCAAACAATAACCAAACGAATTGTCCAATAAATCCAAATATGTTAGTGTACGGGTAGCATGTCTCGAATAGTCCAATATCCCTCGTGTGTTCCATTTTTATCCCAAATGTCACACGAAAGGTTTTCAAAATCGAGATCCTATGGTAAAGATCCCGATCTTTACCATAGGATCTTAAGTAGGATCTCGATTTTGAAAACCTTTCGTGTGACATTTGGGATAAAAACGGAACACACGAGGGATATTGGACTATTCGAGACATGCTACCCGTACACTAACATATTTGGATTTATTGGACTATTCGTTTGGTTATTGTTTGAGTTACGGATTGGTTTAGCGTTTAGGGTTTAGGGTTTAGGGTTTATATAAATACTCGTTATATTATAAATTACTCGGGAAATTGATTTTCAATAAAGTCTTTTGAATTGGAAACGTTCGATAAATGAAAGGGTCTTGGTGAAATTTTGTTATTTCCAAAGATTAATTTTGTCGTAAGTCCAAACTTGTTTTAAATCATAAAACGAGTATACCTTGTACTAATAAACGGGATTATGGGAAAATACAGACGATTACCAATCGACTCATCTTATTTGATATGTTTGTTGTTAGTTATCTCTTCGACTTGTTTTCGTCATCTCGTCTCGACTCGAGTTATTGTCAATACTCTTCTCGACTATTAATTCGGTTATTCGTTTTTTTGGAGTGAGTACTCGTGAGTCCGTGTTCTCTACCGTTACACGAATGAGGATACCAAACCCTTTTAAAAGGCTAAAACGAGATTATTTTTTGAAATGAGAATGATTAACTTTTGAAACCTCTTGCGCATTTGATTTTTTTGGTGAATATCGTGCCGAGTACGTTGCGTTGCGATATGTTGCGTTAAATCGTTTGATACGATATTCATTTTCTTTAACTTTTAATTACGGATAACCTCGATACCCACGGGGAAACCCGAAAAACCGATGGATAATATTAATCGGGTATCCCGTGGGATATGGGGCGGGTACGGGTATATTATAAACGGGTACGGGTACACTAAAACCCGCCACGAACCCGAACCGTCGGCTATAGTTGGTTTTCACCGCCACGTCAACACCATTAGATTTTTTATTTTATTTTATTTATTTATTTTTTTTTTTTAACTATTATTCTTTTTTTTTCTACACATCTTGCCACTCTTAATTAAACCAAACCACCACTTGATCAATAGTAAAGGGGCAATTAATCCCTTTACCGATCAATTGTAAACAGACAAAAAAGTCAGTAAACCCTAATCAAAACACACATTCTTCTTACTCCCACGGCGGATTCCCACGGGTAACAGTAGGATCCTGGGGCAATTAAACCAAACCACCACTTGATCAATAGTAAAGGGCCAATTAATCCCTTTACCGATCAATTGTAAACAGACACAAAAATCAATAAACCCTAATCAAAACACACATTCTTGATTCTTCTTATTCCCACGACGGATTCCCACGGGTAACAGTAGGATCCTGGGCCACCTTTCATTTCATCTTTGTCTTTTAATTTAGCTAATGATAATAGTTTGAAAAACAGACGTGGCAAACAAAAACACGCAAACAATGAATCCAAATGACAACAAAGGTATGTTTTTTAATGTTTTCACATATCAGTTGATGATTCATTGTACAATAATTAGTAACAGGCTTTTGATCTATAAATGGTGATGTTTGGGGTTGTTGTTACCGATTCTAATGTAAAGCTGTGTGAATTTATTGTTGAATGTAAAGCTGTGTGAAGTTTTAATTTATTCAAGTTTATGCTTTAACAGGTTCAAAGACAAAAATCCCTAGGTCCAAATTCAAAATCATTTCCAACAAGGTATATACTAAAGTTGTTATGTGTTTGTGGCTAAAGTTGTATACCTTAATTATACCATTAATTAAATTTTTTGAAACAAATGGTATGTTGAACTATTAGGAGGTATGGGAAAACACAGATTGGAAGAGAAAGAGCCCTTTCTATTTCTCTAGCGATGAAGAATCTGGTGATGCTGACACAAAAGGTGTGAATTTATTGTTGAATGTAAAGCTGTGTGAAATTTTAATTTATTCAAGTTTATGCTTTAACAGGTTCAAAGGCAAAAATCCAAACAACAACAACAACAACAAACCCAATCCCGCCGGGGCAGGGTATGGGGGAGGTAGGCTGTAGACAGACCCTACCCCTACCCCAAGGTAAACCCGGGAGTAGAGAGGCTGCTTCCAAAGAGACCTCCGGCACTAGGTCCAAATTCAAAATCATTTCCAACAAGGTATACTAAAGTTGTTATGTGTTTGTGGCTAAAGTTGTATACCTTAATTATACCATTAATTAAATTTTTTGAAACACATATGGTATGTTGAACTATTAGGAGGTATGGGAAAACACAGATTGGAAGAGACAGAGCCCTTTCTATTTCTCTAGCGATGAAGAATCTGGTGATGCTGACACAAAAGGGGTAATAATGGTCCATTTAATAAGTGTTGTTTCGCTACCTTTATCACATTCTCAAGACTTAATCCATTATATATACTCGTTCAACTTGTAGGTATAAAAATAAATTTACTCAGGATATTGTCTTGGGACTGCCGTATAATTAAGAAGATGTACCAACCGATGGCCGTGAAGAAGACTTCTCGTACATTAAATGTGTTGAGAATTATGTAAAGGTGGTGATCATCTCGACTATTATGAACTAGAGGATAATTAGTTTAATATGGTACGTAGTAGCAGTTATGAGTAAGAAGATGTACGTTGTATCAACCGATGGCCGTGAAGAAGACTTCTCGTACATTAAATGTTGGGCCGTGAAGAAGACTTCTCGTACATTAAATGTTGTGTCGAGAATTATGTAAAGGTGGTGATCATCTCGACTATTATGAACTAGAGGATAACTAGTTTAATATGGTACGTAGTAGCAGTTACGAGTAAGAAGATGTTGTATCAACCGATGGCCGTGAAGAAGACTTCTCGTACATTAAATGTGATAAGAATTATGTAAAGGTGGTGATCATCTCGACTATTATGAACTAGAGGATAATTACTTTAATATGGTACGTAGTAGCAGTTCTGATATTTAATTTGGATAAATGTAATTATTAATGGTGCAGTAACTGGTAACTAGTGTAGTTTAACTGTATCTATTTTATAACTGTAATGATAGTATTTTGGTTTGTTAAATGGTAGCAATTTGTGTTCTTGATGTGATGATTGCACAGTTAGATTTTATGGTAGCAGTTTCTGTTGTTGATTTGATGATTGCACATATTTATTTAATGGTAGCACTTTGTGTTCTTCATTTTTCATGTTGGTTTATGATTTAATGGTAGCAGTTTGTGTTAAATGGTGTCAAGTTGTGTTCATGATCTTGGTGTAATTGTGTAAATTTGAGTTCTTGATTTGATATGCAGTTTGTGTTCATGATCTTTGTTCTAGATCTTGGT
Organism: Artemisia tridentata subsp. tridentata; assembly: GCA_021014915.2. Classification (NCBI taxonomy): domain Eukaryota; kingdom Viridiplantae; phylum Streptophyta; class Magnoliopsida; order Asterales; family Asteraceae; genus Artemisia; species Artemisia tridentata. Next base: position 206,217,486 of record CP139505.1, read on the forward strand.
TCATGATTTGCGATTAAGATAATGATATATAACATTTGGAGCCAAAATTTTGATTTTTTCAAGTTTATGCTTTACTAAACAGGTTCAAATTTAAGGCAAAATTTTAAAATAATTCAATTGTTATTTTGAAATTAGAATTTGGAGCCAAAATTTTGATCCAAAATTTTGAAATCGCCTAATTAGAAGCAGGTACCAAGAATAAGGTACGATTCATCTTCTTCCTATACCCTCTTTTCTCTCCTAAAAAAAAAAACTGCAAAGAAAACACAATAATCAATTCTTATATCACCATTACTCTCAAAGCCAGAATCATTTTCTTGTACCCATTGTTACTCAAGAGTCATGGGAATTCAACCCATTGTTGATAATCATCTTTTGCTTCCTGCTGATAATGAACATGATGATAACAACATAGACTATGAATCCGAAAAGTATTCTGATGAGGAAGATCTAGATGCGCCTGGAACCAACCAATCAGATCAGATACTAGCTAAGAGAGGCATGACCAGGCTATTTAAGTTTCGCATGAAATATGGCAACCCTGGTGGAATAAAGCTCAAGGTAACCTTCGATGCATTGAATAGGGTATCAGGGTTACACAGAGCACTGTTTACGAGTTTTTTAGGAGATCTGGTTGGTGAGCACATAGGTTTGAAGAATCTTTCCTGGAGGAATGTGAATAAAGAAGAAAGAGATAAACTATGGACTGACATCACTGTACATATATACTACTGTATTTTTTAACCCAGTACTACATAATTTTATCTATGCAGTTACATTATGTGCAACTAATTAACAACATTGTGTTAATCTTTGCAGCGATATTTTGATGTTGACGTGACATTCAGAAAATTGGTAATGGCTCGTCTTGGTAAACTGCTAAGGACTTTCAGAACGAAGCTCAGAGAAGAATACATTTTGCCCCACCTAAATACACCTTCCAAACTGAATGAAGTCCCGGCCAAGTATAGTCGATTTGTGAAATCAGAAGACTGGGTCGAGTTTGTAAACAACACGACCACCGATGAATACAAGGTTTTAATTAGTCATATTTATTTAAGTCTACATGTCATTTCATAATTTTCAGTTTGCAGCATTACCACATGTAAACGCCTTATGATTTTGTGTTTTTAGAAGATAGCTGATAAAGCTAAAATGTCGCGTTCCAAAAATATTTATCAGCATAAAATGGGACGAGGTGGATATGTTTATTTGAAAGAGAAAATGGTAAGATCACATGTGTATGCACCTTCATATTTTTGTTTGTCTTGTTTTAACTTTACATGTGTATGCATTTGATGTTTATTAGATCGAAAATAAAGAGATTGAAGCAGATGAAGAACCCCCACGTGGTATAATGTGGTTGAAAGGAAGGGTAAACAAAGACGGCGAATTTCTAGATGATGAGATCACATCAGTGGGAGATACACTTGTAAGTTTGACTGCAAATTCTATTATTATGCTTATATACCAGCAGGATTAAATGTGTACTAGCAGTAGTAAATTGTGTACTAGCAGTGGTAAACACTAGCCATATTTGTAATTGAAGTTCATGAGCATCACTAACTCCATCTGAGCAGCATTGACACAAATAAGAGCATCAGCTACTCTAACAGCATCCAGAAGACTTTTAATCCCAACATTTCCTATATTTTTTTTTGCAGAAAGAATCTGATGACCATATCAAGAAATTGTCCAATGAGATTACAGAAACAAAAAGAATACTTACTCAACTGATGGCACAGTTGAGTCAACAACGGGTGCAGTTAAATTTGTCATCTCAATTGCCAGTAGCCTCAAATGCAAGCCAACAAGGGTCTACAGATTCCCAATCGCAAGGAAATGTGTCTCCAACACAAGGAGTACCAACAGTATGTATTTCAACATGTTTCTTGTTATTCTTTTGTTTATATAATGTAACGTGTTTTATATATACATATAGGAACCTGCTAAAACTGTCGGACCTAAGAAAAAGCCTAAGTAACGACAAAACGGGCCTCCAGATTCCCAATCAGAACAAAATGTGTCTCCAACACAAGCACTGCCAACAGTATGTATTTCAACATGTTTCTTGTTATTCTTTTGTTTAAATAATTTCTGATATATGTACATGCAAAAATTCTTTTTTTAAGCCATTTAACTGCAAACTGTGGCACTTAAAGAAATCAAATATCGTTGCTTTGGGTACATACATGTGTTTTTTCAACGTACATATATATAATTCTTGATATATAATTCAATGTTTGATACAAGCGTCTTTTGTTACTACAGGTTACACTGCCAACTACAATGCAAAAGAAAAGTAACAACAACTGTGGACCAACAGCACCATCGAAGCGCAAAAGTAATGTCTCTATTGAAGCCCTAAAGCAAGCTATGCCGGCGAAGAGTCAAAAGTCTTTAAATTATGGTACTTGAGAATTAGATTATGTACGACATTACAATTGTATATTCTGTTCAGTTATATACATTCGAGTTTTATTCAATTTCAAATTTCTTTTTGTTTATGATTCTGTTTTATATATATAATATACTCATTCCAGCAGCACTAGCATAGTACTAGCAGTAGCAACTCTGCTCCAACAGTACTAACTTAAAAATACCAGTAATAACCCTGTGACTAAAAGATGCAGTCACGTATTATGGTCACGCTTATCAACATTATTGGTTACTCTTTGTTTAATTCGATGTGTGACTAAATATTACAAAAGGCCACACAAACATAAAATTCAAGTTTCCATTGGATGATCAATAGTCACACAAAATACAAATTTCTTCACTTTAAACAGCATATGGTCACACTTATTAACACTTTTGGCCACTTTATGCTTAAGTGTATGTAACTAAATACCCAAAACAAACATGCTTTGTGTGACTGAATATTACAAAAGGCCACACAAACTAAAAATTCATGTGACCATTGGATGATCAATAGTCACACAAAATACACATTTCTTCACTTAAAACAGCATATGGTCACACTTATCAACACTTTTGGCCACTTTATGCTTAATTGTATGTGACTAAATACCCAAAACAAACATGCTTTGTGTGACTAAATATTACAAAAGGCCACACAAACTAAAAATTCATGTGACCATTGGATGATCAATAGTCACACAAAATACACATTTCTTCACTTAAAACAGCATATGGTCACACTTATTAACACTTTTGGCCACTTTATGCTTAATTGTATGTGACTAAATACCCAAAACAAACATGCTTTGTGTGACTAAATATTACAAAAGGCCACACAAACTAAGAATTCACGTGACCATTGGATGATCAATAGTCACACAAAATACACATTTCTTCACTTAAAACAGCATATGGTCACACTTATTAACACTTTTGGCCACTTTATGCTTAATTGTATGTGACTAAATACCCAAAACAAACATGCTTTGTGTGACTAAATATTACAAAAGGCCACACAAACTAAGAATTCATGTGACCATTGGATGATCAATAGTCACACAAAATACACATTTCTTCACTTAAAAAGCATATGGTCACACTTATTAACACTTTTGGTCACTTTATGCTTAATTGTATGTGACTAAATACCCAAAACAAACATGCTTTGTGTGACTAAATATTACAAAAGGCCACACAAACTAAGAATTCATGTGACCATTGGATGATCAATAGTCACATAAAATACACATTTCTTCACTTAAAACAGCATATGGTCACACTTATCAACACTTTTGGCCACTTTATGCTTAATTGTATGTGACTAAATAAGCAAAACAAAGATGCTTTGTGTGACTAAATATTACAAAAGGCCACACAAACATAAAATTCATGTGGCCATTGGATGATCAATAGTCACACAAAATACACATTTCTTCACTTAAAACAGCATATAGTTACACTTATTAACACTTTTGGCCACTTTACGCTTAATTGTATGTGACTATATACCGAAAACAAACATGCTTTGTGTGACTAAATATTACAAAAGGCCACACAAACTAAGAATTCATGTGACCATTGGATGATCAATAGTCACAAAAAATACACATTTCTTCACTTAAAACAGCATATGGTCACACTTATTAACACTTTTGGCCACTTTATGCTTAATTGTATGTGACTAAATACCAAAGCAAACATGCTTTGTGTGACTAAATATTACAAAAGGCCACACAAACTAAGAATTCATGTGACCATTGGATGATCAATAGTACACATTTCTTCACTTTAAACAGCATATGGTCACACTTATTAACACTTTTGGCCACTGTTTTTTAAATTGTATGTGACTAACTCGAAAAAAACAACACACGATGTGTGACTAAATCATCACAAACGTCACATTTATTATATTTTCGTGTGGCCATAGGATGGGAAATAGTCACACATACTGATGAATCCAACAAAACTTGTGCCTAATTAGTCACATATATTCGGGTTTTGGTCACTCTTTTTCGATGAAAACGGCCACAAACTAAACAATGTGACCATATGATACCTACGGTGGCGCGACTTTTTGTCACACACACCCAAAAAAACGTGTGTGTGACTATATGCATATAGTCACGCATTTCCAGTGTGACGATAGGTGAAATCTGTACCAGTGTTTTCACAAGTTTTAGGGTTTATTATGCAAATATAACAAGTTTAGGGATTATAGTGTCATTATGGTAAGATTAGGGTATGAAATGTAATTTTGATAAAGTTATATGATTTCACAAGTTAAGCCTTTTCCCAAACTTAATTTTAGACCCAAGTATCACTCAAAAACACGTTGATATCATCAAGATAAACTCCTTTCAATTCAACATTAATTTTCTATCAGCAAACTAGGGTTTATTATAGACCATTTTAACACATAATTACGCATCCAAACACCACCACAACTCTCATAATTCATAAGATCCGTATTTTAACTTCATATTAATCATGTTCTAAAATCCCACATCAATTACCCACAAATTTCCATCAAAACTCTAATTGTAAATTCATTATTTTATGTAGTTTACTTATGATTTTATGTGAAGTAAAAATTCGACGAAATAACCAAGATATGAATCGAACACACAAGATTTGAACAAGAAGAAAAATGAATTGAACAAGGTATGGTTACATTACCCTTGATGCGTGATAAAGAGAAACAAAAGAACAAGGGTCGAACCACCAAGAAGAGTTCCAGCCGAACCCTAGCCAATTATCCCTTCGAATGGCTTTCCAAAACCCACGATCAAACTACCATTTGGGCTGTTGAGGCACCACGACCAAGTCACCAAGAAGAGGCCTCACGAATCTCCTTTTGCTGCTGTGATTGAACCGAACAGGAGAGAAGACAAGTAGCAGCAGTCGACTTTTGTGAAGGAAGGATTTTTAGGGTTTTTTCAAAGTGGAGAGAAAGGAGAAAAAAAAATAAGGTTCGGTATATGTGGATGAATGGAATACCGAGTTTAGTGATTAGGTTTAAACAAGGAGAGAACGAATTTAGAGGGATGTGATATCAATCAACCTTTAATGCATGTTTATCTCTTACTTAAGTTACTTAGCTGAAAATTTTGAATTGGTCACAATGTGGAATGTCGCCAATTATTGAACTTGATGTAGGGAACCTTGTTTTGTGATTTTAATTTATGATGTAAAGTTTTATTAGCTAAATTTCATTAGGTACTTAGGATTTTAATTTCTTTAGGTTAGGTACAAATAACATTCATATGTATTATTTTATAAATTCTTAAAATTTCAAAATTAGAGGGTATTTTGGCCATTTAAAGTTATGCTAATTTTAGGGTTTTACAACAACACCTTTTTTTCACCAAATTTTAGATCTTTTCATCCCGATCGTGTGGCCGTTTGAATCACCTAAATCCGAGTTCATATGCAAAAGATATGGCCAAAACAGTATCAGCTACTTCGCGCGCATGTTGTGATGTGTGATGCCGTCGGCCTTTAAAAAGTCTGAGCAGTCATGTGTAAAATTATCTCTGAATCATCAGCACCAAATGCAAGTGAGGGCGTCACTTGTAAAGTGTGACGCCGTCTGGAGCCCTTTTCTATACTTTTCCGTGACTTGGTCGTTTTCTTCACTTTCTTGTCCAAATTAGCCCAAAACTTGTCGGTTTTCGTATTTTGCGTCCCAAGTACCTAAAATGCAAAAAGAAACGATTTAGGACAATAACTGATCAAATACATACGAGTTTAGGGACTAAATGACCCTTTAAAATGATAATGCTTTAAATACTTATCAGTTCTATTCGTTATTACTTATACACCATTTCACCCACATATATTACTTGTACAAGATTAAGCCACAAGTCTGGGGTATATTACTTTATTCTCAAGTTTGTCATATTGGGTATTATCCAAGTTATGGTCACTACTGTTTATCCATTGGATTGATAAAGGGGGTTATGAATAAAGGTTGATTTGAGGGAACAGTAAAGAGAGTAGTTATCGACATCTTCTCACAGGGTAATGCTTAGGCATTCACGGGCTTTTACATTACTCCAGTTGATCTTGTTATGGATGTTCATAGATTAATGATGATTCCAAAAGATCATAACCATCATGGAAGGAGAAATGTGTATATCATCGAGGTTTTACAAGTCACGTGATCGAGCTTAATCATCTATGTCGGAGAGACATGTGTCATACCGTGAAGATATTATAAGTGATTAGTTATTTTGGTGTTATCCTTTCGAATTTTGTGTTATATGGGGATGAAATGGTGTACAAGTTGAGGAATTTATTCGTTCCTTGTAGTATTGTTTCTTCTTCTGTATATTTGGTAACTAGGATGCACTCTAAGTGAGTTGATGATGTCGATATTATGCTCCATGAACGGACAACCATCGTCAAGGATTGAAGAAGTTACATTTTATAGCTTCTTTTACATTTTCCGATCCGTGTTAGAATATTGAAGACATTAGAAGAAAAACAGAAGACACTTCTTCAACATCAGGTTACTAGTCAGAAAGGGTTGTCAGTTTGGGAAGCAAATGTACATTTTGACTATTTTGTTTATGTTTTAGTTTAGGGATAATTATGCAACTGCCCCAGTTGCCCAGGTGCGTTGCTTATCTGACCCGCTCACAGAAAGTTCCGATACTAGACCATGGCAACTCGTAGAATACGGCGGCTGCATCAGAAGGTGACACGTGTCACGTAGTGTTTTTTGGGCAACTTTTATTTATTGGGCAACCGTATATTGGACTGATGGTTTTTTTGTCATTTTACATATTATATACTATTTATCTATACCTCTCTCTTTATAACACAAATACAGAACACATTTCATCTAACACTACCATCACTGACACCACCACTGCAACTCCCTCCCCACCGGAATCCCTCCATCGTCGTAACCCTCCACTGCCACTGTAACCCTCCACCGCCATAACCCATTCTTTAGAACGATATCAACACTGAAAGTTTTTGCATCCTATTAATTTTGTTCTTTGATTATCTGATGACATTTAGGGTGGTGACGGTTTTTTTAATGAGATTCTAAATGGGATCCTTTTGTCAAGACATAAAGCTCCTTATCCGCCTACCCCACCAGATGATGATGATAATATTGAAACAGAAAATGATATATTGCCCCGTGATTCAACTGTAACTGCTGTAGAACCTTCAATTTCTAATGAAGATGAGTCTCCTCTTCTCAAAAGGTCATCACTTGATGGCCCACGAGCCATAAATCTCAGTAAGTATATTTCTGCCTTAGTCTTCATTCAATATTGTTTATTTGTTTGTGACGACTAATTTCTTTATTTCTGATTTAAGCAGGTCAAGATTCAGAAATTCCCAAATGAAAGATTTCGGTTTGGGCTAATTCCTTCTGGTTCCACTGATGCTATTGTAATATGGTAATTTTTGGCATCATTCTTCTTTCTACAATCTGTTAGTTTGACTTTTGAGTTTTAATACTCTTTGTACTTTGACTTTCTATTAGCATAATTGGAGTTCGGGATCCGATGACATCAGCATTGCAAATTATTATGGGTAAAAGAGTATGCCTTGATATAGCTCAAGTCGTGAGATGGGAAAAACCAAGAACATCCAAGAACGAGCCTCGTGTACGCTATGCAGCTTCGTTCGCTGGGTATACTTTACTTTTGACTTTGTTTCTTAAAAATGCAAAACTTTACTATATTTCTGTGGATATTAAGTCACTTTTTCCCAAGTTTAGAGAGAAAATGATTGAAAAGAAAGTATAAGCTAAGAGTGAGGAGGCAGATCAATAAATTAGCTAATGAGTCAGATTTGGGATTTGTATTACCAGTCGAGTTGCACCGTACCCCTTATCTTGCAAGAGGTTGGCGCCGTTCTTTGGTGGATTAAGAGTTCCGTAGGCTTGATGAAACATGGGGATATGATTTGGTATCCAATTTCGGTGGAAAATATTGTAAAGTCTGTCGCAATGAGTATCGAACCTGATTTCTTGGAGTAAAACATTAAAAAATATCTTTTAACAAATAGTTTGTGGTATTATGTTATGCAAACACTATTGAAGAAAGATGGTATTTAAAAGTCAAGTACTACTTTAACAATATTATCAATTAAAAAATTATTTGATGATTACTGCTATGTCAGATGAACTGAGACATTGGTGGTTATGTTGCGTATATGACTATCTATTTAAATTTACTTAGAAACCAGACAGATAAATAAACCCTACGGGTCCTACGGGAAGTGTGCAAAGATACTCGTGGTATCTTACTATACACAATGAATTGATGCCTATATTTCTTAGGTACTCGTCAGTTAGAACGCGGTGACTACAGAGCAGCAAGACATTGACGGTTGGCTCAGCTGGTCATGTAATTTAGCTGCTAAGCAGATGCTTTAGGGGCCTTTTACAAGTATCTGTTTTTCATATATCACTGTATTTTCTTTGTTTAGACAATTAATGCAACACATATTAGAAAAGATAAGTCAGATACTGTTTGTCTGCTGCTATTCAAACTGCAACTTGGATGTTATGGTAGTATATACTAATTGTAAAGTACTTAATGATGATATTGATTACCTATTTAGATAATTCAACAAGTGAAATTACTTATGAGTGAATCACTCATGACAGATCATATCAGGGGACGCCTAGGATTTTAAAGTCTGCTTCAGTTCCATCAAATGCATCATTTGATAATGTACTTCATTGACAAGAGGTAATGTCATTCTATTATTTTTTGTTTAATTAGAAGTAGCTTGTAAAATAGCTAACATCTGTCTCTAGTTCCTTGCTATATCTTTTAATGAGAATCATTATGCATGTTAGTTTGTTTTTAGTGAGAACTTTTAAGTGTTTGGAAGTAGCCAAAAAGCTTGAGCTAATCAAATACTTTTATCTGTTTTGGATCTGCTTATTTGAAAGGGATTGGCTCATATGAAGTAAACTGATAAGCAAATCCAAACACTATATCTTGCATCATATTTTGATGATAATCTGTTTAAACAACATTTAATGCTTATATATATATATATATATATATATATATACACTAGACTTCAAAGCCCGCCCCATGGGCGGGCATGACTTGTAATTTTAGACTGGATGGTTGTAATCAATTTTAAATCATGCCTTAATTTCGTTACATTTAACATAATAAAATATAACTACTTTTATACTCTGACCCGTGTTTTTTGAGTGGGATAACCCGTCTGACCCGTGACTTTAACTTGACCTAATCATTAAGTTGCCATATCAAGAGAAGGGAGAAATACAAACCTTGTGATTGGCATTCCAGTGTCAAAACTGGTTCGAGCACCCACTACATTGTGAATGTTACCAAGGGCTCGGTGTTTCTTATTTCACCTATTACAGAAAAGCATACGTAACGAATAAATAATTAAAAAAATCCTTGTAATTTACTAAAAAAACATAGAACAATGTTTTCCAAATTTTCTTTTGGATGCTCGATTAAATTCTATGAATTAATCAACATAGTCTAAGCACAATTCTTAATATATAAATAAAATGTTTAACAACAAACTACCTTTTGAAATTGGACAAAGACTCGAGGCTTACTGCCATTCTTGTGAAGCCTACTAAACTATTTCTTTATTTCATTCCTGCACTTTTATTTTTTTTTTTTGCTTAAGCACTTGTTGCTTATGTTAAAGTAATGTATTATGTTCATGTTATTTTCTAAGCCTAATGCACTATTTTTTACATGTTTCCAATTCGCCATCACAGATTGTTTTCATGCTCAGTTTATTAAATAACTCAAACCAAATGATTTACTAAAATCACATATTGTTATTAACCTTTTAATAGGTTAAACACAATGAACTAATATGAGCCAAATATCATGTATGTCTCTATAAGCCAATTTTCTAAAACTAAATAAATTTACGATTATGCCAAGCATAATTATCCTATGTGTGGTCGTAATCACGGAATTTCATTCGGCAATACAAAAAATATAGACATCAAGTTACCTGAAAGAGCATCAACGTTGTATGCAGCCGCAACCGTTTCTTTGGCTTCACCAAGATGACAATTGATTGGGGATGATATAGGCTGTAACTCTTTTGGTGTTTGAGTTAGGCCCTTAGTTTCAGTCTATAACTTCTCAGTATAAATATACAATATCCAGTCATCCACATTGATTAAGAATCACGAAACGCAAAACATTACAGAGAACAATGCTTGTAAATTAAATTTAATAAGCTTGAAATATTAGATTGTTTGTAAATGGAGCTTTGTTTGAAACAACGCAAAATATTAGATTTTATGATCCAATATTTACAAACATATACAACAACTATATATTACGGTACCATCAAAGCACATGTACTATGTTCAGTCAACATTTATACAATGTAATTGTCGGAGTCGATCCCATGTCGAGGCGTACCTTTCCACCATTCTTATTCGCAGACGGACCTGGATTGTGGTGTGTCCCCTATGAACACACGAACCAAATGCCTTCGTCAATGACATTCACGCCTGCTGAATGTTATTGTTGCTGTTGTTCTTGATAACGATCAACACGCGATTGGCCATCACCCTATAACTTCACTATTCATTCAAGGTGTGAAGCACAACAGATTTTACCTAGTCAAGTAAAAAACAAATGCAATTAACAACAAATAAGTTAAATGTGTGAATCTTAATATATTAAAAAAGAGTTTCAAGTTCTGAGAATGGTATTTCGGTTTCAATCATCCAATTTCTCCCAAAAAATATTTTTTTTCGAGACTGATTTATGATTCAAACCTTGGCCCAAATGCATATACACTTCCAAGAGCCTATGTACAACTCTTAAGATGAAGACTTCCCGAGGTAGTAAGAAAGGACTGATTAGAAAAGAACTCCTTGTGTCTTGACAATTTTTGTCTTTGAGTGAGCTTTAGACTTGGACTTGGAACTTTCTTGATATTTTCAACACATGAACGCTTTACAGTCTCAAGACTAACATTAGTTGTATCATCCATTGAAATGGGCTCTTCACTGTTCACCTATTTAGAAGAAAAGTTTGATGTTGAAACCCATAAATTATCGGAAAATGCTCCAGTATCAGTTGCAGTTACAATCGGCACCTCCACATGACGAACCCTTGGTTCTGGAAATTCATTTACGAATAAGAATTAATATGCCTTATCTTACAGATTTATGCCAAGACTGCCAATAGTTTTCATCGCTGCCATGTTCACAAATTCATTTACGAATAAGAATTAATATACATGCTAAGATAAAGACCATAGTTTATTTGTTAAAGTCGGTTCAGCAAAATTTTTTTTTGATAAGCTTCAATATAACCATATAGATTCTTTAGATTCAGATGTGAGAAGTGGTGTGCAATTTTCACCCTATTATCAAACATAAATAACAAAGTACATAGTTGCAAACACTGACGCATATTCTGATACAGACTTTATTGCATATACAACATTCTAACTGACACACTCTAAAGTTGCAGTAGTACCTGGAACACAAACTAACTGACACACTTAAAACTTGCAGCAGTACCTTTTTTTTTAAAGATACTTGCAGCAGTACCTGAGACACAAATTACCATAGCCGAACTTTTATGGGATCCCACAACCATTGTTACCATATATGCACTTACTTAGCATCCTATTATGTTGGTAACTGAGTATCTGCTAGATGTTTGCATTCTGTAAATGGAAAATACACGGGACATTGTGGCTCTAAATAAAAAGCTACCGTGCATCCTATTATGTGCTATAATTTTAACTAAAAATGAAACAAAAACATAGTTTAGGGGTTAAACAACTGAAATAAATAGGCAAACTCACTTGTAAAGTTGCCATCTGACTTTGCCACGTCTCCTCAACCGCCTTCATCTTGGTTTCGTATTCTAACCACCGCTCTTTAAATTGTCGTACTTGTTCCCGCAACGCCAAATTTTCATGCTCTCTTTCACTCAGTGATGATTCCGCCTTTGTTACTCGTCTCTGCAGCTCTTCAACATCTGGTGATATAGTTTGTATATTTTCTTGTGACAAACCCTACACAAAAAAGAAAAAAAAATCCAATATTAATACGGGTAACCACATTTGCATATGTTTTTATGTATTGAAACTCCCAAAAAGAGCATGCGCGTACCTTCAACTCTGAACTTTTACTGCCAAATATAAAACTGCCAAAAAGAGAATGAGATCTTGGCCTGCTTCTCAAATTACCAGGGGATGACTTTTTCCATCTTTGCAAGTGATTAAAATGTTTTTGAGCCAACCACCCACGAACCACTACAAAATGTAAGGATGAATAGTTAAGATAATATGATGCAGCAGTTTAAGATAATATGATGTAACAATCTTTTTTTGTATTATCTTACTAAGTGATTACTTGTGATCACAAAAGCCTATAAGATTAGAATTATAAGATGCTTTTTTTCTAATAATAATTTAGAATGTCCTACACCTTTTGACCACCAATTGGTATTAAATAACAGCCTAACTGAACCCTTTACCATATAAATGGGTTAAAAAACTTGAAATTGACCCGTCTGCTACAAAAGAAAAAAATTCAAGTAACATGTATCTGACTGTATTTGAACAATTGTTGACAAATGCTCATCAGATAAACCTGGTGCAGTCCCGTGATTATGGTTCTTTGAAACATTATGCTTCCTCCTTGCATTTTCAATGTTCAGTAGCCTGGAAAAAAAGAAGATCCATCTTGGTTTGTTTTTGATCGATTGTACATACAGTGGCTGCAAAAGCTAATAAATTGCTTGAAGCTTTTGTACCTATTCTGAACATCTTCATTATCAAGTGCTGCCATTGGGTTGTCTTCAGATTTGTGCTAAGTAAAAACTATTATGCCCATGACTGCCAGTAGTTTTCATCGCTGCCATGTTCACAAATTCATTTACGAATAATCTACTACTTAACAAAACTCAAAACTGACCCATATTAAGGTAAATGCAGAAATATCTAATGGACACATAACAGTCTCATTTAATCATACACATGTTTGGAAATCTGTTCACACTTCTTTCATTTAGCATTCCTCATATTAATACATTCTTTTTCTCTCACCCGTTTATGCGTACTTATTTTCACGTTTGTGAGTCAATTTAATCTTTCTTATAGGCCTCTTATGCTTAGTTTGTATTCATTTGCAACCTAAACAGGAGGTTATGCAATATGTAGGAATGACATGTAACGTATTTTTATCCCAGTTATAACCAAAACTTGTCTAACATTAATGGGCTCAAATGCTGACTTGTATAACTCACCATAAAGAATCCATGTAGAAGCAAAACAGGAGTTCCACTTTGTATTCCTAAATTAATGGTGGTTGATGACATACGCTGAAGACCAAGCAAGAACCCTTTCTTCGTTTGAATCTGCAATTATACATAAGGAACATTGTTCAGTTGGTTGAATGCATAAATACATTGAATTATTTACCTGATGAACTCAAATAAGTACATTTTATTCCTATCATTTATCCTATTAATTTGACTTGTTTTACTATATTATGTATGAGGATTGATACTTAATCGTTTACTTTTGTAATTCTCAGGTAAAAACAAGCATTTGGTGAAACTTAGCGATTTTGGAATAATAATGGAGCAAAACGTGCATAAAGTTGAAGGTCTACTGACATGGACAAGATCAAGTCAATTCTGCTCCAGATGCGCCGCATCTCACTCTCAACATGCGCCGCATCTCTATCAAGATATCACCAGATACGATCCAAGATACAAGAGGACATGCGCCGCATCTAATCATGGAGTTACGCCGCATCTTCTGGCGGTGTACGAATATTCCTGAATATTATAATCTTGGACCCCACGCGAAGTTAAGTACATGCGCCGCATCTACTTAGTAGATGCGCCGCATCCTCCCTCAGACAGAAACTATAAATACCCCGTAGACCAGACGAATTAGAAGTTCCGAAAACCTAAAAACCGAAGACAAAACAAGAGGAACAAAGGACGAATTCAGTCAAGGAGGCAGCACAAGACACACCCAAATCAAAGATACAAGAGCTGTAAGAAGGTGCTGCATGTGTTTAATTCATTAAGTAGTTTTGTTTTATTGTGTTAGCAAACTTTAATTCATCAGGATTGGTGGCTTGTGTAATGTGACAACGAAAGATTGCACTCCCTTTAATACTTGCTTTCCCATCAATTAAAGTTTATATGATGATGTCTTTGGTTACTACTTATTAGTGCATTGATAACCTCTGTGTTTATTAGTGGCTTGCGGGCATTTGACTGCGGGACATAATGTGGCTCCCACGGTTATTACTAAATTGATCACTTAGGAATAACTTTTAGACATAAGTAATCATTAAGGGTTTACTCGCCGATAAGAATAGGACCAACGAGAAAGGGTTAACTACATACACTTCATATAAAGCTATCAATAAAACAAGTGACAATCTACTTAATCATAAGGACAGCCCTCTTATTGTCTCAAGTATTTATCTGTGTACGTGTGTGCTACTTGCTGATTCGTGCCTATTGGTTTATTTTATTATTTAATTGCAACAAATCGTGCCAGTCTCTCAGGCTGAAACCCCCTTGCGTTAGGATATTAAAATACTGATTAGAATAACGAGATAATACGTTCCACTCTTAGTGATCGACACTCTACTTACCATTATCTTCATACTGACCGGGTACACTGCTCGTTAAGTGTGTGTGTTATTGATAAGTCGGCTAAATATAAATTTAAAACTTGAGTAGGCATTAAAACTGCTAAACCGCAACGACACATCACGCGCATCAAGTTTTTGGCGCCGCTGCCGGGGAGTGAATTGTTATTATCTGTTAATTTGATTAGTATTTTAATTAGGTTTTTCTTTTTTATTAGATTAATTGCATCATTGTACTATTTTGCATATTTGTTGTACTGTGTGTTATTTGTTTTGTGTTATTTGTTTGCTTTATTTGTTTTTATTTTCGTGTGTTTTAATTTTTGTTTTTATTTTTCGTATTTTTCTGTTCTGCTATCGTTGTACTGTGCTAAATCAAACGATACGGCGCATCTGATCTCTCAGATACGGCGTATTGCGTTTAATTTTTTAAAAAAATACAACGCGTTTAATTAATTCGATACGACGCATCTTTTCCCCAAGATACGGCGTATCTGTTTTTAATAAGAAAATTTTTCTAAGCGATAAAGTAATACGACGCATCTGCTTTAGCAGATACGGCGTATCTATTATTTTAATTAAAAACAGTTTGCGAATTATTAAACAGATACGGCGTATCGATCTCTATCGATACGGCGCATCTTACTGAATCAAAAATCTTTTATTTTTAAACGTAACGAAAATACGGCGCATTAACTTTCGTTAATACGACGCATTTAATTTTAATTAGATAAGCTGATTTTTGATTAATTAATTCGATACGGCGCATTCTTAAATTCTAAGCGGCGTATCTATTTTCTGGATAAAGTCTGATTAAATTTTAACGTATTAAGATACGGCGTATCCAACTTTTTGGATACGGCGCATCGTCTGCAGATATCAGCTATTTTTATTCTTATATCCGTTTCTATATTCATTAATTTCTCTTCTAGCGAACAAATCCTACTGATGATTTTACCTTGGATGACAGATTTTGCTATGGAAGACATGTCAGTTAACGGATATCTTGCTAAGGAATGCTTGTTTTCGGATTCATTCAATGTACTCATGATCGATGCAGATTTATTCTCTTGGGAGACTCCTCTTGAAGCTGCTTTTAAGGAATTCATGCGTTTATGCAACATTGACAAAGAGGTATTCTCTTATGGTGTATTTGTGAGGTACACTGGAGAAGAATTGTCGCTCTTATGGCCTATCATTGAAGCCGAAGGATTGAACTGGACTACTATCGAAGAAGATGATGGGAAATTCTATCTTGCGTACATGGACTCAAGCAACAACAGCTGTGGTGGAGGCAATGCCCAAATCTCTTACATGCCTTATTCCGAACAGTACTGGGGATTGAATGAGAACTATCAGGATAATGACATGAATTATGCTTTGGCGGAGTTACTATTTCATGGCAGGTTGGTAAGATTGATAGACCTCTCCCTCAATGATTGGCTAGAACTCAAATATGGTAGTCCGGAATTTGCCCCTACAAATGAAGTCAAGGAGATTATGACTTCATGGTTGACTCGGAGTTTTAAGAAGCAGTTTAACGAGTTCATGGAGATAAAAAAGAATATGATTGGAAAGGTTTGCTTTGACGTTAACCATGACCCTAACGATGTTGATTTTTTAGAATGGTTGGCTAGTAAGTTTAATAACCATAAGAGCATGGATCGTGCTACTAAGGATGCATTATGGGTATATTGGATGAGAGGAGAAGACGAAGAAGTAGAAAGCAATTATGGGTCGTCACTTAATGATTCAACAATCAATGAAGGCATTGAAGAGTTATTCAGAATAGACATTGATGTGTTCGATTATGAGACACCCTTGTGCAAGCAAATCAAGGAATTTAACTACCTTCTTCAAGTCGACGATGATGTGCTTACTGGAGAACTACCAGGATTTAAGACTTATGACGATTTCAAAAACACCTGGTACTATGAATGGAATGATCAAGTACCATGGGTTTGGGATAAACCATGGGAATTTGCGCACATTAATCACACCTGTACACCCTTCGTTTTCAAGGACGGGAGTAGTGTTTGGCCGACCTGTGATTATAAAAGTGACGGAACCTATAATGGGGGAAGTATAATTGGGATGAGACGGGTTGGAAACGATGTAACCTTTGAAGATTATGAGTGGTACGATAATGTTGAAGACTGCCCACAAAAGGCGGAGGCTTTACAAGAAAAGGGCAGAATTGAACGCTTGAAAGGACTTAAGGGAACATCGGATACTACTTTCTGGGAATGGGTGCATAAACAGTTTGATGATTTCACAAAGCTTAGTCGACGGTTACAATATGATTTGGAAAGAGAATGGGAGGCGATTCAAGATGATAATAATAATGAGTCGTTGATTGAAGAACTAGATGATTATTTGATTAAGGATCCCTATTTTAAGTTTGTTGATAAAAACGAGGAAGAGTTCACCAAAAGAAAGTGTCAACTACTTGGGATTCCTTACAATGAGCCGCCCATGATTATTTCTGAAAAATTTAAAATCATCAAATACTCTTTGGGTCCTGATGAAGAATATACTGCGGTGAAGACAAAGAGTTATACTAGATTAAGTCGAACGGAAGAAAACGTCGCAGAGATATACGGAAAAATCTTTCGGATGAAGGACGAAGGATGGACCGTGACAAGGACTTATTGCTGAGCTGAACGTGAGTCTAACTTGAAGACTCTGGAATAAAGACAAGTGCTTACCGGGAGACAACCCGGAGAATTTTTGTTATTCTGTTTTCTGTGTCGAGTCAGTCCAGGCCGCATGAGGATACGGCGCATCTCAATTCTGAGATGCGACGCATCTCCTGCAATGGTCATATCTTATTTTATTTTTCTGCATTTTTATTTTCGACTTTAAAACTATTTATCAGTTTATTTTTAATCCGGCGCATCCCTGGTTAAGGATGCGGCGCATCTTTATTCTGATCCGTATTAATTCCAGGCTCGATACGGCGTATCTTCTTCCATAAGATACGGCGCATCGACTGACCTGATGATTTTCAGTTTTAATTTTTAAGTTTTATTTTTATCTAACTACTAATGTATTATGCAAAGCTTGAACCTTTCTTATCTTAGGTGTGTTTTAAAGTATTGGTGGTATTATAGTTTCCTGGATTTCCTGTGGATACATCAAGTATGAAGCGTTAACGTTCTAATCCACAAGAAGTTGATTTTTGCTCTTATACTAATGGAGGATCATACCGAGCAAATCTCAGGGGAGTTTTTCTGTTCTAATTCTTTTAATTTCCAGTTTTTAACCTTTTATACAAACAACGAGGACGTTGTTTAACTTAAGTGGGGAGATTGGAGAATTAGAACACTTAACAATTACTTGTCCTAAACTTTTTCAAAAATTATGCTTAAAATGTGCTTAATATATCAAACTTAAAAATTTTTTAGCATGTTTTTGTTTAAGATCTAAGTTGCATAACTGCACACATGACGTTATTTTCAAAAATTGTGATTTTCCAAAATTCACAAATCTATGAGTGTGCCGGTGACTTGTAAACTTTAGAACTTGGCCTGTATACTACTCGAGACCACCATAATAAGTATTATTTATATAATTGGAGTGACTTGTCTAAATTGGTTAATTTCTAGGATTACACCCAAAAAGCCTTTTATGTTATGTGTTATTAACTAACTACACTGGTTAGTTAACCCCCGTATAAACCTTTTTGTTACTCTCATTTTTAGAGTAAGATACCCCTAGAAAAAACCCTCAGAGCCATTCCTTTCGTTTCTTACACCTATGTTTAAAATGTTTCGTTACACCCTTACACCTTAGCCTACCCTGTAGATTAGAATCCGTGGTTGGTTGATTGCTATAGGCAGAGTGTGTTTCCTTACATTACCTGTGTTCGCGTGCGTAATTCATTATCTATGGTTAGGTCGGGAAATTGCACAATGCAATTGGAGTGAAAGTAAATATTGTATATTTTGGAGTTTATTTTTCGTGTGTTTACTACTTTCACTATTACCATTATTTCTGAAGTCATGAAAAGTATGGAAAAATTATCTGGAAAGAAAGTTATAGTGATGTGGTGAAATTTTACACATCTATGTTTATGTTTAATAAAAAAAAAAAAAAAAAAAAATCGAAAAAATGAGAAAAGAAAAAGAAAGAAAGAAAAGTTGGAAGTTAGTTTTAACCAACTTATGTAAAGTTATGTAAGTGGTCGATATCACCACTATTTGTTGTACTATATCTATGGATTCAATGGGAATTGGCAGTTATGGGAACGCCAATTAAGGTTTATTCTTTGATTAAGATCTTGTTGAGTATAATTCGTGTCTACCTAAAGCGTGTGTTTCAAGTGTTAAAGCGTGAGTTATTCGATGATATGAGTCTTATTCATGGGATGGTTGGGATAGTGATTAACCACACTTAGGATTTTAATTTATTTGTTTTGTTTATTTTTATTTTTGCACCAATTTATATCCCAAATGTTATCCATGCCCTTTATTATTCTTTATCCAACCAAACCTTTGATTTATTGAGATTGGGGATTTGAGCAATCTTAAGTATCGTAGTCGTGGATTCGGCTATGTATTTATGATTTTGTCGCCCTTTTTGATATATTATTATTGGTGAAGTTTGGACCTATCTTTAGCCTATTCGAGTTAAGGATTTGAGCAATTGCAAGTATCGTGTTCGTGGATTCGATCATGTATTTGTGATTTTGTCGCCTTTTCTGGAATTTGAGATCGATAGTGAAAGAGAATAATTAATCCTTAAGCCTAAAAACCCTTTTTACCGCTTTAGACTTGTTACTCCTTAGCTTTAGTGGTGGAGATGTGTATACTTGCCAAGCTTATGATAGAATATTCGTCGCGACTGGACAGTTAAACGATTAGATTTGCTTTTATCGACTTATTTTATTTTACTTCTGAATCGTTAAGTGTTTAGTTGTGTGATTATGAAATGAACGAATACATGCTTAAATATAAAAATAAATCCTAACATCTTTTAGGATACATTTTCATAAATGAATTTCTAAGGTTTACTTGGGGACAAGTAAAGTTCAAGTGGGGGGATATTTGATGAACTCAAATAAGTACATTTTATTACTATCATTTATCCTATTAATTTGACTTGTTTTACTATATTATGTATGAGGATTGATACTTAATCGTTTACTTTTGTAATTCTCAGGTAAAAACAAGCATTTGGTGAAACTTAGCGATTTTGGACTAATAATGGAGCAAAACGTGCATAAAGTTGAAGGTCTACTGACATGGACAAGATCAAGTCAATTCTGCTCCAGATGCGCCGCATCTCACTCTCAACATGCGCCGCATCTCTATCAAGATATCACCAGATACGATCCAAGATACAAGAGGACATGCGCCGCATCTAATCATGGAGTTACGCCGCATCTTCTGGCGGTGTACGAATATTCCTGAATATTATAATCTTGGACCCCACGCGAAGTTAAGTACATGCGCCGCATCTACTTAGTAGATGCGCCGCATCCTCCCTCAGACAGAAACTATAAATACCCCGTAGACCAGACGAATTAGAAGTTCCGAAAACCTAAAAACTGAAGACAAAACAGGAGGAACAAAGGACGAATTCAGTCAAGGAGGCAGCACAAGACACACCCAAATCAAAGATACAAGAGCTGTAAGAAGGTGCTGCATGTGTTTAATTCATTAAGTAGTTTTGTTTTATTGTGTTAGCAAACTTTAATTCATCAGGATTGGTGGCTTGTGTAATGTGACAACGAAAGATTGCACTCCCTTTAATACTTGCTTTCCCATCAATTAAAGTTTATATGATGATGTCTTTGGTTACTACTTATTAGTGCATTGATAACCTCTGTGTTTATTAGTGGCTTGCGGGCATTTGACTGTGGGACATAATGTGGCTCCCACGGTTATTACTAAATTGATCACTTAGGAATAACTTTTAGACATAAGTAATCATTAAGGGTTTACTCGCCGATAAGAATAGGACCAACGAGAAAGGGTTAACTACATACACTTCATATAAAGCTATCAATAAAACAAGTGACAATCTACTTAATCATAAGGACAGCCCTCTTATTGTCTCAAGTATTTATCTGTGTACGTGTGTGCTACTTGCTGATTCGTGCCTATTGGTTTATTTTATTATTTAATTGCAACAAATCGTGCCAGTCTCTCAGGCTGAAACCCCCTTGCGTTAGGATATTAAAATACTGATTAGAATAACGAGATAATACGTTCCACTCTTAGTGATCGACACTCTACTTACCATTATCTTCATACTGACCGGGTACACTGCTCGTTAAGTGTGTGTGTTATTGATAAGTCGGCTAAATATAAATTTAAAACTTGAGTAGGCATTAAAACTGCTAAACCGCAACGACACATCACGCGCATCATTACCAAACACCCCTTTAGCCAGCAGTAACCAAACACCCCTTTAGGTAGCAGTAGCCATAACAGTTTTTACTTAGCACAAAGTGTCATGGTTTGTCATAGTCCAGTTGGCCACTATACAACATATGCCTCTCAGTAATGACCTTTTTTTTTTAAGTGGGATATCAATATAGTAATAAGAGTGATTTCAATTCTTTGTCAGTGGCAATAGAGAATTAATGAATCAAAAGGTTTAGTTAATACATAATATTGCATATTGGCATTTAAATCAAAGACCTTAGCGGTGACTTCTTCATTGTTGCATTCAATTTCATCAGTTAAATTTTCGCGTAGCTCTTCAAGCTTGATGTGCTCATATCTCTCATCTATAAAGGTTTAAAAGTTTACTTTGGATTCTCTTGACTCTTCCTAAAGTAAGTGCTTGTTCTCACTCAGATACTAAAATCATGAAACAGAACCTCCCTCCTTCACGTACTTAACTTCTGAAGAGATATCAGTGTTAACGATGTCAAGGAATATGTCTAAAAAGCGCTCTAACACCTAATGAGATACCTGTGTATTGCAACAGGGTACACTAAACATACACAATAAGTTCCGACTTCAATGGTTCTGTTTTTCTATTTTAGTGGCCAGCAAACTCAGCATATAAAAAAAGCAAATAAAAACAATTTGATGAACGGAGCACTTTTGAGGGGTATTGCAGGTATATGAAATATAGGCATATAGCTAAGGACTTCTATTATAAAATGGTGTTGAAACAATTGGAGGGAGTCGTATTCAGGGGTTACTAAAATCATGAAACAGAACCTCCCTCCTTCACGTACTTAACTTCTGAAGAGACATCAGTGTTAACGATGTCAAGGAATATGTCTAAAAAGCGCTCTAACACCTAATGAGATACCTGTGTATTGCAACAGGGTACACTAAACATACACAATAAGTTCCGACTTCAATGGTTCTGTTTTTCTATTTTAGTGGCCAGCAAACTCAGCATATAAAAAAAGCAAATAAAAACAATTTGATGAACGGAGCACTTTTGAGGGGTATTGCAGGTATATGAAATATAGGCATATAGCTAAGGACTTCTATTATAAAATGGTGTTGAAACAATTGGAGGGAGTAGTATTCAGGGGTGTATTAGGTATTTGTTCCAAACGTGTTAAGGACATATGGAGTACTACTGAGAGGTATTTTATCCTTTTAGTTATTTGATTACTATCAAATAGATATCAATCATCCCAAGCAATTTCTTTTCAAGTATTGTTTTAGCATACTTGTAAACCAAGTTACTTGATCTTCCCATGAATCCAATTTCATGAGTTCACTCAGTTCTATTGTTTTAGCATACCTGTAAACCAAGTTACTTGATCTTCCCAAGCAATTTATTTTCAAGTATTTGACATGGATTGTGCTACACGTCATCTGCAAATATCATTATATTACAGTCACCAACTGTCATGGATCCCTACAATCTTTAAAAGAATCAGATGAAATTTTTTTGCTACACGTCATCTGCAAATATCATTACATTACAGTCACCAAATTTCCTATACATTACACATATACGCTATCCTTGTACACACGACTTTGTAATTATGAAAACCGAAAAATGTCAGCATGGTTAGGACAACATTGACTGATACATTAAAACCGAAATCAAATAAATAAATAAACAAAAAACTATTACCTTGACTGACACTATCAGCATGCACATAATTGAAGGCTTTACCATTTGAAGACCTTTCGTTGACATTCTCACAATATAGTACGCCCGGTATAAACTATGAACCTTTAACTGCAAGACCTAAAGTGTTACTGAATAACACAACAGGAACGCACCAAAAGTATCGAGGTCATGTATCTATCTTTTACCTTATGCCGGTAAGGCTCTGCCATTTTCTTTGCTTAGAAACTGCAGTAACAATACATAGACAGCGAAAGCGAAGTAAATGTAATGTAAGATATTTATTTGTAACATGTTACAAATCAGTATTTGCCAGTAATCAAGTTGCTGGAATGCAAAGCCAGGGCATTCAACGCACCAGCAGACGCTTTTCGAAATTTTTATTATATATACAGCAATTTTAACACTTGAACATAAATTAGAGAACCACGTTTCAGAAATGGGGTTATTGAATTTATTGATAACATGTTCAGGAAACTGAAGTTCTTTTAATCTCTCGCTCATACCTACAATAACAGTGCATCAACAAATAGCTTAAAATTAAACATTAAAATTCTTAAAAGCATCCATTAATCATGCAAAAAAATTATAAGCTCATCTTTTCAGTTATCAAAGAGCTTATCAGTTTTACCTTACGTACTTAATCAATTATAAAAGCTCGAACCTAATAACCTCATAAACCTAAAAACGTGAGTTCTTGATCTTTTCCACATTAAAATGAACCCGTAATCAAGTATAAAAGCTCAAACCTAATAACCTCATAAACCAATTGGTTGAAGATGCTGTCCAACTTGCTAAAAAGTAAGCTTGTTGATAATACCTTTTACTTAATTTGCGACTTGCTAAAAAGTAAGCTTGTTGATAATACCTTTTACTTAACTAAGATACATTTAGATAGAACTGACCATTATGCGATTTCTACATCCGAAGAATAAGGTGCATGATCCCAATTAGGTCTCAGATAGCAGCAATTAGATTAAAGTTTGAATATTGAATACTAAGAATGCTATAATGATAGTTATTTCTAAGTTATGGGTTCTATAACTTACTGAGTATGATTTTTTTCCCCTTATTTGACATATTTTTTTGTTATTAAGGCAAGCTCGAATATACAGTCAAGTCAGTTTGATTGTGTTTTGGGAACACCTTGTTGCTAAAAGAATGTATAATTGACTAATAGCAGCAATACTTACTGTTCTTCCTAGAAGACAGTTTATCTCATTGAGCACGTCCATAAGCACACTTATATCAGTATTGAGCTATATTATAGGAAACAAACAACAGCAAAATAGAGAAAATATTAGAACCATGCCAAGGTTAACCGAAATTCTAAGCGGGTTTTTGTGCTTAGCTTTTTTGGAGGGCTTATGAGCTTATTAGGTTATATAACTGAAATAAGCTTCTATTTTTTAGTGTTTGGATAAGCTTATAAGCTTGGGCTTATGAGCTTATATAAAACGTTTTAAAAGGTGGTTTTTTTAAGGAAATTTGGACTGAAGAGTAAGGATTAAGCAACTTACTTTGCAGCTTGCAGATGAACTGATCCATAGCTGCGATCCTTGACCCCAAAACCACATCTGATGAAGAAGAACCATCCGCTTTGATTGGTGTATGAGGTCCACACACAATGCATTTGGCTTTTATAATCAAAATAAAGAAACTTATTGGAAATCAAATATACCTGATTAGATATTAATGGGTGTGTAATCAGCAGTTATCGCCATGAATAGTCTCTCAATAAGCCTAATTCA
Source organism: Artemisia tridentata subsp. tridentata (assembly GCA_021014915.2). Classification (NCBI taxonomy): domain Eukaryota; kingdom Viridiplantae; phylum Streptophyta; class Magnoliopsida; order Asterales; family Asteraceae; genus Artemisia; species Artemisia tridentata. The sequence goes on from CP139505.1 coordinate 206,242,353, forward strand.
CAAACCACAAAACAAAAAACAAAAAAAAATAAATAAAAAATAAAAAATAAAAGATAAATGAATAAAGAGTAATAAAAAAAATTGCATGCTAGACAAAGCTGGCAGTACTAACAATATATCCGATAAAGCTAACAGTATTAACTTTCTTGAGCCAGCAGTATTAATGAAACAAATAAATAACAATAATCCAAATAAGAAGAGGAGTACCCAATAACCTGTTCACAATCAAACAAATGAATCAATTTATTTTCTATAAAATAACAACTCACAAACCTGGCAAATTATAATTAATTGGCTCTAATACATGAACACCTAAAAAAGTCAGTAGATGAGCATTAGAGAAAAAAAAAAGGAATTAGATGATGGTTTTGTGTGATCAATGAATAAAAGGTGGATATTAACTAAAAATATTGCAAACCTGTGATGAAGAAAAAGAGTTGTTATATTTAATTAGAATAATGCATAATTTTAATTAATAGATCAAAGAAACATTACATGAGATGTCAAGCATTCATGGTTGCAAACTGTGATGAAGAAAAAAAAATTGTAAACCGAACATTAGAAGAAAAAGTATATTATGAATGAAGTGCATATTTTTTTCCTGTATGTTTTGATTAGGGTTGGCTAACTTGTAGAGATTCTCCTAATTATCTCATATAATTAATATTGCAGAACTATATTTAAGGAAAAGATATGCTTGATAATTTAAATTGTTCTTTTGTCTAGTATATCTTTTTTGTTTTAGGTGCTTCATCACAATCAATGGCTTGGTTCCATTGGTTTAGACGTTTCCATGCTTACCTAAAGATGCATGTTCGAATCTCACTATGGTCATTTTTTAAAATTTCGGATTTAAAGGTCAAACCTTCGAAAATTTGGTCAAATCTTGCTTAGGTGGACTGCTTAGGTGGAATAAGAGCATGATTACTCATCAATCCAGCACTTATTCATCAATCCTGCATTTGATGACGTCATACGCATCCTGTTATATATATTATGTAGATATATGTTTTTTTTTCTATCAATTGTGTGAATGAATAGACCCAGTACTAAAATGAATGAAATCTATAGTGTAATTATGTGAAAGAAATTTTCTTTAATATTAAGATTTTTTTACGGGAACAAAAAGACAGTGATAGTTAATATGAATTAAATTTCATTAGATATGTAAAAACTTAATACGGTTTCATGTAATAAGCTAAAGATTAAATGATTACTAAATAAGGGTGCTTGTGAGTCGGGTTTTGATTCGGTTCCAATATGGTTTTTGGCTCTATAGATTGTGTTATATTGTGGATTTTCGGGTCATTTTGTTAAATATCATATAAATTCAACTATTCTTTGGACTGTCCTAAAAATGCCCCTTTTTATAAAACCCTAGAATTCAGTTCCGATGAGCTAAGTAAATCTTAGGTGTGAACATTTACATCAAACTTGGTGTTAAAATTAAAGGAAAGATTTTCCAAGAAGCTACACTTGGATTAGTTTTAATCAAAACCATGGAGTTGATTTTAGGGGAAAGAATTTTTTAGTAGATCGAAGAAGGCCAAGTAGTTTCATTCCGTTGAGTCTAGAAAAATCGTCAATAAGATTGTTTTGTGGACTTAAAACCGTGCCCTGTAAGTTCAATCATCATTAATACTAAAATTATGTTCCATTTGGTAATTGGTTCATTAGCTGCGTTACAGTAGCAATGGAAATGCAAATTTCATTCAAAATCTCAATTTTCAAATTCAGTTTCATATATGATCATTATATATATGTGGTCTTGCTAAATCGGCTTGAGGTTGTGTCTTATATAGATTAATTGAATTTGTGTATCGATTTTATTAGGCGCATTCCTTATTTCATTAAGATTTTTTCTTATTAAACTTTGAATATGTCATAGATGAAAATCCTTGTGCTTGCTTTAGTTAAAGAAAGTTATTTCGAAAATGATGTTGGGTCCAAGGTGAAGAGATTTAGGTATCTAAAAAGTAGACAGGGTGGTTGAGAAGTATATGTGGCAGGTGCTATTTGGCCTCTGAACTTCATTTGGTGGGCTGTGATTTTTATAAGAGCTGGTGAATCTTGAGTGTATGCCGAGGAATGGGTTTCATGGGGAGGGGGTAGGGTAGTAGAATATAGTGGTTCTTATGTAACCATCTGATGAGGATAGTAATCAGAATTTAATAAGGTACATTTATACATTTATTTCTGAAGCTTTAGTTGGGTGATCAACCTGTTTGACCCGTTCTCATTGCTGCTTGTTGGGTTTTGAGATGATGCTGCTCAGGTTTGATACAACTGCTCATGGTACTTAATAGAAAATTGTCCAAGTGTTATTCTATTGCTGGTGTATTTCATACTACTGCTGGAGTATTCGAAATGATCAAGGAAATACACCAAGTGGATACTACTGCTGGGCATAGAAGATTCTACTGCTATAGTTAGTATTCTACTGCTTATAAGATAATTATGTATAGTATGTTTAGATAATGAAACAAGAATGTCTTTAAATAGGACAGATATTATCCAAGTTGGTTGGAAGACTAATATTGACATTTTGGTTTTTCCGGTTAAAATGATTACTTTCATTTGCAGATATCACTATAACGTTGCAGACGCAAGACTTCGTCAGCATGTGGATAAGGGTAATGAAGACGGTCTATATATAAGCTGTGTCGCATCAGCTTCCAATCTTTGGGCCTTTATTATGGATGCAGGAACTGGATTTTCTGCCTAAGTTTACGAAGTTTCACCTGTCTTTCTTCATAAGGTTAATCTAATGGTGTTGATACTTCTAGCTTGTTATTAATATCTCATATATCATTATTAACAAGAATTTATATTTTCATCGGGATTGGATTATGGAACAGTGGGAAAAGAATTTTTACATCAGTTCGATAGCTGGCGCAACTAATGGAAGCTCTTTGGTTGTTATGTCTAGAGGTTAGATATACTTCTATAAATTTGGGTTTATTTTATCTAACTGGTCCAACATGTAAAGTAAAATCTTTTTGCTAAAAATGGAAATGTGATTTCATAATTTTTACCACTTTGACATAATTTATTTGGTACCGTTAAAATTCATTTCTAGCTAACTCGGTACCCGGTACCACCTAAAACACACAATATCTCACTATATCATACCCTAAAGTCAAATAACTCTTACAATATCACCCACCCCATCACCAAACCCACGCCCCATCCATCATTTCCCCTTAAAAGATGGATCTTGTCCTTATTTTTCTATACATACAAGTTGCATCTTTTCTTTCCTTCTTTCTTTAATTATAACACTTTCACTTTCATTTCAACTAGCAAAAATAACACACAAACTCTCTCCTTTCTTCTTCATGTTCGGCCAACCATAGAACACCAACAATCATCCACCAAATTTTGAAGATCAAGTGTTAATCAAGCTCTATTTACATTACTAGTTAGGGTTTTGTGTTAAAAACCCTAAGTTACAACACATTTTCTCATCAAAATTCATCAATATTGCAAGTAAGCTTCAAGAACATCTTTATGATCTTTTCATACTTTTATTTACTTCATATGTTTATGTATTTTCAAGTTATGTTAGTTTAAAATGCAACTTACTTGTGTTTTGATACCACTTTACTCATAAACTATCTCAAACACTAGATCTATAATTTCTATTAACATTCTCATGAGATCCACCAAGATTGGTGATGTTTAGGACCCCATGACACCCTAAGAAGGTGTATGGTAGGATTTGAGTATTTGTGGAGTTGATTGGAAGATGTTTGATCAAGACTTGAACTAGAAAAATAAAATTTTAACACTATATATATAACCTACTGTCCAAAAACGTGTGATCTGGAAAAACTCAGTAACTTTTGGGCTATTTTGGCCTTCATATTTAGAAAGTACTTTCAAAAACGAAAACGTGGGCGCTTGAGTGAGTAAAAACCGACTTATAACGAAGGAGATATGATTTTTACAAGTTAGACGACGAAAACTAATTTTTTGAAAATAAGCTTGCTGTTTTTCCGAACTTCGAGGGAAAAAATGAGACGTTAGACGTGATCTAGATGAGCCGAGCTACTGAAAACATGTTAGTTCATGTTGTGACGAATTCGTGGATATAAAGAATGTAGAAAACAAGCTTATAACGAGCAAGATACACGTGTTTTAAACCCGACGAAACATATATACTCACTGATCGAGTTGTTGAGAGCCATGTTGAGAGCCATATTACTCACTGATCGAGTCAGTTTTGGAAAATTTTCATCAATAACTAAAATGAAGTACACCTGGCCTAGTTTCTAAATTGACCAGCCGTTCATCAAACGGAGATATAACGAGTAAGATATGACCCTTCCAAGTTACCCGAAAACTGCCCAGAAATGGCAGAATTGGCCCGACTAGCTAACTTAACGACTAAATATCTTTATGATCGAGACCTTTCTGGACAAAAAGTCAGTTCTACGAGTTGTAGATATTGTTACAAGCTTTCCAAAACCACTGAGTTTGTGTCCTAACTCTTAACGTACGCTATTTTGCGACTAGCTTTGCGAGGCTACTTAGTCATTTTTATAACTTCGAGAAAAATACTAAATTGCGACGAAAACACTATATTAACCAATAAAACACCAAACAAGGATCATGGAGTACCGTTTCAACCTATTTGCATGAAAAGTAGTTTTTTTAACTTAACGAGACGTCAAAAATATATTTTTCGTCGAAAAACGTTATTTTCCGAAATCACCGAGTGGTATCGATAACATACGTATTTGCATTGTGTAGCATCATTTCATGACTTACATTAGATCATATCATTCATATTAGTTTGCGGTTAGAGATCGCGCCTCATTTCGGTGTATCCACTATTGTCATCATTACTATTGCACCAAGCGAGTTCTCGTAGCCCCTTTTTCATTATGTTTTTACCTTGGGGGAAAATGGTACTCAATGCTTTACAAATGTATTCATGCTGTGAATTACTATTTTACATGATTTTGGACATATACGTATGATGATGCAATTATATGCTGTGACGTGTTTATTTTGTGATTACTTGACTGCGCCACTGTTAACTCTCTGCTGAGAGCCCACATGTTATAGGTTCAGTTGGTGTAACTGTTAACTCTCTGTTGAGAGCCTACGTGTTATAGGTTCAGTTGGTGTAACTGTTAACTCTCTGTTGAGAGCCTACGTGTTGATAGATCTATCGGGGTAGCTCCCCACGTGATATTGGTTATGTGTATGATGGACATTATAGGTTCGGTTGGCGCGACACTATTACTGTTTGGATAACATGCTTGTAATTGGTATTTATGTGCACTATTGTCCTATGTTATATTTCACAGCTCAATGGTTTTACTTTTAAACCTACGAGCTCACCAACATTATGTTGACGTTTTCTAGTACCATTTTCAGGTGGATCATTACTAAAGTATTTGAAGGCACATTTATCGGAGTCAGACTATTTGATACCTATTGCTATGTTGTCAAGATGTCAAGATTTCAAAAGAGACATGTTTCCCTTTTAAATTTGGTCGAAGAATGTTTTGTAAACTATTACTGAAATAATTGTAAGGTATGAATCTATGATGTTATGCAATGTGCCTTTCTCAGTTACATCCCGTGTTTCCGCCTTTGACGGGGTGTGACATTATGCATCTCCAGGAACGCCTTACACTCAACAATCCTATAAAGTTAGTGAATCGTTTCCATTTAAGTGGATCAACAAGAAATGGAAAGAAGGATTTCACGTCACTTCAATGACTACTGCCGGTAGTCATTGGGGTGTCGTTATGTCGAGAAACGCAGGATTCTCTGATCAGGTATAATTAGTATTATAAATATATTGTTGTGGTTGCTTAAGTTATAGTAGACGTTAGATTACGAATCTTTGTGATGCTGACAAAAGATATTGCACCATGACCGTTAGGTTGTAGAGATTGATTTTCTTTATCCAGTGAAGGAATACACCGTCGATGGGAAAGTGGTTACAGGATAACATCTATGGCTGCTACACCTGATCAAGCAACTTTCATACTTAGTATCCCGAGGCGAAAAATGATGGACGAGACCCAAGAAACTTTAAGAACATCTGCCTTCCCAAGCACCCATGTGAAGGTAATATATCCCTCATACAAGAAAAGATTATCAAGCTGAGCTATTATAGATGCTAATCATGTTGCATGATCTTAATTCTTGCAGGAAAAGTGGGCGAAAAACCTGTATATTGCATCCATGTGTTATGGTCGAACCGTTTGCTGACTGATGCGCTGGTAACCGATGATACTTTTTGCTGATAAACTGACAGATTAGATTGCAAGTATTACAACTTGGGTTCATGTTAGCAAAAAGGTGGATATCTTAAGATGGTCATGCTATGTTGTTGCTGTAAAATCAAAATATAGTTGTTAGTCAGAAGAAAAAACCGAAAAAAAGAGGTAAGTTTGAAAGATAGAAGAACAAAGAGAAATGTGTCATATAATAGTTAAGATGAATTAGAACATATGGTTTGTGGTCAGGTCTTGTTTGTAACTATTGTACCCTTTTTACCATCTTATAATTTGGAAATGAGATCATATGTATTTTGATCGGCTTTTTGGCTATCTGGTTATCGGTTGTTTGTTTAAGCGGAATACAACAGTTGGTGTGTCATTTTGCTGGCATGTCAGAGGCACAATCGAGCTTATTGTAGAGAATGTTTTTGCGGTAGATGCGTTTATTAGCCAGGTTGAAAGCGGATCGTCATACAACTGTTGTAAAACACACAAACCACTAGAAAATTAAAAGGTGCTTTAATGTATGTGTTTTGCAATTACGTAACATATTTACCAGTTTTGTAAGAAGGCTTGCATTTTTTTGACATCATATCTGAGTCTAAAACAATATAAACAAAACATGTTAAAAAATGGGGGAAAAATGGCTAGAATGCTACATTAGGAAGCTAAAATACACAGTTGTGAATTCCAAACATAAATTGATGACCTATGCACAAATCTCCTTTGATCCACTACGTGGTTCCAACAAGTAACCGAGTCATTAGATATCGGTTCATTCCTGGAAATCCAGATTGATCACATAATGCAAGGGCAGATTAATGTGCAAAATTTTCTAACACCGACATGGAATCCTTCATAGTTCATACCAATCTTGTGATACGAACCTATCCCATACTCAGTGTAGAACTCACTCAAAAAGCTAGCTTGTAAGAAGAGGGACAATCATACTTAGAAACCACCAACCAATCCCATACTTGGTCGATGTGGGATCGTAACATCTTGTTTAAACTGCATTAGAGAATGAGGAACTACCCGAGTTATGTTCCACCAAGATGGTAATCTACTCCAAATAGTTCACGTTGTCTGACGCACCAGAAACATGATATATCTTGATTATGTGGAATCATCCCATGTGAAATTTTCGAATTTTTGTGATGTTCCAGTTATTGCCTTTTGAAGCTTTTGCTTTTCTTTAGATTCTTGTAATGCTCTTTCTTCTGCATCTAATCTTACAGCAGCCTCTCTTCTGACACATTCTTTTATGTATTCAGCTTGTCTCTTAGCAGCCTCGTGTTCCTTCTTCTGCTGTTCAGCTAATGCTTTTGATTCCTCTTCCTTAACTTGTAACTCCTTAAGCTTAATAGATTCCTCTATTTGATGTTTTTGAGTAACTGTATTAATATATTGAAGTGTTTGTTGAGAGAATGACACTTGTTGCCCAAAAATACAAAAGTTGCCCAAAAATTACAAAAGTTGCCCAAAAAATATACAAGTTGACCAAAAAACTACACAAGTTGCCCAAAAAATAGAAATAGTTGCCCAAAAAATACACAGAATTAGTTGCCCAAAATACAAAAGTTGCCCAAAAAATACACAGAATTAGTTGCCCAAAATACAAAAGTTGCCCAAAAAATAGTCAGAAAATGACACTTGTCACTTGCAGAAAAGTGACGCTTGGCAGTTGCCCAAAACCCTGGTCTAATATCAGAATTTTGTGAGATCGGGTCGGATAAGCAAACAAGTGTCATTCTCTCAACAAACACTTCAATATATTAATATTTCTCTCAACAAACACTTCAATATATTAATACAGTAACAGGGTTACAAAAACCTTGAAGTGATTCGACTTAACAAACAATACGTGTCTAACTCTAACCCTAGATCCTCCTTTTATAGACTAAGGAGTCCTAGTCGGTTACAATAGCTTTCTATACAAGATAAATCTTTTTGTATCTATTCTATAATTATCCAAACATACTATACATAATTATCTAATAAGCAGCAGAATACTATCTCCAGCAGTAGTATCTTCTATGCCCAGCAGTAGAATCTACTTGGTGTATTTCCTTGATCATCTCAGCAACTCCAGCAGTAGAATGATTAAGCCTAGCAGTAGAATGACATACACCAGCAGTAGTATGATTAAGCCTAGCAGTAGAATGACACTTGTAATATTTTCCAATTAGTACCATGAGAAGTAGTATCCATTCTGAGCAGCAGTATCTTAAATCCCAACAGATACAATCTGAACAACAATATCATGGATTACTATGACGGCTGGAATCCAGAGAAAATATATTGGGTGTAACACCCTAGGCAAATCCCACGTTGGCCGTGACTTGGAGTGATGCTGGGACATATGTTAACATTCGCCTTATATGACAACAACGCGTTTTGTGGTCTAACGGTTAATCGCCAATACGGTTAAGCGTGCTCATGTGAGAGTAGTACTGGCTTGGGTGACCTGCCGGGAAGTCTTCACATGAGGGCCACAAAGCAAAGCCGTGAGCCTGCGGGCAAAGCGGACAATATTGTGGTCTATAAGGCGGGGTGTTACAGGTGGTATCAGAGCCACTCCAAGTCGTTCGTGATGTGGGGCAAACCTCATCGAGGACGATGAGCCTGTAACACCCCGCCTTATAGACCACAATATTGTCCGCTTTGCCCGCAGGCTCACGGCTTTGCTTTGTGGCCCTCATGTGAAGACTTCCCGACAGGTCACCCAAGCCAGTACTACTCTCACATGAGCACGCTTAACCGTATGGGCGATTAAACGTTAGACCACAAAACGCGTTGTTGTCATATAAGGCGAATGTTAACATATGTCCCAGCATCACTCCAAGTCACGGCCAATGTGAGATTTGCCTAGGGTGTTACATTGGGCATGACAGAGGGCATAACAGTTAGTATATTACCTTCTGGCCATCATTAGGCACAGTATCATCAGCTGAAGTGCTGTAGCTATTTGATTGTTCAACTATAGGTGGCGGTAACATATTTCCACAGCGCCTAGGCGGATACTTGGTGGCACCAACTATTTCCTGAACCCTATTCCTGATATAAAAAATATTTTACAAAAGAAACATCGTTAAGTTGACACGACAGAAAAATTATTAGACACAAAGCCATAGTCAATATCAAAGTAGATAGAACTTCTGCATATACTTGATTAATACCTAGTATGAACTGCAGCTACTTCATCTTTACCAAAACTATCTTCTTCAGCACCCATATAAACATGTAGGATTGTTGCAAGACTGACCAGCAAAAAGAATTCTCATATCAACTTATTTTTTCTAATTTTGAACTGAAACTTCTTAAATGAAGTAATATTAAAATTAGAGATTTGATGCACTCTTAGCAGAAAATGTAATTCATTCTCATTGGTTCTATATACTAAAATAATAAATGAAGAAAACAACAAGATTCACACAGGGACCACTCTCAATTGTATACCTCGTTCCCCTACAACTGTGTCATAGCCTTGGTGTAACGCGCTAATGAATTCATGCGCATTTGCTAATTCAGAAGCAGCTATTATTTCTGTTTCGGTTGCTTCACCATCTTTTCCGTAACTGATATTGGAGCGGATTGTGTCATTAAACAAGACGGGTTCTTGGGATACTAAGCCCATTTGCAGCCTAAGCCATTTAAGCTGAAATTTTTGTAATTCGATCTCATCGAGTGTAATACTACCCGAATCAAGATTGTAAAAACTTTGAAGAAGTGAAACAACCGTTGATTTCCGGCTCCCACTCTCACCTACTAATGCAACTGTTTTGCCACTATGGATTGTTAAACATAAATCACGAAATATTTCAACATCAGGTCTTTTGGGATATCTAAAACTAACGTGACGAAAGTCAATTTCTCCTTTGACCGTATTCAGCGTCATACCCGTATCTGGTGCAAATGAGCTTGACTGAGAGACAGCAAATGCCGCGAGTGTCATAACATAGAAGACTCGGAAAACATCCGCGAAAGTAGTTTTTCCAGCCTCAACAAGCTGAGCACCAGAGTAAAAAGTTGCTGCATACATTAAAAAAAGTAATGAAGTTGAAACTCCAAACCCGACACCACTTATCAAACCTTGATGTATCCCTTTTTTCTTGGGACATTCACATTTATTTCTATACTCTTTCACCAATTTCTCTTCTGCACAAAACGACGCTACTGTCCTTATACTCCCAATCGCATCACTCGCTATCTGACTCGCTTCCTCGTACATCTTTTTTGCATCTGCACTAAACCCTTTTTCCATATTTCATCTGAGCAAGCGTGTCTCCAACTAAACCACGAACATTGGCTGCATCTACTGACAACCGTGCGCCAATTGCTCCACTCGTGTTCTCCTTCTTATCAAACCAACTAACCTCCATATTTATCACCTTTTCAAAGCATAATACTTGATGAACTCAAATAAGTACATTTTATTATCATCATTTATCCTATTTATTTGACTTGTTTTATTATATTATGTATGAGAATTGATACTTAATCTTTTACTTTTGTAATTCTCAGTTAAAAACAAGCATTTGGTGAAACTTAGCTATTATGGACTAAAAATGGAGAAAAATGATCAAGATTGGAAAAGGTTGCTGAAATGAAGAGATTGAAGACCATTGCCTGACTTTGAAGAATGCACGCATGCAATTATGTCATGCGTTGCATATGAAACTTTGGTCAACAAAGAAGAACCAACTTGTTCTACTCCAGATGCGCCGCATTATACTTATTACATGCGGCGCATCACTATCAAGATTTCACCAGTTACGATCCAAGATACAAGAAGACATGCGCCGCATACAATTATGAAGATACGCCGCATCTCAAGGCGGTGTACGAATATTCTGGAATATAATAATCTTGGACCCCACGCGAAGTTACCTTGATACGCCGCATCGGACCAATCCAATGCGCCGTATCGGCCATATAAAATCCTTACCAAGAATTCAAGAAATCAAGTGAAGATTAGAAGCTTAATGAAGAAGTCAGGATTACAAGTCGACACTTGAAGATGCTTTCGTATTTTGGCCATAAAATCTTCATCCCGGACTTCGATTTAGTTGATTCAAGCGGCCACGGAAAGAGAAAAAGGAGATCTACCTGTATCTGAAGGAGATGCGGCGCATCAGGTCTTTAGATGCGCCGTATTGGGAGATGCTCCATATCAGATTTATAGATGCGCCATATCAGGTCAGTTTCAGACTTGGAGGCTATGTTTACTTATAGATGCGGCGCATCTAACTCTCTAGATGCTCCGTATCGACCCAGATTTCAGAATCTATAAATACCGAACTCATTAACGAATTAGGGCATCTTTGGGAACCCTTAGGGTCATTCCCAGACGATCACAACCCCTCCAAACAGCAGAAGATCACCCTAGAAGACCTAATTATCCTTGAAGAGTATCTCTAATCATTGTAACGTATTCATTATGCTTAATACTCTATTAATTACGATTATGTTTATGCACTTTGTTATAGAGATTATGGGCTAACACCCTTTTGTGTTAGCCATGTTTATGATTATTTGATATTTTGATGTGTTTCTAATTCGATTGGTTGCTAAGTCTTCGTTTTAATTATTTATGTTAGTAGTTTGTTTTATTGTAATAGTAAGCTTTAATTCATCAGGATTGGTGGCTTGTGTAATGTGACAACGGAAAGATTGCACTCCCTTTAATATTGCTTTCCCATCAATTAAAGTTTATATGTTGATGTCTTTGGTTACTACTTATTAGTGCATTGATAACCTCTGTGTTTATTAGTGGCCTGTGCATTTGACTACGGAAGAGAATGTGGCTCCCACGGTTATAGCTAACCTGATCAGTTAAATATAACTTTTAGACATAAGTAATCATTAAGGGATTTCTCGCCGATAAGATTAGAGCCAACGAGAAAGGATTAATTACATACACTTCATATAAAACTAGCAATAAAACAAGTGACAAGCTATTTAAACATAAACACAATTATTAAGCAGCTTTATGCGGATTCCAATGGAATCTAGACTTTAGGTACAAGAGGTAGGATGACCGCGCCTAGTCTTGAGCACCAATCACTGCAGGTCTTAGAACTTATTAAAACTTAATCATATATGAAACTTGGTTAACACACTCTTCATATCTTTGGTATTTTCTATTGTTTGTTTATCTTAGTTTAGTTAGAATAAAACCAAACTCGTGCCAGTCTCTCAGGCTGAACCCCCCTTTACGTTAGCTTAGGAGAGTCGAATACCTCTAGAATTAGTATATTAGAAATCTCACTCTTAGTGATCGACACCCTACTTACCAACTAAGCTACATTGATCGGGTACACTGCCCGTTAGTGTTGTTATAGGTTAAGTCGGCAAAATATAAATGTAAAACTTGATAAGGAATAATCACCTATACAACGACACATCAAGTTTTTGGCGCCGTTGCCGGGGAGTGAATTTATCTATTTGCTAGTTTTATTGGTATTTTCTGTTTTTAGTTTGATTTTGTGTGTTTAGTTTATTTGTTTACTATCTGTGAGTCTGTCTCAGAAGGGAGATACGGCGTGTTCTTGTCTGTGAATACGGCGCATCTATCTGGTTTCAATACAGCGCATTCTTGTCTGTGAATGCGACGCATTGACGTTCTGTGGTAAAAAAAAAAAAAAAAAAAAAAAAAAAAAAAAAAAAAAAAAAAAAAAAATTGTTGCAGGAAGATAATACGGCGTATCCATTGTCTGTTGGATACGGCGTATTAACTTATGTCGATACGGCGTATCTATTGTCTGTTAGATACGGCGTATCGATCTTCTGTGACCCCAAAAATATAAAAGAAAATAATAATAATAATAATAATAATAATAATGCGTCGTATCATCCATTGTCTGTTGGATACGACGCATCGAGATTCTGTTACCCAAAAGTGTATTGTTATTATCTGTTAATTTGATTTAGTATTTTGATTAGGTTTTTCTTTTTAGCTTTATTTTTTTTATTCTAATCACTAACTCTGTTATATATTAGTTAAATTGCATTCATTGTATTATTTGCATATTTTCTGTTTTGTGTGTTATTTGTTTTCTTTTATTTTTGTTTTTATTTTTTTTGTTTTTCTTTTTATTTTTTTGTATTCTGCTATCGTTGTACTGAGCTAATTCAAACGATACGGCGCATCTGTTTTCACAGATACGGCGTATTGCGTTTAATTTTTATAAAATACAACGCGTTTAATAAATTCGATACGACGCATCTTTCCCCAAGATACGGCGTATCCTGTTTTTAATAAGAAATTTTTCTAAGCGATAACGTCATACGACGCATCTGTTTTAACAGATACGGCGTATTTATTATTTTAATTAAAAACAGTTTTTCGAATTATTAAACGAATACGACGCATCGATCTTTATCGATACGGCGCATCTACTAAATCAAAAATCGATTATATTTATTAAAATTTGAATTCGTTACGATTTTTGATAATTTAAACTTGATACGGCGCATTCTAATTCATAAGCGGTGTATCTGTTTTCTGAATAAAAGTCTGATTATATTTTAACGTAATAAGATACGGCGTATCCAACTTTCTGGATACGGCGCATCGTCCGCAGATATCAGCCATTTTTATTCTTTATATTCGTTTCTAAATTCATTAATTTATCTTCTAGCGAACAGATGCTACTGACGATTTTACCTATGATAACAGGTTTTGCTATGGAAGATATGTCAATGAACGGATATCTTACTAAAGGAACAAAACAACATGATTAATGGATTGGCAATTGAGTGCACCAATTGTCAACGGTGCTTAACAAAGTTCTTTTGGTAAAACACGATTTGAAAGGGATTACAACTAGAGGCGGAAAGTCAACCTTTCAAATGTGATCGGTATTAAGGAGCTGAACGTGAGTCTAACTTGAAGACTCTGGAATAAAGACAAGTGCTGACCGGGAGACAACCCGGATTTATCTTTTAATTTTCTGTTCTGTGTCGAGTCTGTCAGACCTGCAGAAGATGCGACGCATCACCTGCACTGGTCATATCTTATTTTATTTTATTTTTCTGCATTTTTATTTTTGACTTTAAAACTTTCTGTCAGTTTATTTAATGCGGCGCATCCCTGGTTAAGGATGCGACGCATCTTTTATTCTGATTCGTATTTATTCCAGGCTCAATACGGCGTATCTTTTTCTATAAGATACGGCGTATCGACTGACCTGATGATGTACAGTTTAATATTTCCTACAGGTTGTTGATGCGGCGTATCCAATATCCCATGGATACGGCGCATCGACACTCTGACCTGTAATTTTTAGTATTTTTATTTTTCTAACCAATGATTAACGAGATGTTCTCGAGTCTATTTTTCTGTGGTCTCTATATTTTTACAGGTCTGGGCAATTGAAGGTATTGATGAACTCCCATATTACATAAGCTCACATTCTTACATTGGAGGATCATACCGAGCAAATCTCAGGGGAGTTTTCCGTTCTAATTCTTTTAATTTCCTGTTTTTAATTTCAAATTAAACAACGAGGACGTTGTTTATCTTAAGTGGGGGGATGGAGAATTAGAACGTTTACTTGTCCTTATTTTTCAAAAATATGCTTAATATGTACTTAATATGCTTAAATTTAAAATTTTTCTAGCATGTTTTTTGTTTAAGATCTAAGTTACATAGCTGCACACATAACATTATTTCCAAAAATTGTGACTTTTCAAAATTCACAAATCTATGAGTGTGCCGGTGACTTGTAAACTTTAGAACTTGGCTTGTATACTATTCGAGACCACCATAATAAGTATTATTTATATAATTGGAATGACTTGTCTAAATCGGTAAAATTCTAGGATTACACCCAAATAGCCTTTATATGTTTTGTGTTATTAGCTAACTACACTGGTTGGTTAACCCCCGTATAAACCCTTTGTTACTCTCACTTTTAGAGTAAGATACCCCTAGAAAAACACTCAGAGCCATTCCTTTCGTTTCTTACACCTTTGTTATAATGTTTCGTTACACCCTTACACCTTAGCCTACCCTGTAGATTAAAATCCGTGGTTGGTTAATTGCTTTAGGCAAAGTGTGTTTCCTTACATTACCTGTGTTCGCGTGCGTCATTCATTATCTATGGTTAGGTCGGGAAATTGCACAATGCAATTGGAGTGAAAGTAAATATTGTATATCTTTGAGTTTATTTTTCGTGTGTTTACTACTTTCACTATTACTGTTATTTCTGAAGTCATGAAAAGTATGGAAAAATTATCCAGAGTTATCGTTATAGTGATGTGGTGAAATTTTACACATCTATGTTTATGTTTCAAGTTAAAAAAAAAAAAAAAAAAAAAAAAAAAAAAAAAAAAAAAAAAAAATCGAAAAAATAAGAAAAGAAAAAGAAAAAGAAAAAGTTGGAAGTTTGTTTTAACCAACTTATGTAAAGTTTTGTATTAAGTGGTCGATATCACCACTAGTTGTCGTATATTATATCTATGGATTGAATGGGAGTTGAACGTTATGGGAACGCCAACTAAAGGTTATTCTTTGATTGAGATCTTGTTGAGTATAATTCGTATCTACCTAAAGCGTGTGTTTCAAGTGTTAAAGCGTGAGTTATTCTATGATATGAGTCTTATTCATGGGATGGTTGGGATAGTGATTAACCACACTTAGGATTTTAATTTATCTGTTTTGTTTATTTTTCATTTTACACCAATTTGTATCCCAAATATTATCCATACCCTATATTATTCTTTATCCAAACCTTTGATTTATTGAGATTAGGGATTTGAGCAATCTTAAGTATCGTAGTCGTGGATTCGGCTATGTATTTATGATTTTGTCGCCCTTTTTGATATAATATTATTGGTGAAGATTACTTGGTCCTATCTTTAGCCTATTCGAGTTAAGGATTTGAGCAATTGCAAGTATCGTGTTCGTGGATTCGATCATGTATTTGTGATTTTGTCGCCTTTTCTGGAATTTGAGATTGATAGAGATTAAGAAGAATGATTAACCCTTAAGCCTCAAAACCCTTTTTAACCGCTTTAGACTTGTTATTCCTTGGCTTTAGTGGGGGAGATGTGTATACTTGCCAAGCTTATGATAGAATATTCGTCACGACTGGACAGTTAAACGATTAGATTTGCTTTTATCGAAATATTTTATTTTATTCCTAAATCGTTAAGTGTTTGGTTGTGTGATTATGATAAAACGAATACATGCTTAAATATAAAAATAAATCCTAATATCTTTTAGGATATATTTTCATAAGATTAATTCTAAGGTTTACTTGGGGACAAGTAAAGTTCAAGTGGGGGGATATTTGATGAACTCAAATAAGTACATTTTATTATCATCATTTATCCTATTTATTTGACTTGTTTTATTATATTATGTATGAGAATTGATGCTTAATCGTTTACTTTTGTAATTCTCAGTTAAAAACAAGCATTTGGTGAAACTTAGCTATTATGGACTAAAAATGGAGAAAAATGATCACGATTAGAAAAGGTTGCTGAAATGAAGAGATTGAAGACCATTGCCTGACTTTGAAGAATGCACGCATGCAATTCTGTCATGCGTTGCATATGAAACTTTGGTCAACAAAGAAGAACCAACTTGTTCTACTCCAGATGCGCCGCATTATACTTCTTACATACGGCGCATCACTATCAAGATTTCACCAGTTACGATCCAAGATACAAGAAGACATGCGCCGCATACAATTATGAAGATACGCCGCATCTCAAGGCGGTGTACGAATATTCTGGAATATAATAATCTTGGACCCCACGCGAAGTTACCTTGATACGCCGCATCGGACCAATCCGATGCGCCGTATCGGCCATATACAATCCTTACCAAGAATTCAAGAAATCAAGTGAAGATTAGAAGCTTAATGAAGAAGTCAAGATTACAAGTCGACACTTGAAGATGCTTTCGTATTTTGGCCATAAAATCTTCATCCGGACTCCGATTTAGTTGATTCAAGCGGCCACGGAAAGAGAAAAAGGAGATCTACCTGTATCTGAAGGAGATGCAGCGCATCAGGTCTTTAGATGCGCCGTATTGGGAGATGCTCCATATCAGATTTATAGATGCGCCATATCGGGTCAGTTTCAGACTTGGAGGCTACGTTTACTTATAGATGCAGCGCATCTAACTCTCTAGATGCGCCGTATCGACCCAGATTTCAAAATCTATAAATACCGAACTCATTAACGAATTAGGGCATCTTTGGGAACCCTTAGGGTCATTCCCAGACGATGACAACCCCTCCAAACAGCAGAAGATCACCCTAGAAGACCTAATTATCCTTGAAGAGTATCTCTAATCATTGTAGCGTATTCATTATGCTTAATACTCTATTAATTACGATTATGTTTATGCACTTTGTTATAGAGATTATGGGCTAACACCCTTTTGTGTTAGCCATGTTTATGATTATTTGATATTTTGATGTGTTTCTAATTCGATTGGTTGCTAAGTCTTCGTTTTAATTATTTATGTTAGTAGTTTGTTTTATTGTAATAGTAAGCTTTAATTCATCAGGATTGGTGGCTTGTGTAATGTGACAACGGAAAGATTGCACTCCCTTTAATATTGCTTTCCCATCAATTAAAGTTTATATGTTGATGTCTTTGGTTACTACTTATTAGTGCATTGATAACTCTTGTTTTATTAGTGGCCTGCGCATTTGACTACGGAAGAGAATGTGGCTCCCACGGTTATAGCTAACCTGATCAGTTAAATATAACTTTTAGACATAAGTAATCATTAAGGGATTTCTCGCCGATAAGATTAGAGCCAACGAGAAAGGATTAATTACATACACTTCATATAAAACTAGCAATAAAACAAGTGACAAGCTATTTAAACATAAACACAATTATTAAGCAGCTTTATGCGGATTCCAATGGAATCTAGACTCTAGGTACAAGAGGTAGGATGGACCGCGCCTAGTCTTGAGCACCAATCACTGCAGGTCTTAGAACTTATTAAAACTTAATCATATATGAAACTTGGTTAACACACTCTTC
This sequence comes from Artemisia tridentata subsp. tridentata, assembly GCA_021014915.2. Classification (NCBI taxonomy): domain Eukaryota; kingdom Viridiplantae; phylum Streptophyta; class Magnoliopsida; order Asterales; family Asteraceae; genus Artemisia; species Artemisia tridentata. The sequence continues at coordinate 206,260,613 of CP139505.1, forward strand.
ATATCTTTGGTATTTTCTATTGTTTGTTTATCTTAGTTTAGTTAGAATAAAACCAAACTCGTGCCAGTCTCTCAGGCTGAACCCCCTTTACGTTAGCTTAGGAGAGTCGAATACCTCTAGAATTAGTATATTAGAAATCTCACTCTTAGTGATCGACACCCTACTTACCAACTAAGCTACATTGATCGGGTACACTGCCCGTTAGTGTTGTTATAGGTTAAATCGGCAAAATATAAATCTAAAACTTGATAAGGAATAATCACCTATACAACGACACATCAATACTCTTATTATTCATATTAGTTTAGCACCAGAAACTGAGAAACAATACCTGGAAAAGATAACAACGATACGACTCCCAGGAGTGCAAACATTTTGGCCCAAAATATCAAGTCTGTTTTCATTTTATCATGTGGTTCATAGAAGGTTTTAATCATGTTGGAAACATGCATACCAAATACTGGAAGGATAACTCCGTTAGTAAGAGCTGCTATTGCTCCCAGAATAAGTACTGGTATTTCCGGCTTGTTGAGATAGATAAGGCGGCGTAGTGGTGCATTTTGTGGTTTTTCTGAAGCTTCCTCTTCGGGAACACTATGTTGTGTTGGTATATTAATGTGGTGACTGGTAAATGACTCTGGGCTTATTGATAGCTTGTACGACATCCTTTGACTTTTGTTTCCCGAGCAATGTTCATGTCTTGAATCATTATGAATGTTTTGCGATTTTATAAGTTGAGCATATGCTCCTTCGGGATCACGGAGTAGCTGTGAATAAGTTCCTGATAAATCAAGAACTACAAATAGTTAATCTATTGTTATGGCTAACCAAGTTTCTTTTATGAATTTTTAAGTTTTAGTAGCTGAGTCTAAGTGCTTTGAAAAAGCTGCTTAATGCCTATTTTATTACAAAATAAGCACTTGAAAATAAGCTGCTTAATGCCTATTTTATTACAAGGGTCACTTTCATATCTCCCCAACAAAAACATGAAAATTTCATATTTACCCAAATGATGCTTTAAAAGCAGTGTACAATATGCATTCAATGATTGTATTTTGGGTATATATGAAATTAATGTTGAAAAGAGGGGGAGATATAAAATTATCCCTTATTACAAAATAAGCAATTGAAAATAAGCAAGTTGGTACTAGCCTTTTATCAGCAGATTACTTTTTAAATAAGCAATCTTAAACACCCGTAACCATAAAACTACCTTTCTCAACAAGCTTTCCCTGATGGATGACTGCAATCATATCGGCATTTCTTATAGTGCTTACACGATGTGCAACAATAATAGTCGTTCTATTCACCATTATCCTATCCAAGGCGTCCTGCACAACTCTCTCAGATTCTGCATCAAGTGCACTTGTTGCTTCATCCAAAAGTAGGATCCGAGGGTCTTTAAGGATCGCTCTTGCAATAGCAATTCTTTGCTTCTGTCAACCAGATAGTTGTGTCCCATGCTCACCGACCATTGTGTCTAGTCCTTGAGGTAGTTTATCGATAAATGTAGCAGCATTTGCAAGCTCAACTGCAACTCTAATCTCATCTATAGATGCGGAACCTTTTCCATACATAATATTATCCTTATTTATCATTAATCAGACAAAACAAGACAACTAAATAAATCATTTGACATAAAACTAGGTCACTAACAGATAAAGAGCAAGTTAAAACAAATCTACTAAACATAACTAACAGAAATAAGAAAATTAAAATATAGAATAGAATATACCATGTTGTTGATGTTTGGTGTGTGTTTGTGTGTGTGTTGTCTGCCGGCGGTGTGAAATAATATGGCAGCAGAAAAGGAAGAAAACTAGGGTTTGTGGCGGTGACGGCGGCGGAGGAGTGATCGGAGCATTGTTTTTGTTTTGGTCGGAGAGTTGCAGGAGTGGTTGTGTTGGTGTGAGTTGTGATGGTTTATGGGGAGGAGAGGAGTGTGAGATTGTTTATATGTGGTGGTTTAGTTGAAAGTGGTGAGAGCATGTAAAATGACCAAAATATCGTTTTGCTCATGTATTTGTTGCCCAAAAATCAAAAGTTGCCCAAAAAACAATACGCCCCATGTACATCGTACCAACAGTTGTAGAGGTATTTGGTCGGACACGTGTCATCCAGTGGTTGGTCGGACGAGTTGCCCTGGTCTAGTATCGGAACTTTCTGTGAGCGGGTCGGATAAGCAACGCACCAGGGCAACTGGGGCATATTAGTAATTATCCCTTTAGTTTAGCTTTCTGATAGTTTCATTTGTTATTTAATTGAGATAAGGTTCCGCAATTATTCTTGTCATTATTTGATTAGTTTACTATAAAAATTATATACATCGAAAAATACGAATAGTGTTAATGAGTTTTGTGTAAAATTTATTTTTAACTTCTTAAACATATTTGTGCTTTACCCAAATTTCTGGATCAACGTAAATATAGTTTTATATACTTATATGTTAAAAAAGATTGGATGGGTTCACGTACTTAGGCTGCACATAGTAAGGACTACCAGCGACCTTTATTTTACCCGCTACATCAGCTTTCTCTCTCCGACGACATACAGACGATTTTTTGCCACAGTAAGGGCGACCTTCATTTTTTTTTCAAACATTTTTAACAGCAAAATTAAAATTTCATTAATAATTAGAACATTACAATAAATTTCAAATAAAATTAAAACATTACAATAAAATTCAAATAACATTATAACATTACGCTAATAAAATGACTAAAGTAGCGTTGATTTTCACGATGCCAAATATCTTCCACCAAATCGGATTTTAGGCTTAGATTAGTTGTTTTGTTAACTATCTCCTGAGTAATTTCCAATGATTCTGTATGCGTTCTTATGGGATCATAATTACGGTGCTGCTCCGCTCGAAAAAATGTGGGAGATATCGCCCGCCCTTTGTCCTGAATTATCATATTATGTAATATGATGCATTTGTACATTATATCTGATAGGTGACTTTTGTCCAACCCTCTAGCTGGATGTTTAATCATTAGCCACTTCCTCTTTAGTACACCATAAACTCGTTTCATATCTTTCCTTGCTGCTTCGTGCTTCATCTTATACAATATTCGTTTGTGATTCTTCTTCCCTGGATTTTTTATGGACTTAATAATAACGGACCATTCCGGATATATCCCATCAGGAAGATAATATCCCCGTATATAAGCCACAACGAATTCCACATCCGGTGCTCTCCCCCGCTTTGAGATCATTGAAAAGAGGCCACAACGATTGACATAAAACATTAATGTTGTTATTCACCGGCGACACCAAAGAACGCATGTCAAATCCATAAATCGTAGGAGGCGATCACTTCCAATAAAATGAATGGATCTGGCCCACGATCACCCCTATAAAATTGAGCTTTTAAAGCATTTGGGTAATTCGCCCACAGCCAATCTGTACAATCAATGCTTCCTATCATCTCAGGAAACTCATGCTTTTCATAGTGATGAGCATAGAGTTTTTTAACGTCAGTATATAGTGGCTTTCGCAAAAACTCTTCACCATATAACTCCATGATGACCTCAAAAAAATTTTGGAGACACTCACGAGCTGTTGTCGCACCCATTTGCAGATATTCGTCCAGAGCATGAGGATTGGCTCCGTATGCCATTTGACGAATTGTCGAAGTACACTTCATCAATGGGGAAATACCAAGTGCGCCCGCACAACTAGCAGTTTGTTGAAAATAACGGGAATGGTCGGTTACCTCTCGAACAATTTGTGTGAATAGGTTTCGGCCCATTCGGAAACGCTGACGGAATGTTCTTTCGTCATACACTAGGTGTTAGGAGAAGTAAGCCGCCACTAAATGATTATGAGCACCATAACGAACCCTATGAATTTGGTTTCGTGAGATTTGTGGTTTTGATGCTTGAAAAGCCTCCCAACATTATTCCGTAAACATTGCAAGCTCGCTAGTAACTTCATCTTCATCGTCCGAAGATGAAGTGGCAAAAAATAGCTCGTAAGACAACATTATGTAGATTTGAGAGAATGTGTTTGAATGTGTATTGAGAGAGTTGTAGTTTGAATTTGTGAATAAAATGGTGAAATGAGTGGGTTATTTATAATGTGAAAGAGTTTAAATTTTAAAAGTTAATTTTTTTTCTTTCAAACGGTCAAAAAAATTGGAAATGGGAGAGTGGCTATCGGTCGACCAAACGAACGAAAAAAAAAGGCAATCGATCGACAGGCGATCGACTGCCACAGTAAGGGTGATCGATCGCCCTGTCGATCGATTAGTTGATCGCCCTTGTTACTGCGCATAGCCATATATTATCCCGACCTTGTCCACATCTTCGACGGAGTATTTTATAACTCACGGATTCCCCCGTCCCCCAGACAACTCATGAATTCTTTAGTCAAATCAGTATGAGCGAGTCTCCGGCTCGTAAATGTTATATCAACTTTTGGCTATGTTTGGCGCGGGGCTTTTTGGGGCTATGAGTGGTGAGCAATGAGCTTTTTTATTTTTATTGTTCGTTTGGCAAAGGAGCGGTGAGCTTTGCGATTTATTAGGAATGCTCATTTTTTCAATGCTTCTTTAAGAAGCTGTGAGCGGTGGGTTGTGTGTAACACCCCTGTTTTCGATATACACAGCGGAATATAAGTTTGGGGTATTACTTCAAGTATCACAGTCATGAGAAATAGAAAACGACTCAAAAAGAGACGTTTTAAATAAAATTGTTATCATTCATTATTTAAATCAGAGTACATAATATAGGTCCCAGAGGGAAATTCGGAAATACGTTATAAAAGTTACATTATTCAGTTGAATGATAACAAAATGGACACTCTTTTTATAAGAAGAAAGTCCAAAGCCACTCCGTGCCAAGTTCAGTCTTTTAATTACCTGAGATAAACATGCTAAAAAGTCAACACAAAGGTTGAGTGAATCCATAGCATTTAAAGTTATAATCAGTTGAACACAAGCTAAATAAGAAGAAATCAGTTATATCACAGTTCGGTATATTGCACTAAACCTCATGACACGCAATGCGTTGACAGTTTCCAGTCTCACTAACATATTAAAAATGAAAGTGGTTTGCCCCCAAGTGAGAGCTTGCCAAACTCCTCATAGATTTCAAATATAATGAATCTGTCTAACCGGCTACCACAAAGATATCCATCCGATTAGTACAAATGGGTTGTCAGGCCAATAGATCTATTCACTATATTCGCGCTTACCTAGTAGGTGACTAATGGTGCCTGATACGAGGGACTTTTAAAATAAATATAAATAGGCAAACGTTAACTTAGTGCAATAACAATCAGGAAAATACTTGTATTCGGTTTAGTAGCATGTATCTCCACACAAGTTTGGAAAACGTAATAAAAAGTGGAACTACGAACTCACCTTGATAGTCTGGATGGAAAACAAAGTTAAACAGAGTTGATAAACGTCTCCGGCACGCAACCTGGTTCATTATGTCAAGTTTCAGTAATCGTTTCTGAATAAGTTTTAATATTCGTTTCGTAAAGTTCTGGTGGATAGTTAAATGTTTAAAATGAGACAACATGAAGTCTCTTCAAAAGTTGGATAAAATTTTATTGTTCGTTTTTATGTTTTCGTTTGTTCGTTATTGATATATACGTATTTTTATTTATTAGTTTTTATTATATTTAAAATATAATAATAATTATTATAATTATATATAAAGTTACGCTTTTTACCCTATAGTTTCATATATTGACAGTTTATATCCCTGAACTTTCGTAAAATGACAACTTTTACCCCTGAACTTTTATAAAATTACAATTTTTACCCCTCAACTTCCTCCTCTTCCTTAGGGCTTGCAAATGAAATATCAAGCTTCCTCCTCTTCCTTAGGCTTTGTAGGATTTTCTTTGGCGTGAATGAGGGTTATTTGATCAGTAGTGAGTGAGTATGGCTGTTAAGGTTCGGTTCGAATGGGATTGAGAGGAAATGAAGATATAAGGGTCAATATTTATAGGAGAAGGGAGCTAGGGTTTCCATATTGTTCTAGGGTTTCTTTGTGAAGTATGAGGGAGACAAGATGATGAGTTCTCACCTCTTGGGCGCCACATGGAAGGAGGGGGAAAGGAGGTTGATGTGGAAAGTCCCTATCCATACAAGTTTCCTACTTAGGTTAGATATTTTGGGGCTTGATGATGTGGATATTGGAGGGACTAGGGGAGGCAATATGTGGTGGAGTTTACTTAGGGTTTGAAAGAAATTGGTTTGGTTTGGTTTTTGTGGGATTCAAACTAGGTAGGTTAGTATAGGATCGATTAGGCTTAGTAAGGTGGTACCATGGGCTATATTATGTTGTACTCTAGGGTTTAGAATGGTAACTAGTTAGTTTTAGGGTTTAACTTAATTATTTGTTAAATTGAAAATAATTAAAATTTACTTTAAATATATACATATGTCGAATTAGGTATTAGGGAAAAGAAAATCATGTTGTGCTTTATGGAGTGGTACTATAAGCTTAGGAGAGTTGTACTAGGGTTTAGAAAATAAGAAAAATATATTTTTAATGTTTCTTTAAGTTATATTAATTTTATGTAATTTTTATTAAGTTTTAAATATATATAAATGAGATTTTAAGGTTTTATGCATTGAAGGGTTGTACATTGGGTTTAAGGGCTTGTACAAATAATTAGTAAGTCTAATAAATTTATTTTAAAATTTAGTGTATGAATTTGTTGTACAATATTCCTTAGAATAAATATTTTCAAGGTTATAATGGTATTTTTATTAATATTTATGTTTTATGCTTAAATGACTTGTACTTACTCAAATAAGTTGTACTTTAGTATTTCTTGGGTTTTGTTGTTCATATATGTTGTTATAATTATTTAGGGTTTCTTGGTATCTTTATTTATTGAGAAACGTTTAGTTTTAAACGTACGTTAACGAATTAACGCAAAGTGGAAAATGAGAGGTCATAAAGTTTTAGAGAAAAAATATTTATATGAATAAACATTAAATAAGTTAAGGTTGGGTTGCGTGTGAGCATGTTTATCGAGGATGTGAGCTACGTCACATTAGATAATAGTTATGATCAGATAAAAAAAACTATACGTAGAAAAAGGATAAGTATTCTTTATTAGAATATAAGATAGTTGTGGAATTCTTACAGTGGTCACAGTATCCCCCCGTTGAAGGGAATCTCGTCCCGAGATTTAGTCTACGTTGGTCGGTGACTTTGGAAAAAGATGTGGGTACTTTTCCTGGATTTGATCTTCTCGTTCCTAGGTAAATTCTGGTCCTCTTTTAGAGTTCCATCTAACTTTAACGATGGGAACGCGACTTCGCTTTAGCTGTTTGATTTCTCTATCCATGATTTCCACAGGTTCTTCCACAAAACTAAGCTTGTCGTTGAGACGAAGCTCTTTCATGGGAATCACAAGTGTTTCATTTGATAGACATTTCTTTAGATTAGAGACGTGGAAGACAGGATGTATTTTACTGAGATCTATAGGAAGTTCTAATCTATAGGCTACTGGACCGATTCTCTCCAGAATCTTAAATGGTCTGATGTATCTGGGATTCAACTTTCCTCGTTTTTCGAATCTGACCATGCCTATCTCCAACTTCAAACTCCATAGGCTTCCGTCTTACATCTGCGTAGCTCTTCTACCTATCCTGGGCAGCTTGCAAATGTTGTCGGATTTGCACTATTTTATCGGTGGTTTCCTGAATTATCTCTGGTCCGGTAAGTTGGAATTCTCCGACTTCCGCCCAGCAAACAGGTGACCGGCACTTTCGTCCATAAAGTGGTTCAAACGGCGCTGCTTTAATACTCGCATGGTAACTATTGTTGTATGAGAATTCTGCCAAAGGCAAATGTCTATCCCATCCTTTACCAAAATCTATTACACATGCTCTGAGCGTATCTTCCAACGTTTGAATAGTTCTTTCACTCTTTCCGTCGGTTTGTGGATGATAAGCCGTACTCATATCTAAATTAGTACCCAAAGCTTTCTGAAGCTTTTCCCAAAATCGAGACTTGAAACGAGAATCACGATCCGAAATAATGGAAATTGGTACTCCATGTCGTGAGACTATCTCCTTCAGATATAATTGAGCTAAATCCACTACTTCATCAGTCTCTTTGATTGGCAAAAAGTGAGCTGATTTCGTAAGACGATCAACTATGACCCAAATGGTGTCATATCCGCTTGACGTTCGAGGTAACTTGGTAATGAAATCTATAGTTATCCTTTCCCATTTCCATTCAGGAATCTCAGGTTGTGTCAATAAGCCAGATGGCCTTTGATGTTCAGCTTTAACTCGTGCACATGTCAAACATTTACTGACATATTCAGCTATGTCAGCTTTCATGTTTGGCCACCAGTAAAGCTTTTTGAGATCCTGGTACATCTTTTCAGATCCTGGGTGGATAGAATACTTGGATTTATGTGATTCATGCATAATCACATTTCTTAAGTCACCAAAGAGCCAGCTCCGGTTCTTTATGCAACGAGTCCAGTCAAGACAGAGTTCAAACGCCTTGTCCATACCCCTTAAATTCTCAGCCTGAGTATTTTCTTCCTTCACTGCTTCAGTTTGTGCATTGAGAATTTGGGATGGCAAGTCTAAATTAATGGTCATGACAAAAGCTCTGACTCTAAGAGGCTTAATTCGTTCCTTCCTGCTTAAAGCATCTGCTACAACATTTGCTTTTCCAGGGTGGTAACGAATTTCATAGTCATAGTCACTTAGCAACTCTAACCATCGGCGTTGCCTCATGTTTAATTCTTTCTGGTCGAGAATGTGTTGAAGGCTCTTATGATCTGTGAACACGACACACTTTGTGCCGTACAGATAATATCTCCAGATTTTAAGAGCAAATACAACTGCTCCTAGCTCAAGATCATGAGTCGTATAATTCTCCTCATGAGGCTTAAGCTGTCGGGAGGCATAAGCAATAACTTTATTTCTTTGCATCTACACCGCGCCTAAACCCTGGTGTGACGCGTCGAAGTAAACAATGAAATCATCACTTCCTTCTGGTAAAGCTAGAATTTGAGCTTCGCATAACTTTTGATTTAACAGCTGGAAAGCTTTTTCTTGATCTTCTCCCCAAACGTACTTCTTGTTCTTCTGAGTCAATTCCGTTAAAGATTTGGCAATCTTCAAAAATCCCTCAATGAATCTCCGATAATAGCCAGCAAGTCCAAAAAATTGACGCACCTCAGTGGGGGTTGTAGGTGTCGGCCAATTTTTGACTGCTTCTATTTTAGAAGGATCCACGTGGATAACATGGCGATCAATCACGTGTCCAAGAAACTGCACAGTGTGAATCCAGAAGTCACACTTGGAGAATTTTGCGTACAGTTGTTCTCTGTTGAGTAGTTCCAAGATGATCTTTAAATGCTCCACATGTTCTTCTTCGCTCCGAGAATAGATAAGAATATCATCAATGAACACGATCACGAATTTGTCCAAATAAGGTTTGCACACACGATTCATGAGATCCATGAACACAGCCGGTGCATTGGTTAACCCAAATGGCATTACTTGAAATTCGTAGTGACCGTATCTCGTTCGGAAAGCTGTTTTGGGAATATCTTCTTCCCTAACACGCAGCTGATGATAACCGGATCTTAAATCGATTTTCGAGTAAACTCTCGTTCCTTGCAGTTGGTCGAACAAATCATCGATCCTTGGCAATGGATATCGATTCTTCACCATAAGTTTATTCAACTCCCGGTAATCGATACACATTCTAAGAGATCCTTCCTTCTTTTTGACAAATAGGACAAGTGCTCCCCAAGGTGATGAGCTTGGTCGAATAAATCCTTTATCCAATAACTCTTGTAGTTGATTGGATAGTTCTTGCATCTCCGACGGTGCTAAACGGTAAGGTGCTCGTGCAACTGGCGCTGCTCCTGGCACCAAGTCAATCTGGAACTCTACCTGACGAACAGGTGGTAGTCCAGGTAACTCTTCAGGAAAAACTTCCAGAAAATCTCGTACTACGGGCACATCTTCCAGTTGTTTTTCATCCGTCTTTTTCTCTGTTACATGAGCTAAAAATGCTTGACATCCTCTGTTGATGTACTTCATGGTTTTGACACAGGATATTATGCTTAATCTAGTCTTACTTTGATTACCCCGAATAATCAAAGTCTCACCCTCAAAAGGGATGTGAACGATTTTCTCGTTGCATAAAATCTTTGCATGGTATTTGGATAGCCAGTCCATACCAACGATTACGTCGAATCTTCCGAGTTCGATAGGCACGAGGTCGATGTCGAAGGATTGATTTAATAAGGTTAAGGTACATCCTCAGATTATAGAGTTAGTGCCTACTAATTTTCCATTAGCTAGTTCTATTTCATACGTGTTGTTTAAGGCAATGGGGTTAAGTTTAAGTAAAGTAGCAAAGGTAATAGATATAAAGCTTGTATCGGCTCCGGTATCAAATAATACTCTAGCTAGATGTTGGTTAAGAGGAAATGTACCCGTGACCACGTCCGGGTTCTGCTGCGCATTACCATCTCCTAACACATATACTCGTCCGCGGGAACCATTGTTCGGGTTAGAATTTAACTTCGGACACTGGTTCCTATAATGCCCCTTCTCACCACATCTGTGGCAAGTCACGATTACCGGCTGCAAATTTGCTCCAGTTGCTTTACAGTCTTTGGTCTGGTGTCCAACCTTCTGACACTTTACGTACTTAACAGTGCATGGACCATAGTGGTGCAACAAGCATCGATTGCAATATGGTTTCATTCCGACATAACTACTTTTCTCAGTAGAGGTGGCAGCATAGGCTCTGGCAGTTTCCTGCCGACGGTTCTGTTGGTGATGGTAATTGTTGCGGTTTTGGTGGTAATTGTTTTGATTGTGGCGGTTGTTGTTGTGGTAGTTGAGACGGTTGTCGTAATGATGGGTATTTCTTCTATCATCAAACTTTCGTTTGTGATCACTGTTTTCCTGAGTAGAATTACGCTTGATTTCCCGATCCACCAACCTCTGGGCTATGGACATTGCTTCTTCTAGCGACTGGGGTTTTGAAGCAGTAACATTCCCCTCGATGCTTCGAGGTAATCCTTCAGTATATTTCTCCAACACCTTCTCCAGATCAGGTACAATAGTTGGACATAGGAGAGTAAGTTCCTGAAACCTTCTATTGTATGTCTTGAGATCCATTCCTTTCACCACTAGCTGGTGAAATTCATCTTCCAACTTTTTGATTTCAGTACGGGGACAATACTTTCTCAGCATTTTCTTTTTAAGATCATCCCAAGTGAGTTGATGAGCTGCTTCCACACCCATGGTTTGGGAAGTAGCAGACCACCAAGACAAGGCATCATCCAATAGAGTCCCTGTAGCAAAAGCAACTTTGCAGTCATCGGTACACCCGCTCCTTACAAAGACTACTTCCGTACGTTCAAACCAACGAGCCAATTCAGTAGCTCCTTCTGTTCCTTTAAAGAAAGTTGGTTGGCAGTTTATGAAGTCTTTATTAGTGCATTTGCGAGCTATTGCTGTCTCACTTTCCCCATTGGGTCTACTAGTGCTTCCAGATCGAGCCATTACTGCTGCTTGATTCTCAAGTGCTGCAGCAACACTGTCTGCAACAAGCTTTCGGACAGCAGCTTAGGACATGACTGGTTCTGGGGAATTACGAGGCATATCTCTACAAGAAGATACATGTTTAGAATTTGCATAGTGACCATTAACAATGGTAAAATCCATGATAATCACAAGGTCACGATATGTCCAAATATCGCACATGTATGTAAAATATTCAGCACTGGTCCATATCATGCACAGCAACATATCACAACCACATATAGTCATAAATAACTTGTTAATTTGTTATACATATAACAAAATTAATACAAGCGTCGTATTTATGCCACATATCCCGTGGCTAGTACAAAAGCTGCCAGATATAAACTACATGCCAGTGCCATATTTATACTATAGATTTCATAGCTGAGACATAGTACAAAAGATAATATATATAAAGATCTGATCTACTGGTTACCAGAAGTTCCCTTAAGTCGACCTTCGAGCTCGACTATCATACTAACGAGAACCTACATATTTCCCTGATACTGGGCCTGCATCTCTGTCACTGTCGTCTCCATTGCCGCGATCTTGTTCTGAGCTGTTGCCAATTCTTCATTTCTTCTATTATCTTCAACTCGTTGTCGTAAATAAAGGGTATTTCTCGTCTGACTTGCTCGTAACGTTTCTCGGAATCCTCACGATTTTCATCTATCTTCTGCTGCATAGCTTCTTGACCCGTCATCAGATCCTCTACTCTGTATTCGATACCCTCAATTTGTTCTAATGGTAATTCGTCCAGATGACCCAAAGCAGTCTCAATCTGCTCTTCTTGCCGCTCTAGTCGTGTCAGGAGAGTGGAGACGGTCGGCTGTCGTTCTTGGGCTGCTCGTGAACTTTCTCCCACCTCAAATACTCGTGGCGGAGTAGAGATGTCGGGAGTAGGTGATCGGGGTAGAGCACTATATCGAGCTATAATGGCCCTGACCTCGTCACTAAGTTTAAACGGGACGGATGGAGGAGTGAAGCTGGTAGATGATGGTGGCGGTGGAGATGAGGAAGTAGGTGGTACATAAGTGGGTAACATATAAGGATGTGGTAGTAGCGATGAGGACGGAGGCACAGGAATAGTTCTGATTCTTGCCGTTCTTCGGAGTCTTTCAGCAGAAACTGGGGGTATCTCCGTAACCGAAGGGGAATCTGGTTCGGATAACTCTCCATCTGCAAATGTACGAGCTCTCTCTCTGGCCTGCATATAGGGATCATCAGGGAATGGTGCGACATCAGGCATCAAAGTATCCTCAGATGGCTCTTCAGAAGGATCTGACTCTGTGTCATCCCCAAATGCTGTAGAGATCTCAGGTACCACAGAAACGTCTTCTGATGAATTTGACTATGTTATTCGTCCATGTACGGTCGTGACGTCCGGTACAGTCGCGATATTTTCAATATTCGTGTCTGACATAAGAGTGATAGAATGAGGAGGGGAAGTCATAGCTCTGTAACCACCCGGTAATTATGAATATTCCACTATATAACTAAATAATTAACAATAAACCATGTATAAATAATGTTTCAGTAGCGTCGTGGCACGGAGGACTTTGGTTAAGTCTTTGTGGAAAACGGTTATAGTCCAATGTTTGAAAACATTTGGTTCTCTATAACCATGAGCTCTGATACCAATCTGTAACACCCCCGTTTTCGATATACACAGCGGAATATAAGTTTGGGGTATTACTTCAAGTATCACAGTCATGAGAAATAGAAAATGACTCAAAAAGAGACGTTTTAAATAAAATTGTTATCATTCATTATTTAAATCAGAGTACATAATATAGGTCCTAGAGGGAAATTCGGAAATACGTTATAAAAGTTACATTATTCAGTTGAATGATAACAAAATGGACACTCTTTTTATAAGAAGAAAGTCCACAGCCACTCCGTGCCAAGTTTAGTCTTTTAATTACCTGAGATAAACATGCTAAAAAGTCAACACAAAGGTTGAGTGAATCCATAGCGTTTAAAGTTATAATCAGTTGAACACAAGCTAAATAAGAAGAAATCAGTTATATCACAGTTCGGTATATTGCACTAAACCTCATGACACGCAATGCGTTGACAGTTTCTAGTCTCACTAACATATTAAAAATGAAAGTGGTTTGCCCCCAAGTGAGAGCTTGCCAAATTCCTCCTAGATTTCAAATATAATGCATCTGTCTAACCGGCTACCACAAAGATATCCATCCGATTAATACAAATGGGTTGTCAGGCCAATAGATCTATTCACTATATTCGCGCTCACCCAACAGGTGACTAATGGTGCATGATACGAGGGACTTTTAAAATAAATATAAATAGGCAAACGTTAACTTAGTGCAATAACAATCAGGAAAATACTTGTGTTCGGTTTAGTAGCATGTATCTCCCCACAAGTTTGGAAAATGTGATAAAAAGTGGGACTACGAACTCACCTTGATAGTCTGGATGGAAAACAAAGGTAAACAGAGTTGATAAACGTCTCTGGCACGCAACGTGGTTCGTTATGTCAAGTTTCAGTAATCGTTTCTGAATAAGTTTTAATATTCGTTTCGTAACGTTCTGGTGGATAGTTAAATGTTTAAAATGAGACAACATGAAGTCTCTTCAAAAGTTGGATAAAATTTTATTGTTCATTTTTATGTTTCCGTTTGTTCGTTATTGATATATACGTATTTTTATTTATTAGTTTTTATTATATTTAAAATATATTAATAATAATAATTATTATATATAAAGTGACCGGATCTACACACACTCCTTGTGTTAGATGTGATACTAAGAATTATACGTAGTCTAGCACGCGGAATTTACTAGCTAGCACTTAGAAGACTTTATGTGTTTTGTATGATTTGAATAAAACAATGAATGAACACAGAATGATAACCTTCAACTTCAACGATTCAATATTATTAGAATAATAATACGAGTGATCTCCTATCACTAGGGTTTACAACCTTGAATCTTTCGTACTTCTATATCTTTGTATGTTAACCTAGGCAATCCTTTTATAGACCAAGGATTCCTTTACAAGATAACTATCATTCTAATCTTATACGATATACACAATATATTTTCCATAATTATCTATTACATAAATCATAAACCGTACTAACTTCTTCACTCAGCAGTCTTAACTGCTCATGTCTTCAAAACTCTTCAGCAGTCTTAACTTCCATCTTCAACAGTCCTAACTGTTACCTTCAACAGTCTTAACTGCTAAAGCTTAATTTCCTAACAATCCTCCCCTAAACTTATGATTTCTATCCAAATCACTAAGTTTCTTCAAATTAAGCTTCTTCTTCTTAATGCTGAAAATTCTTTCAAACACCTATCAAGCAAATCTCTTAGATCTAGCTTTTACTTCTTGTGCAAGGTTGAATATCTTTGTCACCAGCATATCAGCCATCTCAGATTCTTCATTAGCTTCCAGTCTAACACATGCCATCATTGTCAAAACACCTGGTCTGAGTGGATAATCTTTTTCAACAAGCATATAGATCTCTATTCCATCCTTGATAGACACCCTGTGTACTCCACACATTCCAAATAACTTCCAAGTGATGTCCATGACTTGTGCTTGAAATCTCCATATCGACTCTCCACCATCTGGTTCATAAATTCTCTTCAATTGAACCCATAGTTCTTTGTCTTTATCTTTAATAGGATCAATATCTCTGAATTTCTCTTTCACTAAGATCCATAGTTGATTTAGATCTTCTCTGTCAAAGCCTTTGAGTAAATCTTCAAACAACTTATATCTTTCAGAAATATCTCCAAGTCTGATAATCTTCCATCCTTTCATTCTTCCATCAGTGAACACTTCCCAGTCAATGATTGGATGTTTTACCTGTAAAGGTTTAATGTAAGAAGACTCTGGAATAATCATCATCATGCTTCTGATCTTCTCATTTGTTAACCCTTCTTCCTCAGACTTTTGTTTCTTAGCAACTTATGATTCCATAGATTCTCCTTCCCTCTTCTTACCTGTTTTGAAACTTCTTCTTGGAGTATTCAAAATAGCATAAGTTTCACAGAATTCTTTTTCAATTATAGCATAAGATTTTCCCTTGAAGTCATTCATGGTGTAATTTGCTGAGTTCTTCAAATAATGCTTCATAGACTCAACAAGTTCCTTCTTTGTTGGCAACTTTGTCTTGTACCCTGACTTCTGTCTTTCTATTATCCTTTGAATCAGATCTTCCCATGTTGCAACTTCATTCTTTTTGAGTATGAATTCTTTAAGCTCCTCTGTCTTTTCTTCTTCATTCAACTGTTTGTCTTTAAGAACCATTTAAGCTTGAGCTCTTACAATCACATCAGAATCCAACAAATATTGTAACTGTTCATTGAACTACTCTTGATTTACTTCTCTTGATCTTTTTCTCTCTATGAATTCAGCTATATTTCTTATATCATCAGCAGCCATTTTTCTTGCAAATTCTTCATCTTGAACAATCTGAGCTTGTTTAGCTTCTTCACCAGCCAAATCTTCTTCTAACATTTGCCTTGCAACTTCTGCATCATGATCTATCTGAGCTTGTTTAGCTTCTTCACCAGCCAAATCTTCTTCTAACATTTGCCTTGCAACTTCTGCATCATGATCTATCTATTCTTGAGTTTTTGGTCTCAATCTTTTAAGCCTTTCAAGTTCTTGAGCAGCAACCACTTCTTCAGATGTCATAGGCTTCTTCCCTTTATCTGCTCTTCTCTTTTCATAAATTGTTCAACAGAAGTTTCATCAGTTGAAACTGCTTGATGTTCTGTCTCAGCAGTTTGAACTGTTTCTTGCTCTATCTCAGCAGTTTGAACTGCTTCTTTATTTGGAACTGCTTGATGTGTCTCAGCTGTTTCTTCTTGAACATAACCAGAACCGGAACCAATATCAAAACCTTTATCTTGTTCAGAACCTTCTTCATACCTTCCTTGAGAACCTGATTTATCCTTATCTTTACCAAATTTCCTCCCCTGTTTGGAAGAATTTTCATCATCCCCGTCTGAACCATCTGAATCATCATTATCAGAAGAATCATCCAATATCACTTTTGCCCTTTTCTTCTTTAACTGATCTTCAAGCTTCTTCACCCTTTTTGTTAGCTTGGTATAGACTATGGAAAACATTTCTTTGTGAGATTTCAGCTCCTCATTGCTCTTCTTAAGCTCCTCCTCCAATGTCTTTACTCTGTCCACTAACTTGGTACATATTTCCATCAATTCATTTTGTGAAGAACTACCCTCATCACTTCTAGCTGTGTTACCTGCTAGGAGAGGTGAATCTTTGGGAAAGGATCTAGTCACAACCCTAGTTAGACTAGGTTTAGACCTTCTCCTATAAGTGATAGGTAGTTGTTGGGTTGTTTCAAATTCTTGAGTGGATGTGTGATGGGGATCAGTTGGAACTGCTGAACCTTCACCCAACTCAGTTTGAAGCATTTAAGGAAACAATGGAACTGGTTCCCCTTCAAAAAGCCTACTAGCCATAGCCATATTTTGAAAAACCTTTGATTGTAGACTAGGCATAGCAAAAGTTTCAGTTGGTTTTGTAAGCAGGTTTTTCTTTTTATTCAAAATTGTTTGAACAAACCTGGGATACATTAAAAACTTTGTTTTACTGTCAACATTTGATGCCATACCCTCAAAAATATATTTTTAAAAATTGAAAACTCTGTTTGTAGACAAGCAAATGAGAGCAATAGCAATATTGCTACTGAACTGTTCCCAAGCAGTCTTTTTATTACTTAAACAACATAGAAGAGTATATATCAAAAATCTCCATTGAGGTGAAAAACATCCTTTTTGAAAAGTCAATTTATGTTCAGATGTATTGTACCCCATTTTTGTAAGTTCTTCCCAAATTTAAGTATTTAGCATAGTGTGGATACCATCTGAGTCATTTAATTTAAGATGTCTCCTAAGTATAGACTCGGTAACAACAAATTTAATGCCATCTACTTCAGTATGAATTTCTAAGTCTCCGTCATCACTTGTCAAGACAGATGAGTTCTGCCAGAACTGTGTGATGTGCGAAACATAAAGAGTAGGAGAAACAGTTAGAGCATACCTTATGTGAGAGTGATTGAGAAAATCCACAATCTCATAAAACTTCGGCCCATCTCCTTGCTCTGTTTTCTCTAAAAACGCAACCTGGTTGTGACGCTTAACAAATTCCAATCCAGCCATTCTTAATGATGAAAAATGAAAGATTTTAGCAATACAATGATCTTGTAAATTGGAATTAAAGTTTATGCAGTCGCTTGGGGTTTATTGGTACTGTTTAGGGTTTTGCGAAATATGCGTATGAGATAAATTATCTTTAGAAAGAGAATAAATGAATTTATGGTAAAAAGATAATTATCGTCTATAAAAATCCCTATAAGTATCTTAAGAATAACGGTTTTACCCCAACGGCTAGAAACTTTTTACAACGGCTAGTTGAGCCGTCCTAACTTTGTACTAACCGTACCAACTGTTGCAAAAATTTTGTTGAGCCGTACGAATTTTTTGAAATAAAATTTTAAAATACCATGGCTCAAACATAGTTTTTAGCAAACTATCAGCTATCAACGGATTTGATATGTCTTTACCAATAGCCGTTTGCTTTGGACTAGCCAACTCTTCACATTTAGATATGGTGAGCTGATAACCATACAATTTTTGGTAAATTGTCAACCATCAACGGATTTGATTAGTCTTTACCAGAAACCGTTTGCTCTGGACTAGTTGGTTCTTATGTGGATAAGACATGGTGAACCAATTACCATTTGTTGTATGCAAAGATCACATACTATTCTCCAGAACACCATTTAGTCCAAAACATCAAGCATTCATAATCCCTTGGTGTTTTCTCTCCAATCCTGCAATTGTTAGTCATAAAACAAAGAAACAAGATACAAGCATATGACTAACAATGCACATAACAAGAAAAATTAATTTTCTTGTGGAACCCAAGCCAAAACAGACTTAGGCTTTCCTCTAGCATCAACATAATTCATTCTTTTCAAAACAGTCTTAGCACCATTGGGTTTAATTGGTCTCCATACCCAACATGCTGAAGCATTTACTCCATTACCCATTTTTCCCTTAGCAGTGTTTTTATTCACACCAGTACCAATTACCCTGCTAGCAGTTGGAACTGCTGGCTTGGTAGTTGTTACCTTAGGTTTCCAAACTTGATTTTTTTCAACTGCTTTGTGATGAAAGGGTCTATTAACAGTTTTTGGTGCTGATTTGGAAAACATTTTTGCACCTTGAACTGTTGGCCTTGGGTGAATTGGTCTCATAGGTCTGATAGTCTGAACTGCTGGTCTAGCAGTTTGAACTGCTTTAGGTCCAGACCTTAAAAGAACTGATCTAGGTATCATTCTATCATTCCTAAGAAAAGATTGAGGTCTTGCAATGCTCAACCTATGATTTGTATATCCAGATACCCATTTATCACAATAATCTGCAAGGTGGTCAAAGCTACCACAAGAGTAACAAGCTTTCCTATAGCAAACAAAATCCTTTCCTAATTGATGGGATTTGAGTTCATTCCAATTCCTTTGTTTACCTCTTGGCTTGTTTGTGGTTCTATACATTTCTGCATACCTAACTGTTGGTCTAAAAGGTTTGGCATTTGATCTAGGCCTAACAGTCTCAGGTTTAACCATCTTTGGAACTTTTGGTTCCTCCACTTTAGCACTAACAGGCTTAACCACAGCCAGATCATCCTCATCATCAGAAGTCCATTCCTCAATGGTTGGAGCATCTGAGTCCTTAGGTGAGGACCTATCAGAAGATACCTTGTCCTCAGATAGTGATTTATCACTTGCACTTTCAAACACAGGTTTATCAACTACATCCTTCTTGGGTTGAGGACCATAGTTAAGCACAGGGAATTGAAATTCAGGGAGTCCTGTGTATTCTAAGTCTACACCTTTGGGTGATGGAATTCCTCTATAGGGAGGTGGAACCGACTTATATCCTAGGCCTGACTTAGCTTTATTAAGAATCTGAGTCTCAATTATCTTTTGAACACCTTTTGATGTGTATTCAAGTGTGTCTACACTCATCTGAATGTTCTCCTTAGCTTTCTTAACCTGTTCTAGCTCATGTTTTAAAACAGTGATCTCATTCTCTCTAAACATTAAGTCTCTCTTAACAATAATCATATCATCAGAAAACTTAGACTCATTGTTTTGATAATGAACAATTTTTTCTTCTAACACAGCTAAAGCTCTCTTATGATTTGCTAAGCTAAAAGCAGTTTCAACTAATTCTTTTCTCTGATTATCATATCTTGTTTTAAGTGTTTCTAGATCTTTTAAAGCTTCACAAGATTTAGAACATTCTAAAACTTGTACCTCAGAATCAGAAAATGCCATGAGAGCAACTTCAGTAGATGCTTCTGCTTCCTCCTCTGCAATATACCTCAAGTCAAATCCTAAGCCATCAATGGTAACCATGGCTTTCGAGCTTGAATCAGTAACCTCCACAACTCTTGACTTGTTTCCATATGCTCTACTCTTTCCATCTTGTTGGCTTGGCAATCTGCACTCCCTTGAGTAATGACCTTTCTTGTGGCAGTTGAAGCACTCAATCTTGGACTTGTCATACCCTACAACATCATTACTGTTTATGACAATCTTCTTGCCAGTCTTCTTCAAGAATCTCCTAGCTCTCAAACTGAGAAGAGAGAGCTGCCACTTAATATCCATCTCTTCAATATCATCTTCATCAATCTCTTGAAGATCTAAATGAGTCAACATACTTCCATTGTGCTGAGTAGTCAAGAAAGCACAATAAGTATCATCATTCAAAAGTCCACTAGTACTGCTTGAGGTGCTAGCAATACCAAGGTTTGCACTAGCAGTACCAACTGCTCCACCAACTTGGACTTCTTCATCAGGACTTGAGGAACTGGGAGTTGATACAAAGGCCAAATTCCCTGAGCTTGTGCTTGAACTTGATCCAGCAGACTTCTTAATCTCATGTTCAACTATCTTGAAGTTGCTGTAGAGATCCATTAAGCTCATGGAATCTATATCAGGCTTGTTTTTCCATACTACCACATGCATAGCCCATTCAGCTGGTAGACTTCTCAGAAATTTGGAGTTGAGATCTTCCTGAGGCATCTCAATTCCTAGAACAGCCAATTGACTCACCAGTTTTTGAAGCCTATTGAACATATGATCCAACGACTCATTGCTTGTTGCAGTAAAATTCTCAAACTGATGCTTGAGAAGGGTCTTCTGGGTTTTCTTGGTGGCTTCATTCCCACCATATCTTGCAACAATAGCTTCAAAAAGAGATTTAGCACACTTGAACATACTAAAATTCAGCAACTGATCATTGGGAATAGTCATTAGAAGCAAACTTCTAGCCTTAACATCATTCTTGTACCTTGCCTTCTCTTCATTAGTGGTTGGTGTTAGGATTTATAAAAGTGATGGTCATTTACGTTTTATATTTTATAACGTGTCGTTGTATTTAATTAAGTAAAAGTAGTCTATGGGCTTGGACCTAATCTAATAGACTAAATATTGTGTATCAAAGAGTCCATGTAAAAGCCCATCACAAGCCCAAGCCCATCCATATCAAAAAAAAAAAAAAAAAAAAAACCTATAAATAGAACCTCCCACCCTCATTTGGGAGGTTGGAGTTCTAAGGGGTGCTTGAGGCTAGTGAAGAGTGTGTGCTTAATGAAATATACTTTGTCTCTCTACTCTCTCTCTAGATCTTATCTTATTATGTGCTTTAATGTTTATTAGTGTGTGTGATAAGGATTGATCTGGGTTCCTACAGTTGGCTTTGTCTGCACTTTACTCTCAGATTTACCATCAACAACAGTTGTTGTTTCTACAGGGGTAAAAGAGTTTCCATCTTCAATGATCTCCCACAGTGCATAGTCTTGCACTTGGAAAAATGGCTCAATACGAAGTTTCCACAAGTCAAACTCATTAGCTTTAAGCATAGGAAGCTTAGCAGCAATGTTGGTTGTGGATGGTGTTGTTTCCATGTCCATCTTTGTTCTTCTCGGATCTTCTAAATCTAAGTATCAGCAACCTGTCTCTGATACCACTTGACCGGATCTACACACACTCCTTGTGTTAGATGTGATACTAAGAATTATACGTAGTCTAGCACGCGGAATTTACTAGCTAGCACTTAGAAGACTTTATGTGTTTTGTATGATTTTAATAAAACAATGAATGAACACAGAATAATAACTGATGAACTCAAATAAGTACATTTTATTACTATCATTTATCCTATTAATTTGACTTGTTTTATTATATTATGTATGAGGATTGACACTTAATCGTTTACTTTTGTAATTCTCAGGTAAAAACAAGCATTTGGTGAAACTTGGCGATTTTGGACTAATTATGGAGCAAAACATGCAAGAAGTTAAGAGTCTACTGAAATGTACAAGATCAAGACTAATCTGCTCCAGATGCGCCGCATCTTTCTTATCACATACGGCGCATCACTATCAATATTTCACCAGATACGATCCAAGATACAAGAGGACATGCGCCACATCCGAAGATAAAGATACGCCGCATCTTCTGGCGGTGTACGAATATTCCTGAATATTATAATCTTGGACCCCACGCGAAGTTAAGTAAATGCGCCGCATCTACTTACTAGATGCGCCGCATCTTACCCTCAGACAGAAACTATAAATACCCCAAGACCAGACGAATTTCGTGACACATATTATATACGAAGACCGAAGTACAGAAACCAAGGACGAATTCAGTCGAATAGCGAGCACAAGACACACTCAAATCAAAGATACAAGAGCTGTAAGAAGGTGCTGCATGTGTTTAATTCATTAAGTAGTTTTGTTTTATTGTGTTAGTAAACTTTAATTCATCAAGATTGGTAGCTTGTGTAATGTGACAACGGAAAGATTGCACTCCCTTAAAACTGCTTTCTCATTAATTAAAGTTTATATGTTGATGTCATTGGTGACTTTTATTAGTGCATTGATAACCTCTGTGTCTAGCTGAGCGTTGATCGGGTCGCCATGCCTCTGCCCTCGCCTATTTATTAGATCGCCTATGCAATCTATGGTCTGTAGAAAAGTAGGAGAAAGATAAATAGGATAGTCATAAGTAATCATTAAGGGTATATTCGCCGATAAGATTAGAACCAACGAGAAAGGACTTAATCTCGGTGCGTTGCATCGAACTATACACTTCATATAACACTAGCAATAAAACAAGTGACAAACTACTTATCATCAGGACAACCCTCTTATTGTCTCAAGTATTTATCTGTGTACGTGTGTGCTATTCGCTGATTCGTGCCTATTGGTTTAGTTTATTATTTAATTGCAACCAAATCGTGCCAGTCTCTCAGGCTGAACCCCCTTGCGTTAGATTAGGTTGTATAGCTAACTTAATATATTAAAATACTGATTAGAATAACTAGATAATACGTTCCACTCTTAGTGATCGACACTCTACTTACCATTATATTCATACTGACCGGGTACACTGCTCGTTAAGTGTGTGTGTTATTGATAAGTCGGCTAAATATAAATTTAAAACTTGAGTAGGCATTAATACTGCTAAACCGCAACGACACATCGCACGCATCAAGTTTTTGGCGCCGCTGCCGGGGAGTGAATTGTTATTATCTGTTAATTTGATTAGTATTTTAACTAGGTTTTTAATTTTTTTTTTTTTTTTTTTTTTTTTTTATCTAACCGCTAATTTTGTTGTGTATTAGATTAATTTGCATTCATTGTATTATTTTGCATATTTTCTGTTTTTGTGTGTTATTTGTTTGCTTTTATTTTGTTTTTATTTTCGTGTGTTTTATTTGTTTTAATTTTTTGTGTTTTTTGTGTTCTGCTATCGTTGTACTGAGCTAAATCGAACGATACAGCGCATCTGATTTCTCAGATACGGCGTATTGCGTTCAATTTTTTATAAAATACAACGCGTTTAATTAATTCGATACGACGCATCTTTCCCCAAGATACGGCGTATCTGTTTTTAATAAGAATTTTTTTTCTAAGCGATAAAGCGATACGACGCATCTTTTCCCCAAGATACGGCGTATCTGTTTTTGATAAAAAAAAATTTTCTAAACGTTAACGCCATACGACGCATCTGCTTTAGCAGATACGGCGTATCTATTATTTTAATTAAAAACAGTTTTCGAATTATTAAACAAATACGGCGCATCGATCTCTATCGATACGGCGTATCTTCTGAATCAAAAATCTCGTATTTTGAAACGTAACGAAAATACAGCGCATTAACTTTCGTTAATACGACGCATTTAATTTTAAATAAATACCGATTTTTGATTATTAAAATTGATACGGCGCATTCAAATTTCTAAGCGGCGTATCTATTTTCTGAATAAAAGTCTGATTTAATTTTAACGATTATAAGATACGGCGTATCCAACTTTTTGGATACGGCGCATCGTCTGCAGATATCAGCTATTTGTATTCTTATATCCGTTTCTGAATTCGTTAATTTCTCTTCTAGCGAACAAATCCTACTGATGCTTTTCGTGATTATTTCAGAAGGATAATGGAAGAATTCGGAGAACTGATTGACTTCGACTTCGAAGCCAATTTTATGAATGGAGTATTAGTGCATGAAAAATCACCCGAACGTTACAATGGGGACTACATTGAACTTAATGACCTTAATGGACCATTAGAATCCAATGACCTGTTCATGGATGATGCGGAATCTGAGCTGGAAGATGGAGAAATTCTGGATAGTCCAAAGGTCAACGCTATTAATACTAGGAATTACGATGCGGAATTTGAGGGATATGATGGTTCTTGGGATTATGGTAGAAGGATCCACGCCGATTGTGCTTACAATTTGCAATTCACATGCATGATTGGGTACAAGTGTATTGACGCCAATTTCTTTTCTATTTTACCAATCAATGTCATATCAAGAAGCTTTTACAATTCCATTATGAGAAATAAAGTGGAGTATAAGGGAAAGAATGTAGTTGGAGCCTTCATTAATGTCCCGATCTTCGTTGGACGCTTTACTATTGTTACCGAGTTCGCCGTTGTTGAAGACATGAATGCCTATTGTGACAGCAATATGGGCGACGTGATTGTTGGAAAACCATTTTGTAGGGAGATCACTATTAATGCAAAACGATTTGAAGGAAAGATCACCTTTCAATGTGGAAGCGACATTATCACTTATATGATGCCCCGAACTCACCCTGGATTTAAACATGCTACTAATAGGATCTGCTACAAATTCTCTCCATTCCTTTTTATTAGTAATGATGACAATAAAGAGGGATTGAGTACCCATATCAATTGATGGAAGGATTCTACAATGGAGTGTTGAAATTGGGACCTGAATATATACGTGACGAATTAGTTGCTAAATGGATCCTACGTATGCAATGTGGGAGTCAATGATCGAGAATAAAGAGCTGAACGTGAGTCTAACTTGAAGACTCTGGAATAAAGACAAGTGCTGACCGGGAGACAACCCGGATTTATCTTTTTAATTTTCTGTTTGTGTCGAGTCAGTCAGGCCGCAGAGGATACGGCGCATCTCAATCCTGAGATGCGACGCATCTCCTGCAATGGTCATATCTTTACTTTTCTGCATTTTTACTTTTCGACTTTAAAACTTTTTATCAGTTTATTTTAATGCGGCGCATCCCTGGTTAAGGATGCGGCGCATCTTTTATTCTGATCCGTATTTATTCCAGGCTCGATACGGCGTATCTTCTTCCATAAGATACGACGCATCGACTGACCTGATGATTTTCATTTTTATTTTTTATGTTTTATTTTACCTAACTACTAATGTATTATGCAAGTTTGAACCTTTCTTACCTTAGGTGTGTTTTAAAGCCTTGGTGGTATTATAGATTCCTGCATTTCCTGTGGATACATCTAATATGAAGCTTAAACGTTCTAATCCACAAGAAGTTGATTTTTGCTCTTATACAAATGGAGGATCATACCGAGCAAATCTCAGGGGAGTTTTTCTGTTCTAATTCTTTTATTTTCCAGTTTTTAACCTTTGATACAAACAACGAGGACGTTGTTTAACTTAAGTGGGGGGATTGGAGAATTAGAACACTTAACACTTACTTGTCCTAAACTTTTCAAAATATGCTTAAAATGTGCTTAATATATCAAAATTTAAAATTTTTAGCATGTTTTTGTTTAAAGTCTAAGTTGCATAGCTGCACACATGACATTATTTTTAAAAATTGTGATTTTTCAAAATTCACAAATCTATGAGTGTGCCAGTGACTTGTAAACTTTAGAACTTGGCTTGTATACTATTCGAGACCACCATAATAAGTATTATTTATATAATTGGAATGATTTGTCTAAATTGGTAAATTTCTAGGATTACACCCAAATAGCTTATTATATGTTATGTGTTATTAGCTAACTACACTGGTTAGTTAACCCCCGTATAAACCCTTTTGTTACTCTCATTTTTAGAGTAAGATACCCCTAGAAAAACACTCAGAGCCATTCCTTTCGTTTCTTACACCTTTGTTAAAATGTTTCGTTACACCTTAAACCTTAGCCTACCCTGTAGATTAAAGTCCGTGGTTGGTTAATTGCTTTAGGCAAAGTGTGTTTCCTTACATTACCTGTGTTCGCGTGCGTAATTCATTATCTACGGGTAGGTCGGGAAATTGCACAATGCAATTGGAGTGAAAGTAAATATTGTATATTTTTGAGTTTATTTTTCGTGTGTTTACTACTTTCACTATTACCGTTATTTCTGAAGTCATGAAAAGTATGGAAAAATTATCCAGAATTATTGTTTTGGTGATGTGGTGAAATTTTACACATCTATGTTTATGTTTCTTAAAAAAAAAAAAAAAAAAAAAAAAAAAAAAAAAAAAAAAAAAAAAAAATCGAAAAAATGAGAAAAGAAAAAGAAAAAAGAAGAAAGTTGGATGTTTGTTTTAACCAACGATGTAAAGTTATGTAAGTAGTCGATATCACCACTAGTTGTTGTATATTATATCTATGGATTGAATGGGAGTTGGCAGTTATGGGAACGTCAACTAAGGTTTATTCTTTGATTAAGATCTTGTTGAGTATAATTCGTGTCTACCTAAAGCGTGTGTTTCAAGTGTTAAAGCGTGAGTTATTCTATGATATGAGTCTTATTCATGGGATGGTTGGGATAGTGATTAACCACACTTAGGATTTTAATTTATTTGTTTTGTTTATTTTTTCGTTTTACACCAATTTATGCCCAAATATTATCCATGCCCTGTATTATTCTTTATCCAACCAAACCTTTGATTTATTGAGATTAGGGATTTGAGCAATCTTAAGTATCGTAGTCGTGGATTCGACTATGTATTTATGATTTTGTCGCCCTTTTTGATATATTATTATTGGTGAAGTTTGGACCTATCTTTAGCCTATTCGAGTTAAGGATTTGAGCAATTGCAAGTATCGTGTTCGTGGAATCGATCATGTATTTGTAATTTTGTCGCCTTTTCTGGAATTTGAAATCGATAGAGATTAAGAATAATTAACCCTTAAGCCTAAAAACCCTTTTTACCGCTTTAGACTTGTTATTCCTTTGCTTTAGTGGGGGAGATGTGTATACTTGCCAAGCTTATGATAGAATATTCGTTGCGACTGGACAGTTAAACGATTAGATTTGCTTTTATCAAAATATTTTATTTTACTTCTAATTCGTTAAGTGTTTAGTTGTGTGATTATGACAAAAATGAATACATGCTTAAATATAAAAATAAATCCTAATATCTTTTAGGATACATTTTCATAAGATTAATTCTAAGGTTTACTTGGGGACAAGTAAAGTTCAAGTGGGGGGATATTTGATGAACTCAAATAAGTACATTTTATTACTATCATTTATCCTATTAATTTGACTTGTTTTATTATATTATGTATGAGGATTGATACTTAATCGTTTACTTTTGTAATTCTCAGGTAAAAACAAGCATTTGGTGAAACTTGGCGATTTTGGACTAATTATGGAGCAAAAAATGCAAGAAGTTAAGAGTCTACT
Source organism: Artemisia tridentata subsp. tridentata (assembly GCA_021014915.2). Lineage (NCBI taxonomy): Eukaryota > Viridiplantae > Streptophyta > Magnoliopsida > Asterales > Asteraceae > Artemisia > Artemisia tridentata. Next base: position 206,288,177 of record CP139505.1, read on the forward strand.
GAAATGTACAAGATCAAGACTAATCTGCTCCAGATGCGCCGCATCTTTCTTATCACATACGGCGCATCACTATCAATATTTCACCAGATACGATCCAAGATACAAGAGGACATGCGCCACATCCGAAGATAAAGATACGCCGCATCTTCTGGCGGTGTACGAATATTCCTGAATATTATAATCTTGGACCCCACGCGAAGTTAAGTAAATGCGCCGCATCTACTTACTAGATGCGCCGCATCTTACCCTCAGACAGAAACTATAAATACCCCAAGACCAGACGAATTTCGTGACACATATTATATACGAAGACCGAAGTACAGAAACCAATGACGAATTCAGTCGAATAGCGAGCACAAGACACACTCAAATCAAAGATACAAGAGCTGTAAGAAGGTGCTGCATGTGTTTAATTCATTAAGTAGTTTTGTTTTATTGTGTTAGTAAACTTTAATTCATCAAGATTGGTGGCTTGTGTAATGTGACAACGGAAAGATTGCACTCCCTTAAAACTGCTTTCTCATTAATTAAAGTTTATATGTTGATGTCATTGGTGACTTTTATTAGTGCATTGATAACCTCTGTGTCTAGCTGAGCGTTGATCGGGTCGCCATGCCTCTGCCCTCGCCTATTTATTAGATCGCCTATGCATTCTATGGTCTGTAGAAAAGTAGGAGAAAGATAAATAGGATAGTCATAAGTAATCATTAAGGGTTTACTCGCCGATAAGATTAGAACCAACGAGAAAGGACTTAATCTCGGTGCGTTGCATCGAACTATACACTTCATATAACACTAGCAATAAAACAAGTGACAAACTACTTATCATCAGGACAGCCCTCTTATTGTCTCAAGTATTTATCTGTGTACGTGTGTGCTATTCGCTGATTCGTGCCTATTGGTTTAGTTTATTATTTAATTGCAACCAAATCGTGCTAGTCTCTCAGGCTGAACCCCTTGCGTTAGATTAGGTTGTATAGCTAACTTAATATATTAAAATACTGATTAGAATAACGAGATAATACGTTCCACTCTTAGTGATCGACACTCTACTTACCATTATATTCATACTGACCGGGTACACTGCTCGTTAAGTGTGTGTGTTATTGATAAGTCGGCTAAATATAAATTTAAAACTTGAGTAGGCATTAATACTGCTAAACCGCAACGACACATCGCACGCATCAATAACCTTCAACGATTCAATATTATTAGAATAATAATACGAGTGATCTCCTATCACTAGGGTTTACAACCTTGAATCTTTCGTACTTCTATATCTTTGTATGTTAACCTAGGCGATCCTTTTATAGACCAAGGATTCCTTTACAAGATAACTATCATTCTAATCTTATACGATATACACAATATATTTTCCATAATTATCTGTTACAAAAATCATAAACCGTACTAACTTCTTCACTCAGCAGTCTTAACTGCTCATATCTTCAAAACTCCTCAGCAGTCTTAACTTCCATCTCCAACAGTCCTAACTGTTACCTTCAACAGTCTTAACTGCTAAAGCTTAATTTCCTAACATAAAGTTACGCTTTTTACCCTATAGTTTCATATATTGACAGTTTATATCCCTGAACTTTCGTAAAATGATAATTTTTACCCATGAACTTTTATAAAATTACAATTTTTACCCCTCAACTTTGGTCAAATGACAGTTTCTACCTTATAGTTTTGAAATTGACACTTTTTACCCCTGAGTTACAAGTCGACAGCAGATCAAGTCCAAGTTATAAATCTATTTAGAGTTTTGACAGAAATTACCCTTGAGACTCCCAAGTCGTTACACCCGACGTCCTTATTTTATTAAAATGCGTTATAAGTTACGGGAAAGAGCGAGACTTTTTACGATTCTTTTACACACTTTATTTTCATCTTATGGACAGCTTATTTACAGATTATAGGCTTGTCATTCGAGCTTATGAAGCTCGAATGAATTTATTTGTATGCGTTCGAGTGGCAGAAAAATGGCAGAAAAGAGACGCGAATATCTTCGCGATTACTCAATCATTTCACAACGTTCTTTTTCCTAACTTTAGCTAGCTAGGTGATCTTAATGTTTACCAAAATTCAGAATTTTTAGAGTTCGTTTGGTGGTCGAATTTTAGGTCCAAAGTCTGGGGTCTGATCGTGTTTTGCGACAGGAAGAAAAGAAAAGAAACAAATTGGTTTTTTCAATTTTTAAAGTTCCCAACTAGTTTTTAACACATGATATTATGATAATAAGTATATTAATCTTATCTCTAACATGTTTTATCATTTCTTGATTTGTATCACTAAAAAAATATATTTCAAAGGGTGTTTGGTTTGTTCGATCAAAAGGAAAAGAAAAGAAAGAATTTTGTTTTTGGATTTTTAAGGTTCAAGTTAGTTTTTACCATATATTAACATGATCATAAAACTATCTCTAATATGTTTTGTAGTTCCTCATTTTATAAAAAAATAAATAAATTAGGGTATGTTTGGTTTATATCGACAAGAAGGAAAAAGAAAAGAAAACTTGGTCTTGAGTTCTTGCCATCATTTTTAATGTATATTAACAAGATTATAGGCCCTTATAATTCTTCTCTTAAGTGTTCATGGTCTCTCGGTTCATAAAAAAATATATAAAGGATTAGGGTTTGTTGGGTTGGTTCGACAAGAAGGAAAAGAAAAAGAATATATAGTTCTTAGCCTAGATTTTTATTAGAAGTTATTTAGTGATGTTCTAAGAGTATTTAGAGTATATAAAAAGTAATGAAAAGAGTTGGAAATACTTACTTAGCTATATGATTCGATTAGGGTATATATATGGGGCGTATGGCTTGCAAATGAAATATCAAGCTTCCTCATCTTCCTTAGGCTTTGTAGGATTTTTCTTTGGCGTGAATGAGGGTTATTTGATCAGTAGTGAGTGAGTATGGCTGTTAGGGTTGGGTTCGAATGTGATTGAGAGGAAATGAAGATATAAGGGTCGATATTTATAGGAGAAGGGAGCTAGGGTTTCCATATTGTTCTAGGGTTTCTTTGTGAGGTATGAGGGAGACAAGATGATGAGTTCTCACCTCTTGGGCGCCACATGGAAGGAGGGGGAAAGGAGGTTGATGTGGAAAGTCCCTATCCATACAAGTTTCCTACTTAGGTTAGATATTTTGGGGCTTAATGATGTGGATATTGGAGGGACTAGGGGAGGCAATATGTGGTGGAGTTTACTTAGGGTTTGAAAGAAATTGGTTTGGTTTGGTTTTTGTGGGATTCAAACTAGGTAGGTTAGTATAGGATCGATTAGGCTTAGTAAGGTGGTACCATGGTCTATATTATGTTGTACTCTAGGGTTTAGAATGGTAACTAGTTAGTTTTAGGGTTTAACTTAATTATTTGTTAAATAGAAAATAATTAAAGTTTACTTTAAATATATACATATGTCGAATTAGGTATTAGGGAAAAGAAAATCATGTTGTGCTTTATGGAGTGGTACTATAAGCTTAGGAGAGTTGTACTAGGGATTAAAAAATAAGAAAAATATATTTTTAATGTTTCTTTAAGTTATATTAATTTTATGTAATTTTTATTAAGTTTTAAATATATATAAATGAGATTTTAAGGTTTTATGCATTGAAGGGTTGTACATTGGGTTTAAGGGCTTGTACAAATAATTAGTAAGTCTAATAAATTTATTTTAAAATTTAGTGTATGAATTTGTTGTACAATATGCTTTAGAATAAATATTTTCAAGGTTATAATGGTATTTTTAATAATATTTATGTTTTATGCTTAAATGACTTGTACTTACTCAAATAAGTTGTACTTTAGTATTTCTAGGGTTTTGTTATTCATATATGTTGTTATAATTATTTAGGGTTTCTTGGTATCTTTATTTATTAAGAAACGTTTAGTTTTAAACGTACGTTAACGAATTAACGCAAAGTGGCAAATGAGAGGTCATAAAGTTTTAGACCAAAAATGTTTATATGAATAAACATTAAATAAGTTAAGGTTGGGTTGCGTGTGAGCACGCTTATTGAGGATGTGAGCTACGTCACATTAGATAATAGTTATGATCAGATATATAAAAAAAATTTATACGTAGAAAAAGGATAAGTATTCTTTATTAGAATATAAGATAGTTGTGGAATTCTTACAGTGGTCACACTGTGAGCTGTGGCTCACAGCTCACTGCTCACAGCTCACTGCTCAAAGCTCACTGCTACTGCTCACTGCTACTTTTACCAAACACACCCTTTATACTAATAGCATATATCTTATAAGATAATACAAAAGCATGTTCATTTATAACTCTGTGTTATAACATTACCAGATATAACTTTTTTATTTTTTTTTTCATTTATTAAATAAAACACTACATTTATTTAATTGAAAAAAAAACATTACCAAATAGAAAAAGAAGGTGCAAAAAATACGCTTTTAACCAAAATATTGATGGAAGTTTAAAATACTTTGTTTAAACTAGTTGTATAGACTCAGGATCAAATGAGAAGAAATCTTAAAATGAGAATGATGGAAAATAAATATAACCACACATTAGAGATGCATTGACTTAAATTAGATGTATGATGAACCATAATATATTTCTAGCAAAAAATTATTAGATGCATATACATATATTAGATGCATTTCATCAAGTTAAGCGAATCTTATGTATTTTTCGTCCCATGCGTGTCAAATTTATTGTTTGTACTACGTTGCATCGTTTTAACTACAATATCACTTTCGAAACTAATTGGGATGCATCTAAACGAAAAGAGATGCATCTAATTCAAGTCGATGCATCTGAAATGTGTGGTTATAGTTATTTCTCATCCTTCTCCTTTTAAGTTTTTTTCTCACTGGATCCCTACCCTGTGTAAAGACTTAGGATCAAATGAGAAGAAATCTTAAAATGAGAAGGATGAGAAATAACTATAACCACACATTAGAGATGCATCGACTTGAATTAGATGTATCCTTAATCTTTTAGATGCACTATAATATATTTTCTAGCAAAAAATTATTAGATGCATATACATATATTAGATGCATTTCATCAAGTTAGGCGAATCTTATGTATTTTTCGTCGCATGCTTGTCAAATTTATCGTTTGTACTACGTTGCATCGTTTTAACTTTAATATCACTTTCGAAACTAATTGGGATGCATCTAAACGAAAAGAGATGCATCTAATTCAAGTCGATGCATATGAAATGTGTGGTTATAGTTATTTCTCATCCTTCTCATTTTAAGTTTTCTTTTCACTGGATCCCTACCATGTATAAAGACTTAGGATCAAATGAGAAGAAATCTTAAAATAAGAAGGAAGAGAAATAACTATAACCACACATTACAGATGCATCGACTTGAATTAAATGTATACTTAATCTTTTAGATGCACCATAATATATTTTCTAGCAAAAAATTATTAGATGCATATACATATATTAGATTCATTTCATCAAGTTAGGAGAATCTTATGTATTTTTCGTTCCATGCGTGTCAAATTTATTGTTTGTACTAAGTTGCATCGTTTTAACTTCAATATCACTTTCAAAACTAATTGGGATGCATCTAAACGAAAGTCGATGCATCTCAAATATGTGGTTGTAGTTATTTCTCATCCTTCTCATTTTAAGTTTTCTTCTCACTGGATCCCTACCCTATATTAACACTTAGGCCACGTTTGGTTGGAGGGTGTAGGTCCAACACTTTGGAGTCAAAGTAAATTTTTTTGTTTGGTAGGTCTTGATGGGTTTAAAAATAAGGATTGATGCCTGTAAATATAGGACTGCATAAAACCCACATGTGATGGTTGGAATTCTGACACAAAGGTGTCCTTTTCCCATCTTTTTTTCCTTCATTTTTGTTCACAAAAATACACTTTACTAATGGGCCCCAATTCATATTTTATTTTTTATAATAATATATTTTAATCTCAAATTTTAATATTCATTTAAAAATTTAAATCCAAACCCTACACCAAATCCAAATTCAAATTCAAATTCAAATCCAAACGCACCCTTAGGATCAAATGAGAATAACCAAAAGAATATATTATGCGCGGAGCAGAGAGAAAAAAATACTGACATGACATCACTTCTTCATTGTTGGATCAAAGGTAAAATTAATCTAGGCCACTTAAAACGAAGTCAAACCTTATCTAAAATTCATCACTTAAATATGGTAGAAGTGGTTACTTAATTAGCACAAGTTTTTAAATAATAAGCTTGAAAAGATTGTTAAAAATTTGAATATGTAACTTCTATCCTGTATGACCCATTGCATAAATTTCAAAAAAAGTTGTTAGTATTATTGGACTTAAGTAACTGGAAAACATTAACATGTCTCCATCCAAACACTACTTTGAAAGACCTACAAGAATTTTAGTTAAATAAAATTTTTTATGTGTTTTAAATTGTCCATGCATGTTTTACACAAAGAAACCATTGTCTACAGTTCTACACTCACATTGTTTACGCAAGGATCAAATTTTCCAAAACCTTCTCTGGTATGTGATATTCAAGTTTGGTTGTTTAGGTCTTTATATTTGTTTCACAAATTAATTAACAATTTCCTTTCTTAACCCCTTATTATTTAATAATCGATGTTCATAACAAAAGTTCTGGTATGATGGTAATGGTTGATTTTGGTCCTTTTTGAGTACATATGGAATGGCCAGAGCCCAGAGGGGTTGACGCACTTTGCATTACCCACCTTTTGCCTCTCATTTCTTGGGAACCCGGATGTTTTTCTATGGCACTTTTGGCCTATAGGAAAATCGATCAGTACGTTAAGCTTGGGTGCTTCCAAGTTAAGGGTATAACTATATAAATAATGCATGCACTTAGTGAGTTGAATACTTTAATGTGTATTGAGTACTCAAAGATGTTCACGATTTTTTTGATAGTTTCTTTACATGTTTTGTGATCTGTAAATGGATAAGACGTCAGGAAAAGTGGACTCCCACAAAAGTATTAGAATAAATTGCAAACATCGTCCTTGTGGTTTGACCAAATTGCACGTTCCGTCCTTGTGGTTCATTAAGTGCAAAGATCGTCCTTATTTTGCACTGCTATGTGCACTTTTGGTCCTTCAACAGTAAAATTGGATAAACCACAAGGACGATTTTTGCAATGATGAAGGACCAAATGTGCACGTAACAGTGCAAAATAAGGACGATCTTTGCACTTAATGAACCACAAGGACAAAACGTGCAATTTGGACAAACTACAAGGATGATTTTTGCAATTTACTCAAAGTATTATATGCAATTACATTTCCATTAGGTTAAACAGTTTATGTGTTAGAACTACTTTTGACATCATTTTTGTAATTTTAACGGTGTTTCTCCAAATATTCTGAGTTGAAGGTGATGGGGGTGCCGAGGCTCCACCGTACCGGCTCACCCCTACCTAGATCTATTTTTGAACTATGTATATCTCGAACGTGAAGATGCATGCACTTGGTGCAAATGTGCTCATATGTGTCCCAGCTGGTCTAATTTATCTCTAAAAATAGAGTTAATTGCAAAAATCGTCCTTGTAGTTTGGCCAAATTGCACGTTTCGTCCTTGTGATTCATTAAGTGCAAAGATGGTCTGGATTTGGCACTGTTTCATGCACTTTTGGTCCCCCATCACTAACCCCATTAATTTCCACTCGTTATATTTGTTAGGAATATAAATATTCACATGAAAGACTCGGTCACCCCGAGTATGGATTAGCATTAAGTAAGCTCGTAGGTTTAATCATATTAGTTTAGATATCGTTTCACCATGGAGTCGGGTCGGGTCTTTACCCACTGTCAGCCCGGTCGATAGCCTACTAGAGGCGTGCTTATGTCGTGTATAAATAGCCCTACCCATCTATGGGAAGGGTTGGAACTTCATTTGCAATCTAATATCTCTTAAACTTTCTCTCACTAAAGTTCCCATTCTTCTCTCTCTTTCTAGAACATACGACCCAAAACTCAATCTTGAAGGTGTGTTATGTCTATGATTATCTTACAATTGGTATCAAGAGCCATGGTTTGATCACTTAGATTGTAGGTACTCGGATTTTTAGATTGGTTTTGTGGTTTTTCATTTGGTTCAAATAGTTCTTATTGAAAACACCTTGGTTTGATCTTGTTTGTGGTTAGATTTGTGATATGTTTGTACTTTCATGATTAGGGTTGTTGTATGAGTTTAGTTTAGTGTTTGGATAGATTGTTTCATCCGTTTATTGGTGTGTTTGAGTCAATTCGAGTGGTATATTGAAGTTGTTCTGGGTTGCGATTTGAGCTTCGGTATACTTTTCTAGGTTGCGATTTGAGTTGGTTAAGGAAAGGCAGTGTTGCGATTTGGGTTTGTTCAGATCTGTGATTTGGTTTATTAACAAAAAAGGAAAAAGACAAAATCGCAAGAAAGTGACGTGTTTGTCTACTTGTGAGTTGCGATTTGAAGATTGCGATTTGGCATTGCGATTTGGCATTGCGATTTGAGCTTGCGACTTGAGCCTACGATTTGAGCATGCAATTTGAATCAGTTGCGATTTGAGTCTCTGCAATTTGAGTCTCTGCGATTTGAATCTCTGCGATTTGAGTCTCTGCGATTTGAGTTTCTGCGATTTGAATTTCTGCGATTTGAGTTTCTGTGATTTGAGGTGTCTGCGATTTGCTCATTGAGATTTGCTCAAACCAATACGTTAACTCAATCACAACTTAACTAAACAACAATTCAAGCAATCAAATCACGGTTCATTCTTGATTTTTGTAAAATCCCGCGAAAGAATCTATTTCTCGGTTTAAATCATAGAATTGTAAAATCCCATGCAAGTTTACATCATGGCAAGTACTCCTTCTAATGACATTCAAGCTGATGGGTCTGATACCCACCCTCCTATGCTTAATAGGATGGATTATGAATCATGGGCACAAAGAATACGACTTTATTGCTTGGGAAAAGAGAATGGTGTTAACATTCTTAAATCCATTGATGAAGGACCTTTTCAAATGGGCACCACTAGAGATGTTGTCACTACCGCTGAGGATGGAACTGTCACTCTTGGAATCGACAGGCCACGTAATTACAACAATCTTAATGAGGAGAAGAAGAAGTGTTATGATGCCGACATTAAAGCTTCTAACATTGTGATTCAAGGGCTTCCCAAAGACGTTTACAAGCTTATAAACTTCAACACTGAAGCCAAAGCTATTTGGGACAATGTTAAAATGCTTATGGCTGGATCTGAACTGACCAAAGAAGATCGTGAATCTCAGTTGTATGATGAGTTTGAGCACTTCAAGATGAATCCTGGAGAAAACATCACTGACTATTATGTGAGATTTCACAAGCTTGTAAATGACATGAGGATCATCAGGATGACAATGCCAAACATCCAACTCAACTCTAAGTTTGTGAACAACATGTCACCCGAGTGGGACAGATTTGTCACTGCCGTGAAGCTCAACAAAGGATTGAGAGAGACTAATTATGAACAGTTGTATGCCTACTTACAACAACATGAAAAGCATGTTGTCTATGATCGTCAATTGAGGGAAAAACTTAATCCAACAACATCTAATGATCCTCTTGCATTTGTCTCAAATGTTTAGCCGTTCAATCAATCCTCACTTGATCAAGTTTATCACCATCCTTTTTCATCACAGAATCAGACATCATTTGCCCAATCATCGTTGCACCCACCATCTGCTGTGAACAACCAACTGGATTCAGGATATTCTCATACTGACAAGATGATTGATAATCTTTCCAACCAAGTTTCTTTACTTGTCCAACAGTTCAGAGCAACACTCCCTCAAACCAACAACCAACTTCGAACTTCATCAAATGCACGTAATCAAGCAATAGTAGAAGATGGAAGGGTTGTGGTTCAGAATTTTCAAGGAAGGCAGAATGTGAATCAAAGGAACATTGGTCGGGGTAACATACAGAACATAGTTGGGAATGCTAATCAGGGACAGGGAAGGAAAATTAAATGTTACCAATGTGGTGGACTAGGACACATAGCAAGGAACTGCACTCAACCAAAGTGTCCACAGAACTCTAACTACTTCAATGATAAGATGTTGTTGATGCAAGCTCAAGAGAATGGAGCAGCTTTGGACGAAGAGGAGTTATTGTTTCTTGCTAGTGATGAGGGGAACACGTTTGATGCTGATGTGGATGATCAACCAGTTCAGGACTTGGCACTAAATGATCCTAACATCTTCCAAGCTGATGACTGTGATGCTTTTGACTCAGAAGTTGATGATGAACCCACTGCTCAAACCATCTTCATGGCTAATCTGTCTTCTGCAGCCTCATCATCACAACAAGCTGGTCCTTCCAACGCATCTGTCATATCTGAGGTACTTTGGAAGGATTATACAAACACTCAGGATGTGAATCTTAATAATGTGTTTGAGATATTTATGAGTGAATGTGTTTTAGTATGCGGAATCTACTATAACACACTTAAAAGAACACAAAGGTGATGAGTATGTAAACGTGAGTTATAATGAACAATGAACACAACTTTAGTAACACAAAATGATTCAATATTATTGATGAAATAATACGGATGATCTAACTATCACCAGGATTACAAAGTAACCTTGAATCTTTGATTGTAAAAGGATTTGTGAAATGAGTAACTAAGTTACTAGAGAGATGTTCTGTTTTGGTTATTTAGTTGAAGAGATGCATGCACGAAGGTGGTGACTAAGGTAACCTTTTATAGAATAAGGTACCCTTATTACAAGTTGTCAAGTGGTTTAATATAATATGATACTTGGACTTTCCTAGCCTACAATTTATTACAACTTCCAATGTAACAACTCTGTATATTCTTCTGCATACCACAGAAGACTAAACTACTTCTACTAAGCGTGTTACAATGTACAAAGACCAATAATACAACTAAATATCTACAAATAAATATCTATCAACTTGACATTCAACTGGGCAGGACCTTCTTCAACTAGCAGTACCTTCTTACCCAGAAGGTACTGTTAGTACATCTTCAACATCTTTAAAATCAACTAGCAGGCTCAATACATCAATTGGCAGGCTCTTCGACTTGAACATTTTATTCCCAACAATCCTCCCCTAAACTTGTTATTTCCTTTAAAATACACAAGTTTCTGATGAATAAAATACATACCTTGAGGATCTGAGGGAACTCTTCCAAAACCTTTACTCTCTGTTCTTCCTTTTTCTTTCACATTGCTCAAATATGCTTCTCAGCAAACTTTGAACAACTTCTGAATTTTCTTCATCTTTATCACATCTCAATCTCTTGGAGATCATGGTTGTAAGAACTTCATAACTAAGTGGATACTCTTTCTCAGCCAACATAAAGAGTTCAATCCCACTTTGTGTGAAAAGATGATGAATACTGCTAAGGCTTAGAAATTCCCATGTGGTTGAAGGATCATGATATGGAAACTTCCAATGAACATCTTTAGGATTAGGATCATACATCCTATTGAATTCTACCCATAGTTCCTGTTCCTTAACATCAGTGCTAGAATTTGTGTCTAGCCTAATTTGAACTAGATTCCACAATTCTTCTAAGTCAGCTCTATCACATGCTCTAATCAGATTTTCAAAATTCTTGAAGATAGCAGTTTGTCCCCCAACCCTAATTATTTTCCATGACTTTCCTGATCTATCATGGTGAATTTCCCAATCAATAATAGGGTATATAGACCTAATTGGATCTGCATGTATAATTGTTGGCAAAGTAATTAACATTTTACTTACTTGCTCTGAATCCAATTTTGCTTCTTTCTTCTTCTGAGCATCTTTCTTTTTCAATGAAGGCTTTGCATCAGATGGAATTTTGTAGTAAAGACTCTTGTAGGCATTTAGATACAGGAAGTAGATTTCATCAGCAGATTTCTTCTTCAGTTGATAATCAGTCCAATTTGCTTGACCTTTTAGAAATCTCTTCATAAAAGTCACTTGATCTTTCTGAGATGTGCCCACCTTAAAACCTCTTTTCTGACTTTCTTTCATCTTTTCAAAAATATCAGCCAGAGCTGCTTCTTTATACTTTTTGTTGATAAAAGATTCAAGCTCTGCTGTTTTCTCATCAGAGTTAAGATTCTTGTCATTCACTATTATTGCTGCTTGACCTTTCACAATTGGATCATTGGCAATAATCCATTGCATCTGTGCATCAAAGGATTCCTGAGCAATTTGAGTATCAAGAAGAGTCTGAGCAGCATCTTTTTGCTCTTGCATTTCTGCAAGCAGTCTTGAAGCTTCAAATGCTTTCTGCACTTCTTCTTCATGAAGCCTTTTTGAGACTTCTTCATCTATAGCCATCTGAACTTGCTCTGTTCTCTTCAACTTTTTGGGCTTTGGTTCATCTTCAACCATAATGCTCTTGCCTTTATCTTTTGGTGTAGGTTCTTGAGATGGAGCAGTAGATTGCTCATCAGCAATAAATAACCTCCCTTGAACAAACAAATCCCCTTGAGGCTCTAAGTCCCTCTTTCTTTTGTACACATGATCAGCAGTACCTTTGTAGTCCATAGCCAAAAGCCTCTCAATCCTAGCAGGCTCTTTTGAACTAGCAGGCTCTTGTTCTGCACCAGCAGGCTCTTCATCATAAACCTGAGTTCCTTCATGGAATTCAAATTGAGCCTCCTCTTCACCTTCAGAACTATCCATCCTCCCCTTTTTGGAAGAGTGACCCAAACCTTCAGCATCTGATCTTGAAGAACTAGATAAAACAACCTTTGAAGATCTTTTACCCTTTAGCTTCTTCACTTCATTCTCCAATTTCTTTACCCTCTTAACTAACTTGATGTTGATCTCAAAAAATTTTGTGTTCTGACTTTTAAGAGCATTTTCTAAGAGCTTCACCTTCTCTTTTAGTTCTTTCACTGTCTGAGGAGATTGGGGTGGTGTTACATGATGTGATGGTGTTGGTGGTGTTGCAGATGGTACTGGTGTAGGGATTGGTGATGTAAGATGAGTTGGTGAGATGTAACCAGGTGAAGAACTTGATGATGGTGATTCTGATGATGGTGTTGGTTCTTCAGGATGATGTGGTAACATTTCATCAAAAAGTGGAATTTCTTCCCCATTGAAACCAATTCTCATGTTTGAAAATACTTTGTGAGAAAGTTTTGGTGTTTCATAAAGTGAGTGTGGGGGAAGCAAAAAATGTTTTGATTTTGCAATGATGCATGAAATAAATCTTGGATACATCAAAAACTTTGTTTGGCTATCCACATTTTTAGCCAATCCTTCAAAAATATGTTTGGAAAAATTGAATTTTCTGTTTGTTGCCAAGCAGATGAGAGCAGAAGCCATGTTTCCACTAAATTGCTCCCAAGAGGTTTTCTTTTGGCTCAAACAATGAAGGATTGTATGGATCAAAAATCTCCATTGTGGAGTAAAATGCTTTTTAAGAAAGGTGAGTTTTGTAGAATCAGCATTATACCCCATTCTTTCCAAATTTTCAAAAATTTCAGTATCTGGCAATTGACTAATACCATCTGAATCATCCAAATGAAGATGTCTTCTTATGGATGACTCAGTAAGAGTCAATGTTTTGCCATCCACTTTGGCTTTTAATCTTTGTTCCCCATTTTCAGAAGTTTTAACTTTAGCTGATTGCCAAAATTGTAAAATTTGAGATTCATAAATAGTGGGATTGACTAGTAAAGCAAACCTGATGTAGGAATCATTTAAAAAGTCCACTATTTGATGAAAAGAGGCATTATCCTCAGACTTTTCCAAAAATGCTAATTGATTGTGACGTTTAACAAAGGTTAGAATAGCCATGGTGAAAGTTAATGAAAATTTTGATTATGATGGTGGGATTTGTTGGTGGTACTGGTAGAAGATGAAAGATTAGAGTTAATTGTGATAAGGACTGATGAAAGATATTATGAGAGTTTTTCTTTTAACCGACAATAAGAAAATGTATAATAAGTAAATGAAAAGGCGGTTAAAAAGATCTTTTATCTAAGAAATATAATATAATATAATCATCAGTAATTTACAAAATTACCCCAACGGCTAATTTTAACTACCAGGCCCAACGGCTATAACTTTTTCTGACAGGCTCAACGGTTATCTAGCAGTACCATTTTACTCTAGCAGTACCAAAATTTGAACTACCAGTACCTTTGAAAGAAAAATTTACTTGGCAGACTCTTTTAAATTTTAGCAAAAATCCCTTATAGTTTTTAGCAAACTATCAGCTATCAACGGATTTGATTTGTCTTTACCAAAAGCCGTTTGCTTATGGACTAGTTAACTATTTACTGTAAAGTATGGTTAGTTAAATACCATATAGTTTTTGGTAAACTATCAACCATCAACGGATTTGATTTGTCTTTACCAAAAGCCATTTGCTTATGGACTAGCTAACTCTTAAGTTTACAAAACTTGGTGAGCTGAATACCAATTCCATATTGACCATAAAGATGGTGCAATTTCCTTGGATGGAGGAAATATAAGAGGCAATGATGCTGTGTATCTTGGATGCTTGGTTCAACAAGTGAAATCATCTATTAGCATGCCTTTGCATTGAAACTTTCCTTAGTTTGATCTAGATAGAACTTTCTCCTTTAGGAATGCTTCATCCCTTCTGAATATTTGATCTATTCTTATCATTTTTCAACCTCTGCATCATCTTGTATGCTCTTGTCTTTTCCTTCCTTTTATTGGTTTTACTTCCATTCTGGGCTATTATTTCCTCCCCTGAGATTGTTACCTCCCCTGAGATGTAAATAACTTTTATTTCCCCTTTTTGTTTGGAAGATCTCTTGTTTTGTTATCAACCTGAAATGTGTTAGTTGCAAACCAAAAGAACAAAATGCAAAGCATTTGTTTTATAGCATTGTTAACATTTAAGCATTAAGATGAACAAAACAGAGCAAATTTTATACTAGCAGGACCAATTATGAACTGACAGTACCTTTTGACTAACTAGCAGTACCATGTTTAAAAGCCAATACCAGATATTTTTATGTACAAAAACACATATTTTTCAAAGATTAATCATTCCAATACCTCCTACAAGGTATTTGAATCTACCTAAATCAAAAGCTTTGGTGAGAAGGTCTGCATAATTCTTTTCAGAATCAATTTTAACAACTTGTATTAACCTTTTCTCATTGCAATCCCTTATGAAATGGTGTCTAATTTCCATGTGTTTTGTTTTTGAATGTTGAAATGGATTTTTTATGATACATATAGTACTGCTATTGTCAATGTAAATAATGGTGTTAAGAAAATTGTACCCATAGTCAAGCATTTGATTTTGGATCCAAAGAACTTGCCCACAACAACTTGCACCAGCAACATATTCTGCTTCAGTTGTTGTAAAACCTAAAATCTGAAAACATGTAAAATTACCAAATTGCCCCTACTAATTTAAAATTTAATTAAAAGCTTATAAAGTGTCATAAAAATCCCAAACTTCCGGCAATACACAAGTTGTGATTCCAAATAATTTTAAGAACTTCAATTAACACTTATAAAAGTTGTGAAATTACCAAAATAACCCTATGAATGCCGAATAGTATTTAAAGGTAATTATATGTATTTTAAATATCATAAAAGCATGTAATTATGGTAAAATTGAAATCAAATTAATCCTTAACTAACTCCAGCCCATGATTGCCGAGTTTTCTGGTCAAAACCCTCCCCTATGACTCGGCTCCATCACATTTAAATCAATAGCATCCTTTCCTTTTTGCAAACCCTAGTGCCGATCCAAAATTTAAACACAAATAATTCTCTCAAGCCTCCAACCGACTACCACAAATTCTTCAGCCATTTTTCTGAGTTCAATCACTATTCAAGGAGTCCTAGAAAAATTGTGTTGAGTTCGTTTGTTGCCCGATTCATTGGTGGTGGATTTATTCCTATCGACAACTCATTTTTAAGGTATAATTCGTATCAATTCAACCAAGCTTCATAAAATTCGTTTCTTATTTTTCCTAAGGTTCTTACATCATATGTGACCTGTGAAAATTGGTTTCAAGATTTTTAGATCGTTCGTGAAGCTGTGGTGAATTTCGTTCGTTTTGGCCTATACGCGTGAGAAAGAATTCGTACTAGCCATTCCTCACGTTCTAATTTCGGTTTGCCATTTTTCCTGAGCCTCTTATGATCTTAGAACACCAAATAAAATGATTACAACATGCCATGCATGATCTACGAATTATTTGCTAATTTAATAATTAAAACGTGTGTAAATTATAAAATATAGCATGCGGATTATTAAGGCTTCGAATTTATTTTATTCTTGTGTAATATAATCATTTATGATCTGGAAAAATATTGGAAGAATTATCAGGGCTTGGATCTTGAGTTTTCGAATTTAATTGGTTAAGCGGATTTTAGATAAATCGTATAAAAAGGAAAAGAAAAATACATGCGATCTGATTTTGAGGATTAGGGTTTGTTATTGTGTTATTTAATAGTGTTTAATAATGAGATAATGATTGGAAATGATTAGGGATCGATTAGGGTTTTGTTTGTTAAAGAATTGTGGTTAACGATTTGAATTTAAATATAAAAGGGGGTGTTTTGTCAATATTAAAACTCATGGGCTATTTTTGTCATGTTCTATAAATCATGTGTGACCTATAAAAATTATTAAACGGAGGGCCTATATGTAAAATTCGTGAGATAATGAATTAAGTTGTATTTGTTAATTCGAAATGGAAATTAAATAAAGATAAGGACTAATCATGTAATTTCTGAAAAGTGGAGGTCGATTTGTATTATGAATGATATTCAGGGGCTAATATGAAAATTTGGATAATTATTGGACTAAAGTGTAACTATTATAAATTAAAGATTAAAAGTGTAAACTTTAAGGTTAAATATGTAACTTTGTTAAATGGAGGGACCTATTGTGTAAATATTGAATAATTGAAGGTCTAATCGTATAACTCACTAAAATAAGTACTCATTGTGTAAATTTGATAAACCAAGGGTTTAATGTGTAATTATGCATGTTTGAAGGTTTAAAATGTAAATTTGGAAATACAGGGGTGTAAAATGTAAATCATGAGAACCTGAGGACCAAAGGTGTAAATATGATAAAGATACTTTGTTTCCAGCAAATTTGATCTAATTAAGCTATGTACTAAATATTTCTAAAAGTGGAAACCTTCTAATTATGGAAACTTTCTAAAAGTGGAAACTTACTAAAAAGGGAAAGTTACTTAAAATGGAAAGATGGTTAATTTAGAATGATTTGTAATCCCCTTCTACTCCTTTAGGTGTGAAGAAGGAGAGACCTTGAGCTTTCCCCCATTTCTGTGCTTGTTTCTATTTTTGCTTTCGTCATAAGGTACGGATACTCTACCCTTTTTAAGAAAGGGTGTCTTATCACCTATGCTTCGATGTTGAGCTATGAACTTTGCTATGAACCTTTGCTATGACCCTTTTTCTATGAACCTTTTGATATGAACCTTTTCATATGACTTTGAGATTCACTTTTCATATGACTTTGAGATATGCTTTGATATGACTTTGAGATGAAACCGTTTGCATGACCTTGAGACCTGACTCTTAGTTTGATACCCGAGCCACCTTTTTGTTTCCTAGCCAGGAAGGTAACCTGGCCATGTCTGTGATGCACCACTGGCATGACTCCTGTGTGGGGGAGTGATTTCTCACGCCGTCCCCTTTTATATTATGATATGGCCATTATGATTCTGAGATTATGATTTTGAGATGACTTTGAGTGGGGGCGTATGGATTGCAATCCTAGGCATGTATGTTTAGTGGATTTAACTATGACTGTGAGTATGACTTTGAGGTGACTGGTGCATGTGTGCTATACACGCCTTTCACATTTATGGGAGCTGATCACTCCACCCCTTTTGATACATGAGGCCACCCCTCATATTATCTGGTTGCCTGAGAGGTATCCCCTCTGATTGTGAGATCTTGACTTTGAGTATTATGATGTTGAGATATGACTTTGAGTATGGGCTCGTGGTGGATGACTATCCTATATATCTTCTATTTCTTCTTACATTGATTATACCTTATGACATTCCCATTGCTTCATTATATTTCTGCTTCGTTATCCTTGCTTGTTATTATGTATCTGTTCACTGGGCTTTGTAAGCTCAGCCGCACGTTTTCTTTTCTGTGTGCGGCAGGTATCTAGCTGGGAGATGGATTTATGCTTGGGATGAGAGTTAGTGGGAGCTTTTGCCTTAGATGATGTCCTACCCTAGTCCTACCATTTGTTGAGACATTTTGGATTATGAATTTCATTTCTTTATGTATTTCCTTTGGATTTCTCGTTATCTTGGAGATTTATGTATTGATTCAGGTCGTGTTGACTTGACTATTTTATTTATGATGTTTTATGGCTTCCGCTGTGATTATGTATGAATGCTTTGATATGTCACCATACTGTGGCATCTCTACCCTTGTCGGGTTGGGGTGTTACAATTTATGGTATCAAAGCCAGGTTTGCGACCTGTTGTACATAAGCTTTGGCCTGTGAAACATGTGGACCATAGGATTTGACCCTTAAGTTTTAAGATTTGACTGGTGAGGCTTTGGGTAGTTATAGGTTTCTGCTTCGTCTTCCATTTCGTGCTTATTTCCCTTATTGTTGTTGCTAATCCTTTTTGTAATCGTTCAGATGGTGAACACTCGCTTTACTCAGTACTCTAATGGGGATGATGGCCCCAATTTTGAAGAGATGATAGCCGCTGCTGTGGCTGCTGCTATGCCTAAAGTGGTGGCTGAGGTCACTACTAACATCAAGAATGGGGCTAGCTCTTCTGGTGGTGGTGGTGGCGATGCTCAACCCACTGCTCCACCCGCTGCTCCTCCAGCTGGTATCCACGTGTGGATCGAGAGGTTTAATAAGCTAAAGCCTCTCACGTTCAGGTCCGCTGTTACTCCCCATGAGGCGGAGGATTGGATTACGCACGTCGAGAAGTTGTTTCGTGTTCTGGGATGTGATGACGAGTTTAAAACTCGTTTGGCCACGTTCAAACTAGAGGGTGATGCTCAGAATTGGTGGACTGCTCTGGTTCAGGCCAAAGGGGATGATTTTGCTGAGACTTGTTCGTGGGCAGATTTTATTGAGGCGTTTTATAAGCAGTACATTCCTATGGCAGAGCAGCTGAGGTACGAGAGGGAATACGGGTCTATTCGTCAGGGTGATCATGAATCTTCAGGAGATTTCATGCAGCGTTTCTTACGTCTGGCTAGTTTCGTGGGGCCAGAGGTTACTGGGGATTCTTTCCGACAGGCTCGTCACTTCAAGTGGGCTCTTAAGAGATGGGTGTTAGACCGGATCATTAACACTCCATTTGATGATGTGGCTAGTGTTCAGGATGCCGCGCGTAACATTGAGTTGCTGCATGCGGACAGGGGATCTAATAAACGTGATAGGGATGGCAACAGGATTGATACTCGGGGCCATGGTCGTCAGGACCAAAGGCAGGATTTTCGGGGTCGCCAGGACCAAGGGCATGATCAGCGGGGTCGCCAGGACCGAGGTGGTGATTATAGGAGGCAGGATTCTAGGAACCAGGGTCGTCAGGATTATGGTCGGTATGGTGGTGACCGTCAGGGTCAGGGTGGTAATAATAGGCGCAGGGATTCTCAGCAGTATCAGCAGTCGGGATCGTCAGGTCAGAAGAAGGCTGATGAGATTCTACCTCCTCCTCCTACATGTGCTTCATGTGGGAAGTCTCATCCAGGTCCGTGTTACAAAGCTTCTGGTGCTTGTTTCTGGTGTGGATCTAATCAGCACAAAGTCAAGGACTGCCCTAGGAAGAATGCTGGTGAACCTAAAGTTGATTCTAGGACAGCTCCTACTTCGGGACGGGTTTATTCTTTGACTCGTGATCAGGCGGCTAGCACCTCAGGTACTATTACGGGTTTTCTACATATTGGAGATCGTACTGTTTTTGTTTTATTTGACACCGGTGCTACTCATTCTATCATATCCACTTCACTTGCAAATAAAATAAACATTAAACCCACAAAATTAATGAATCGTATATCTATTGCTACCCCGATGAAAACTCATGTGATTATTGATGTTGAGTATGTTAAGTGCCCTCTCCGTTTCGATGATCGTGTTCGTTTTGCGAACTTTCTTCCCATTGACATGGTTGATTTTGATGTTATTCTGGGCATGGACTGGTTAGCTGCTCATAAGGCAACCATTGATTGTTATGCTCGTAAAGTGATCTTTGGTGATCTTCATCATCCTGATTATGTTTATTCTGGTTCCCAACCTCTGAAATCTGTAAAGATTATTTCGGCTATGAAAGCCCGAACGTTGATCTCGCATGGCTGTCTTGGTTTTCTTGCCTCTATTAAAGATACCTCTGTCGATGTTCCTAGCATTGATAGTATTCGTATTGTGCGCGATTTCGCCGATGTATTTCCGGATGAACTTCCAGGCATTCCTCCTGCTAGAGAAGTCGAGTTTTGTATTGATCTGATTCCTGGTGCCGAACCCATATCTAAAGCTCCTTACCGCATGGCACCGATTGAATTAAAGGAACTGAAGGAGCAATTGCAAGAACTGTTGGAAAACGGTTTCATTCGTCCGAGCGTATCCCCTTGGGGTGCTCCTGTGTTATTTGTGAAGAAGAAAGACGGGAGTATGCGTCTTTGTATCGATTATCGGGAACTTAACCGCATTACTATTCGTAACCGCTATCCTCTTCCTCGCATTGATGATTTATTCGATCAGTTGCAAGGGGCGAGGCATTTCTCTAAAATTGATCTGAGGTCGGGATATCACCAGCTTAGAGTGAGGGAGCAAGACGTTCCCAAAACGGCCTTTCGCACTCGGTATGGTCATTATGAATTCTTGGTTATGCCTTTCGGTTTGACCAATGCTCCTGCTGTTTTTATGG
Source organism: Artemisia tridentata subsp. tridentata (assembly GCA_021014915.2). Taxonomy (NCBI): domain Eukaryota; kingdom Viridiplantae; phylum Streptophyta; class Magnoliopsida; order Asterales; family Asteraceae; genus Artemisia; species Artemisia tridentata. The sequence continues at coordinate 206,309,036 of CP139505.1, forward strand.
ACCTAATGAACCGGGTATTTCACGAATTCCTCGATAAGTTTGTGATTGTTTTCATCGATGATATTCTTGTATATTCTAAATCCGAGGAGGAGCACGAGCAACATCTTCGTATTGTTCTGGGGATTCTTCGACAGCAGAGATTGTATGCGAAGTTTTCGAAGTGCGAATTTTGGTTAGATCGAGTAGCTTTCTTGGGTCACGTTGTTTCTGCAGACGGTATCACTATGGACCCGACAAAGGTTGAGGCTATCACAAAATGGCCAAGACCTACGAATGTGACGGAGGTAAGAAGCTTTCTGGGTCTTGCTGGTTATTATAGGCGATTTGTTGAGGGCTTTTCGCGTATTGCTTTACCGTTGACACAGTTGATGAGGAAAGGGGAAAAGTTTATTTGGACTGATGAGCGGGAGAGTAGTTTTGAGGAATTGAAGAGACGTTTAGTATCTGCACCGATCTTGACTCTTCCATCGGGTTCAGGCGGCTACCAGATTTATAGCGATGCATCAAAGAAAGGTTTAGGGTGTGTTTTAATGCAGCATGGGAAAGTCATTGCGTATGCTTCGAGGCAGCTGAAGCCTTACGAGGAGAACTATCCGACGCACGATCTAGAGTTGGCAGCTGTGGTTTTCGCGCTAAAGATTTGGCGCCATTATTTGTATGGAGAGACTTGTGACATTTTCACTGATCATAAGAGTCTTAAATACATCTTCACCCAGAAAGAGTTGAATATGAGACAGAGGCGATGGTTGGAGCTTCTGAAAGATTATGATGCTAACATCCAGTATCATCCCGGGAAGGCAAATGTAGTCGCGGATGCTCTTAGTAGAAAGTCGGGCATGATTGCGAGTTTAGAGTTTGAGCCTCGCATTTTGCATGATTTGGAGCTTCTTGATGTGGAGTTTTGTGCTCGAGGTCAGGGTGGTTATTGGGCTAGCCTTACGGTTGAGTCCAATCTTATCTTGCGAATTAAGGAGGCTCAGAAGGAGGATGGTGAGTTGTGGGCTATAGTTCAGAACGTGGAGGAAGGCAAACAGTCCGAGTTCCGAGTGGATGATTCCGGTGTGGTTTGGTTTGAGGGTCGTCTATGTGTTCCCAACGATCCTGAGCTTCGTGAAGCTGTCCTATCCGAAGCTCATAGTTCCCCTTTTTCTATACATCCTGGTTCTACCAAGATGTACCGGGACCTTAAGCAGCACTTCTGGTGGGGCGGTATGAAACAAGATGTGGCTTCGTTCGTGGCGAAGTGTTTGATTTGTCAGCAGGTCAAGATCGAACACCAGAGAGCTAGTGGGTTGCTTCAGCCGTTAGAGATTCCGAAGTGGAAATGGGAGGAGATTTCCATGGACTTTGTGACAGGTTTACCTCCAACTCGTAGGAAGCATGATGCGATTTGGGTGGTCGTCGATCGACTAACCAAGTCTGCACATTTCCTCCCTATTCGTGTGGACTACAGTGTTAGTAAGTTGGCAGATATATTTCAGCAGGAAATCGTTAGACTTCACGGCATGCCTACGGCTATTATATCAGATAGGGATCCACGGTTTACATCTCGCTTCTGGAAGGGATTGCATAAGGCATGGGATACGCGCCTTAAGTTCAGTACAGCTTTTCACCCTCAGACGGATGGTCAGTCGGAGAGGACCATTCAGACTTTAGAGGACATGTTGAGGGCATGTGCCTTAGAGTGGACTGGTAGCTGGGACGATTATTTGTGTTTGGTAGAGTTTGCTTATAATAACAGTTGGCACGCGAGTATTCGTATGGCTCCTTTCGAGATGTTATATGGTCGGAAATGTAGGGCTCCGGTTTGTTGGAACGAGGTAGGTGAACGCGTTATTGAGGGCCCGGAGTTAGTCCAGATCGCTACTGAGAAAGTGGAGATTGCTAGAGAGAAGTTGAGGGAAGCTAGAGCTCGTCAAAAGAGTTACGCTGACAAGCATCGGCGTGACTTGGAGTTTCGTGTTGGTGATCGGGTATTTCTTAAGGTTTCGCCGTTCAGAGGGGTTAAACGTTTTGGAATCAAAGGCAAGCTCAGCCCTCGATTCATCGGACCGTTTGAGATTTTGGACCGTATCGGAGAGGTTTCGTATCGTTTAGCTCTTCCTCCGCAGTTATCACATGTTCACGACGTCTTTCATGTATCTCTTCTGAGGGGATACAATTACCATCCTCTGCATGTGGTGTCTTACCCTCTTGATCAGATTCAGCCCGATATGTCTCTTCCGGAGGAACCGGAAGCTGTTCTTGATCGCCAGGAGCGAGTTATGAGACGTAAAGTCATTCCTTTTGTTAAGATTCTTTGGCGGAACCACCCAGAGCGGGAAGCTACCTGGGAGACCGAGGAGTCTATTCGAGCTGGTTATCCTCATTTTGTATTCTGATCTGGTATGTCTCCGTTATGTTTCGATTCGTTTCATTTCTGATTCTTTGCAAATTTCGAGGACGAAATTTTCTGTTAGAGGGGAAGAAGTTGTAAAACCTAAAATCTGAAAACATGTAAAATTACCAAATTGCCCCTACTAATTTAAAATTTAATTAAAAGCTTATAAAGTGTCATAAAAATCCCAAACTTCCGGCAATACACAAGTTGTGATTCCAAATAATTTTAAGAACTTCAATTAACACTTATAAAAGTTTTGAAATTACCAAAAATAACCCTATGAATGCCGAATAGTATTTAAAGGTAATTATATGTATTTTAAATATCATAAAAGCATGTAATTATGGTAAAATTGAAATCAAATTAATCCTTAACTAACTCCAGCCCATGATTGCCGAGTTTTCTGGTCAAAACCCTCCCCTATGACTCGGCTCCATCACATTTAAATCAATAGCATCCTTTCCTTTTTGCAAACCCTAGTGCCGATCCAAAATTTAAACATAAATAATTCTCTCAAGCCTCCAACCGACTACCACAAATTCTTCAGCCATTTTTCTGAGTTCAATCACTATTCAAGGAGTCCTATAAAAATTGTGTTGAGTTCGTTTGTTGCCCGATTCATTGGTGGTGGATTTATTCCTGTCGACAACTCATTTTTAAGGTATAATTCGTATCAATTCAACCAAGCTTCATAAAATTCGTTTCTTATTTTTCCTAAGGTTCTTACATCATATGTGACCTGTGAAAATTGGTTTCAAGATTTTTAGATCGTTCGTGAAGCTTTGGTGAATTTCGTTCGTTTTGGCCTATACGCGTGAGAAAGAATTCGTACTAGCCATTCCTCACGTTCTAATTTCAGTTTGCCATTTTTCCTGAGCCTCTTATGATCTTAGAACACCAAATAAAATGATTACAACATGCCATGCATGATCTACGAATTATTTGCTAATTTAATAATTAAAACGTGTGTAAATTATAAAATATAGCATGCGGATTATTAAGGCTTCGAATTTATTTTATTCTTGTGTAATATAATCATTTATGATCTGGAAAAATATTGGAAGAATTATCAGGGCTTGGATCTTGAGTTTTCGAATTTAATTGGTTAAGCGGATTTTAGATAAATCGTATAAAAAGGAAAAGAAAAATACATGCGATCTGATTTTGAGGATTAGGGTTTGTTATTGTGTTATTTAATAGTGTTTAATAATGAGATAATGATTGGAAATGATTAGGGATCGATTAGGGTTTTGTTTGTTAAAGAATTGTGGTTAACGATTTGAATTTAAATATAAAAGGGGGTGTTTTGTCAATATTAAAACTCATGGGCTATTTTTGTCATGTTCTATAAATCATGTGTGACCTGTAAAAATTATTAAACGGAGGGCCTATATGTAAAATTCGTGAGATAATGAATTAAGTTGTATTTGTTAATTCGAAATGGAAATTAAATAAAGATAAGGACTAATCATGTAATTTCTGAAAAGTGGAGGTCAATTTGTATTATGAATGATATTCAGGGGCTAATATGAAAATTTGGATAATTATTGGACTAAAGTGTAACTATTATAAATTAAAGATTAAAAGTGTAAACTTTAAGGTTAAATATGTAACTTTGTTAAATGGAGGGACCTATTGTGTAAATATTGAATAATTGAAGGTCTAATCGTATAACTCACTAAAATAAGTACTCATTGTGTAAATTTGATAAACCAAGGGTTTAATGTGTAATTATGCATGTTTGAAGGTTTAAAATGTAAATTTGGAAATACAGGGGTGTAAAATGTAAATCATGAGAACCTGAGGACCAAAGGTGTAAATATGATAAAGATACTTTGTTTCCAGCAAATTTGATCTAATTAAGCTATGTACTAAATATTTCTAAAAGTGGAAACCTTCTAATTATGGAAACTTTCTAAAAGTGGAAACTTACTAAAAAGGGAAAGTTACTTAAAATGGAAAGATGGTTAATTTAGAATGATTTGTAATCCCCTTCTACTCCTTTAGGTGTGAAGAAGGAGAGACCTTGAGCTTTCCCCCATTTCTGTGCTTGTTTCTATTTTTGCTTTCGTCATAAGGTACGGATACTCTACCCTTTTTAAGAAAGGGTGTCTTATCACCTATGCTTCGATGTTGAGCTATGAACTTTTGCTATGAACCTTTGCTATGACCCTTTTTCTATGAACCTTTTGATATGAACCTTTTCACATGACTTTGAGATTCACTTTTCATATGACTTTGAGATATGCTTTGATATGACTTTGAGATGAGCCCGTTTGCATGACTTTGAGACCTGACTCTTAGTTTGATACCCGAGCCACCTTTTTGTTTCCTAGCCAGGAAGGTAACCTGGCCATGTCTGTGATGCACCACTGGCATGACTCCTGTGTGGGGGAGTGATTTCTCACGCCGTCCCCTTTTATATTATGATATGGCCATTATGATTCTGAGATTATGATTTTGAGATGACTTTGAGTGGGGGCGTATGGATTGCAATCCTAGGCATGTATGTTTAGTGGATTTAACTATGACTGTGAGTATGACTTTGAGGTGACTGGTGCATGTGTGCTATACACGCCTTTCACATTTATGGGAGCTGATCACTCCACCCCTTTTGATACATGAGGCCACCCCTCATATTATCTGGTTGCCTGAGAGGTATCCCCTCTGATTGTGAGATCTTGACTTTGAGTATTATGATGTTGAGATATGACTTTGAGTATGGGCTCGTGGTGGATGACTATCCTATATATCTTCTATTTCTTCTTACATTGATTATACCTTATGACATTCCCATTGCTTCATTATATTTCTGCTTCGTTATCCTTGCTTGTTATTATGTATCTGTTCACTGGGCTTTGTAAGCTCAGCCGCACGTTTTCTTTTCCGTGTGCAGCAGGTATCTAGCTGGGAGATGGATTTATGCTTGGGATGAGAGTTAGTGGGAGCTTTTGCCTTAGATGATGTCCTACCCTAGTCCTACCATTTGTTGAGACATTTTGGATTATGAATTTCATTTCTTTATGTATTTCCTTTGGATTTCTCGTTATCTTGGAGATTTATGTATTGATTCAGGTCGTGTTGACTTGACTATTTTATTTATGATGTTTTATGGCTTCCGCTGTGATTATGTATGAATGCTTTGATATGTCACCATACTGTGGCATCTCTACCCTTGTCGGGTTGGGGTGTTACAGTTGTAGAGTTGGCCACCATTGTTTGCTTCTTGCATTGCCAAGAGATGAGTCTGCAACCAAGAAATTGACATCCACCAGTTGTGGATTTTCTGTCTAGGGTTGCACCAGCATAGTCACTATCAGAATAAGCCACCAATTCAAAAGATGACTCCCTTGGATACCATAGACCCAACCTAGGTTGACCTTTGAGATATCTAAAGATTCTTTTGACTGCTGTGAAATGAGAAACTTTGGGATGTACTTGAAACCTTGCACATACACATACTGAGAACATGATATCTGGTCTTGATGATGTAAGGTACATTAAGGACCCAATCATTGATCTATAATTGTGCAAATCCACATCTTCTCCCTCAGCATCCTTGAGTAGCCCTTTTTCTGCATCCATTGGTGTACTTGCAACCTTAGAATCAGCAAACTGAAATTTCCTTAGGATCTCTGCTACATACTTATCTTGGCTGATAAATATGCCTTCATTTGATTGTTTCACTTGGAGACCCAGAAAGAAAGTAAGTTCCCCCATGGAACTCATTTCAAACTTACTATGCATAAGTTTTTCAAACTCTACACACAACTCTTGGTTTGTAGATCCAAAGATAATGTCATCAACATAAATCTGCACTAGCAAGATGTCTTTCTTGGTTCTTTTGATGAACAAAGTTGGATCAATCTTGCCTCTTTGGAATCCATTTTCTAATAGATAGAAAGCCAATGTTTCATACCATGCCCTAGGAGCTTGGTGTAGACCATAAAGAGCTTTGGTAACCCTATACACCTTGTCTGGATACTCTGCATCAATGAAGCCTGGAGGTTGAGAAACATACACTTCTTCTCCAATTTCACCATATAAAAATGCACTCTTAACATCCATTTGATAGACAGTGAAGCCTATGAAAGAAGCATAGGCCAAGAATAGCCTAATTGCTTCAAGTCTTGCAACTGGAGCAAAAACCTCTTCATAATCCACACCTTCTTCTTGAGTATACCCTTGGGCCACCAATCTTGCTTTGTTTCTGATCACTATTCCCCTTTCATCTTTCTTGATTCTGAACACCCATTTGGTTCCAATTGCCCTGTGACCTTTGGGCAAATCAACCAGTATCCAAACCTTCTGAAGCTTGAATTGGAGAAGCTCTTCTTGCATTGCTTCAACCCAACTTGCATCATCTAAGGCTTTGTTAATGTTTTTGGGTTCAGCCTGAGAAAGAAAACATGTAAACAGGCATATGTTGGCAACTTCATGATTCTTTTCTTCATAGATAGCTGAGATAAACCCTTCTTGATCTGAAGATAAGACTTGTGTTCTTATTCTAACACCAGAATCAATGCTACCAATCACATCATCAATGGAGTGATCTTTGAGAATTCTTGTATTGTGTATTGTGGGAACTTCATAGGTGTGTGGAAGATTGCTAATCCCCACATTTTCTAGCAAAGAATCATCTAATTGAACATTTAATGGCTCAGCAGTACCAACTTGTGAACTGGCAGTACCATCAGGTGAACTAGCAGTACCATTGTCATTTGCACTACTTTCTTGATTCTCTTGACCTTGAGTTCCATGATCATCTTTAGTACCTTCATTTGTTGTATTTGAGGGTTCTGCATGACTTGAAGATAGATCCATTCCTTTCCAAATAGGCATCCAGATGTAATCTTGATCTTTAGGTGTTTCAACATTGTCTTCAAAACCTGCATTATCATTAGTATTTGTACCTGAAACAGGCACATAATTCATAGATTCTGAAAGCCTATCAATATCAAACATCCAATCTGGTCCAATGCCTTTCACATTTGTTAGTTTCTCTTGAAACTCTATGTGAAGATTTTCTTCCACTAGCCTAGTGCAACTATTATACACTCTATAGGCCTTACTTTGCAAAGAATACCCTATCAAATAGCCTTCATCAGCTTTTCCTTCAAACTTGCCTAAATGATCTTTGGTATTGAGAATAGTGACATGACATCCAAAAGGTCTCATAAAACTTAAAGATGGTGTTCTACCAAAGAAAAGTTCATAAGGAGTCTTTTTATGTGGTTTAATCACAAGAACCCTGTTTTGCACATAACAAGCAGTACCAACTGCTTCAGCCCAAAATGAAATAGGCAACTTAGAGTCTACTAACATAGTTCTAGCAGCTTCTATAAGTGTTCTATTTTTCCTTTCTGCTACTCCATTTTGCTGTGGCGTTCTAGCTACACTAAATTCTCTTTTTATTCCTGTTTCCTTGCCAAAGTCATCCATAACCCTATTCTTGAATTCTGTCTCATTGTCACATCTGATGACTTTGACTTTCTTATCAGATTGGTTTTCTACCTCAGTTATATAAGATTTAAGAATCTCACTAGTTTCATGCTTAGATCTTAAAAAGAAAACCCAAGAAAATCTGCTGTAATCATCAGTAACTACAAGACAATATCTTTTACCATTCAAGCTACTCACATTAGTAGGACCAAAAAGATCCATATGAAGCATATACAAAGCTTGAAAAATTAAGTTATGGGTCTTGGGCTTACAAGAAGCTCTATGTTGTTTGCCTTGTTGACAATCAACACAGGTTTGGTCATTTTGAAAAATCTTTTTGGGCAAACCTTTAACCAAATCATATTTTGCAATAGTATTGATTGTTTTAAAGTTTACATGACCAAGCCTTCTATGCCAAAGCATAGATTCATCCAATGAGGCTTTTGCTACTAAACAAGTTAAACTCTCCTTAGGATCAATGTTCTTTAGATCAACACTGTACATATTGTTCCTTTTTGGGATTTTAAGAAGGATCTGATCTTCATCAGGCATTTTAAAATCAGAAGAAAGAACCGTACATTCATTTTCAGTAAAGAGAACATTGTTCTTTTTGTCACACATTTGTGAGACACTAAGGAGATTAAACTGAAGTTCTTTCACAAAGTACACATTCTCAAAATCTAATTTACTGGTTTTGATAGTACCTTTACCAGTAATCTTTCCTTTGATTCCTCCCCCAAAAGTAACATATCCTCCATCAATTGTTTTGAAGTCTGTGAGGAAAGACATGTTGCCTGTCATGTGCCTTGAACATCCACTATCTACATATCCTTGATCACCAATATCAGTTGAATGTTCCTGCAGATATATAGACATATTAGTTTCCTTGGGGTACCCAAGCCATGACAGACTTGGGTTTGCCTCTTGCATCAATGAAATCAAACCTCTTTAAGATTGTTGATGCACCTTTTGATTGGAGTTGTTTCCAAATCCAACATGCTGAGGACTTAACAGCATTTTCCCTTTTTATCCATTTTGTGGTCTTTGGTCTATCAGTACCAATTTTGGCAGTACCATTTGGTCTAGCAGGACCTTTTGGTCTAGCAGGACCTTTTGGTTTTGGTCTCCAAACTTGTGTTTTGACCACAGATTTCTTTTGAATAGGACTATTCACAACTTTTGGTGCATATTTGAAAGTGTTTCTTGCACCCTTATCAGTTGGTTTTGAAATAACAGGCTTATTTTGTCTAACAGTATGATTAACTTTTGGTGTGTTAGACTTGACAAAACTTTTTCTGGGGTTTGTTCCATTTGTTTTTGACCTTGTTGTACTCCCAGAAACCCAATTGTTACAATAAGCATGGGTATGATTAAAACTACCACAATAATAGCAAGCCTTATTGTACATAACAAAATCATCACCAAGTTGGTGTGACTTAAGATTGTTCCAATTTCTTTGGCTACCTCTAGGTTTGCTATTACACCTAGTACAACTTTCAACTGTTTTCAGAACAGCTTTAGCCTTAGTTTTAATCTCTACTCTTTTAGGACTGATTGGTCCTACTTTGTTTCCTTTGATGGAGACAGTCTCTTCTTCATCATCATCAAATACCCAATCTTCAATAATTAGAACATCTGATTTCTTATCAGTGAGCACCTTTTTGTTAGAGAGTGAAGCATTCTTAGCACTCTCAGAAGGTCCACTTTTCTCTACAGGTTTCTCTAATGGTTTGTTAATGAATTCATGTAAACCTGATTCTGCAAGATCTATACCTTGTGGACAGGGGATTCCTCTGTAAGGAGGTGGACAAGTCTTGTATCCTATCCCAGATTTTATTCTTTTGTTCATCTGATTTTCAACTATGCTTCTAGTACAGTCAGAAGCAGTTTCCAATGTGGTAACAGTTAGTTCAATATTATTCTTTGCCAAGGTCACTTTAGTACACTCAGTTCTTAACATTTTTATTTCTGCATCTTTCAAAAATATTTCCCTATTAAGAACAGCTTTTGCATCAGAAAAGGTGAGTTCATTTTCCCTAAAGTGAATTACTTGTTTTTCAAGTTTGGCCATACCACACTTATGATTTACTAGATCTTGATGTGTTTTTCTTTGTTCTAATGTCAGTTCATCATAAAATTTTCTTAAAGTTTCTAATTCTTTAAAAACTTCACAATTATTAGAACATTTGGTAGTTTGTACCTCAGGAGTAGAGAAAGCCATTAAAGCCAATTCATCTGAAGTTGACTCTTCTTCACCCATAAAACTCCAATCAAAACCCATCCCATCAATAGCAACCATTGCTTTAGGCTCAGTGATTTTCACAGCCTTACTCTTGCTCTCAAAGCTTCCTTTCTTCTCAAAGCTTCCCTTGTTCTTGTTCTCAAACCCTCTTCCCTTATCATCCTGCTTCTTTGGTCTTCTACACTCTCTTGAGTAGTGACCCTTCATGTTGCAGTCGTAACACTCCACTTTTGACTTGTCATACCCAGCAGGCTCATTACCATCTATGATAATCTTCTTTCCAGTCCTCATCAGTAACTTCTTAGCCCTTATGCTCAGAAGTGAAAGTTGCCACTTTATGTCCATTTCTTCAAGATCATCAGCATTGATCTCTTGAAGGTCTTCAAAAGTTAATATGGACCCATTGTGTTGTGATTTCAGAAAGGCACACCCAATTATTTCATCTAGAATGGTTTTGGTACTGCTAGAAGTACTGGCAGTACCAAAATTTGTGTTGGCAGTACCTTCTTCTCTGCCATCTTTTTCTTCATCTACAACTCTTGAGGTGCTTGGAGATGATACAAAAGCCATATTTTCTAAGCTTGAACTAGTAGTCTTCTTCACTTCATGCTCTACTATTTTGAAATTGTTGTAGAGATCATTAAGACTCATCTGATCAATATCTGGTTTGTTTTTCCAGACAATGACATGCATGGACCATTCAGAGGGTAAACTCCTAAGAAATTTGGAGCTTAAGTCTTCTTGAGTTATCATCACTTCATGAATGGCTAACTGACTTGAAAGCTTTTGAAGTCTATTGAACATACTGTCCAAAGACTCATTTGTTGTGGCTGTAAAGTTTTCAAACTGATGTTTGAGGAGAGTTTTCTGAGTTTTCTTGGTGGCATCATTTCCACCAAATCTAGCCACAATAGCTTCAAAAAGGGTTTTAGCACATTTGTACTTGTTGAAGATCAAAAGCTGGTCATTTGGAATAGTCATGAGAAGCATACTCCTTGCTTTAAGATCATTTCTCTTTTGAACTCTTTCTTCTGCGCTTGTTGGGTTTACTTGCACATGTGTTACAAGTGCATCGTTTACTGTGGAGGTGGTGATTGAGGGTTTAAATGAGTTTCCTTCTTCAATAATCTCCCAAAGTGCATAGTCTTGCACTTGAAAGTATTGTTCTACCCTCAGTCTCCACATATCAAACTCATTTTGTTTGAGTAATGGAAGTTTTGCAGCAACATTTGTTTGAATGTGTTCAACGTCCATGGTTCTTTTAAATCGTAAATATCAACCTGGCTCTGATACCACTTGTGGAAGGATTATACAAACACTTGGGATGTGAATCTTCATAATGTGTTTGAGATATTTATGAGTGAATGTGTTTTAGTATGCGGAATCTACTATAATACACTTAAAAGAACACAAAGGTGATGAGTATGTAAACGTGAGTTATAATGAACAATGAACACAACTTTAGTAACACAAAACGATTCAATATTATTGATGAAATAATACGGATGATCTAACTATCACCAGGATTACAAAGTAACCTTGAATCTTTGATTGTAAAAGGATTTGTGAAATGAGTAACTAAGTTACTAGAGAGATGTTCTGTTTTGGTTATTTAGTTGAAGAGATGCATGCACGAAGGTGGTGACTAAGGGAACCTTTTATAGAATAAGGTACCCTTATTACAAGTTGTCAAGTGGTTTAATATAATATGATACTTGGACTTTCCTAGCCTACAATTTATTACAACTTCCAATGTAACAACTCTGTATATACAATAATAGTTAGCAGTACTGAACAAGCGAGTCATCGGTCTGGGGAAAGAAAAGGACTGCCTTTGAAAAAAGAAAAAAAGGAACTCGCTTCTTCTGCATACCACAGAAGACTAAACTACTTCTACTAAGCGTGTTACAATGTACAAAGACCAATAATACAACTAAATATCTACAAATAAATATCTATCAAATTGACATTCAACTGGGCAGGACCTTCTTCAACTAGCAGTACCTTCTTACCCAGAAGGTACTGTTAGTACATCTTCAACATCTTTAAAATCAACTAGCAGGCTCAATACATCAATTGGCAGGCTCTTCGACTTGAACATTTTATTCCCAACAGGTACTAAAGATGTATGACATGTATAACATGGTCGATGAACAGAAGATTACCAACAAAGTACAACAGACAGATGTTGTTGAATCAGATACTGCTGATATGAGAAATAGTAATGTTATCCCATATGAACAATATGTGAATCACAACGACGTGTCTGTTATACCAAGTAGTGCATCTTCTGCTGTCGATAATACTAGTGAATTGCATGAGAACACCGTGTTTATCCCTGATGACACCTTGACCACTAGATTTAACATCTATAAAGATCAGGTGGCCATATATGAACAACGTGCAAAATTTGAGCTAACTGAACGTGAGCAAAAAATGGATAGTCAAATGCATACATTCATAACAGAACGTAATTTAAGGGAAGAAACATTGAAAAAGGAGTTATATTCTTTACGAAAACAACTTGATCAAACTGTTAAACAAAAACAGGAGATCCAAGAAAGTGTCATTACACTAAAACATGATTTCAAAGAAAAAGAAACAAAACTCTTAAATGATTTTTCCAGACTTAAAACGTTAAAGAATAAAATTGAAAACAAGTTGTACGCACAAGACCAGACCAGACAAACTGCTCAAATGATTCAAAAGCATAAAAGGTTGTGTGATGAACATAGTGAAAAGAATGTAGGTGAACCTAAATCAGCTTTCCTTAGGAGTGATAAAGTGGCCCAACCTTCCTTATATGATGGAAATAAACTGCTTAAGCCTGGTCATGCCCCTCCTGATGTGTCATCCTTTGAAGAGACTAATGAGATAGAAGTAATAAATAGAGAAAAATTGGCTGAAAAAATGAAGGATCCCAAATGTATAGCAAATCGAGTCATAATCAAACCCCATGATTACTATGAGGAGAACCGATTAGCTATTTTTGTGCCTCAAACTAAGTTGACCCCAGAACAAATATTTTGGTCCTTAGACTTAGAAAAAAGGAAAGCTGAAGAATTTCAAGCCAAAACTCTACACTTTAGAAAGATAGCTGCAACAACGGTGTACCCACCCAACACACCCATGCACTTAGTTCCGTTAACTCTTCCCACAGAATGTAAAACTCTAATTAGCATATATGTTCTTTGTCAACTATTTGCTGATTTCGATAAAACATGTAAGAAGAGAATTACACCAACGGGAATTACTGAAGGGGAAAGGGGCTTTGAACAAACAAAACGGTGCTACTTAACTGAGGTCATTCCATTTTTTAAACTTCTCAAAGAACATTTTGAGGGCATGCAAAAAACCCTTGAAACTGAATTAAAAGAGATGAAAGAAGTGTTTAAAGATATGGAAAACATAGGGAAACAAAATGCTATTTATCTTAAATGCAGTGAGATTGAAAGAAAGAATATTCTCATCACCAATGAGAATTTGATTGCTAGATGTATTGCACAGGATGTATTTTATACTGCTACTGATTCTACATTAACTGCTTGTCAATTTCATTAGTTGTCTATTGCATTAAATGTTTCCCAGAATCGTGTTGTTGAGCTTGAGGGGGAGAATTTAAAATTACATGAGAAAATCCAAAACGATGACCATGATAACATGGTCAGGCATTTTTCAAAACTAGAGGTTGATAATCTTAATTTGCAATTAAAATATCAACATTTAGAAGAAAGAACCAAAATCTCAAATGCCAAGACATCTTTGGATGCTCCTGAATTTGATGCATATTTTGAATTAAGCAAACGTGATGAAAAAATTCAAGCTCACACTAACACGATTCAAAAATTGAGGGCCCAAATTGCCCAATTAAAATCGAATAAGAGTGATGTGATTGGCACCCATAAACCATCGTCTTTAGATTCTCAGAATTTTCACTATCAAGACACCATCATTAAATTACAACATGAAAATGATTGTTTTCAAGCTGAAAATTCAAAAATCAAACATCATTACAAAGAGTTATATGATTCGATTAAGATCACGCGTGATAATAACAATGAAAAGATAACTTTTTTGCTTAATGAGATCAAGAATCTAAAGACTCAGGTGAAAGGGAAAATGTCAAGTGTCACTAGTGATAATGTTGTTCCAAAGGTTTCTGCTTGTAGTAAGTATGCAATTGATGTCGTGCCTATTCCGTTTCCCCTTGTAGGTCA